>OX463756.1:123563723-124163723 GCA_949824845.1 Rhingia rostrata | reverse complement strand
AATTTTCTAACCGATTTTATGTCAACAAGTTAAAAATAACCAGTTTGCTCAACGTTATATGTATCTGCTTAGTAATGTAGATACTAAAATGTGGATGTCAACAAGCTATGCTTTTTACGGTTCAATATTCAATACCTACATGTATGTTACGAGAGATAAAGTAACTATAGAAACAGAATCAGGTGTATGGAAAGGATGTGTATTTATGGGGTATTTAAATCAAACAAAAGTCAGGAAATACCATAGTAGTAGGCCTCAATAATTTCATGCTGTTATACCCCTATTCCTGATTGTCTATTTTCTAATTTACAAAATTCCTCTATCTATATCATTTATCCCATGTGTTTCCGTGGAGATGTTCGTTGCCAATAGAAAACACACAACAAGTTTCAATAAAGCTGCGTCCATCCTTTGGATATTATTTACCTTGGATATGGAGGCAATCGATATTTTAACGGCACGTGATTACAAAATACCATTTTTGTCACTTTCACACAGCCCTTTATATGGATCACAGTTATTATAGCCTATAGCACTTTGCTTTGAATTCATGGATAATAGCACAGTGATGATATCGTTAGCTTTTCAGGTTAAGGGTTGTGCTTTGGTTTAACTACCCACTTACCTTAAAAATAACCTTGTAACAAAGCGATTAAGAGCCTCGCAAGGGATTGACTTTATTGTTGACGACCATGCTAAATGAAAAAAGGGAAACAACGTTCGTATCTGCACCTGGAATGTGAGTCCATTAAATTGGATATGTGCAAAAAGAGGTGCTACGAACCAAACATTACTGCCATCCAGAATGTACGATAATATGGGCAGGAAAATAAGAACTGTGACATCTATATAAACACCGGTTATTCGGCTTTGTTGTAAGTCCCAGAATTTAGCAAAAAGTGTTCTGTTTTCAAGATATAACTAACAATCCGTATCAAGGACCAAGTACGATGTGAAAATCGTGCTGAGAGATTTTAGCGCAAAATTAAGAAAAGATGATGTCTTTCGCAGTATTGCGGGAAAACACAGCCTACACGACAACACTTATTCTAATTGACTTCGCTGCGGAACGAAGTGCCAATATAGCCAGCACAATCAAATTCATCACATTGAGAAAAACATATCCAGTATTTTGGATAAACGAAACCATACAAGATTTATGATTTCAAACTATCGATTCCAAAAAGGAAACATTTTCTGATAAGATGCCGCACATGCAATTTTTCAGGTTGGACATTACGTTGCAGTGGCTGCACGCGACCATAAGACTATAAAGGTCGGTTGTGGTACCACGTGGATCAGTCGACTTTCCTATATTCTCTCGCCCGATTGAACCATTCCGAGCTAACTACGAGGTGGGACAAAAGAAGTCACCCGATGTTGTTTTGCCTTCAGAATATCGGTTGTGGCTCGCGCAGTGTGTGCCGTTGCTCAGTCCTGTTGGAACCACTTGTCCTCCAGTCCTAATTCGTCCGATTTCGGCAAAAACTCGGTAAACATGACCCTATAGCACGCACCGTCCACTTTTTGACCAGCGGCGTTCTCGAAAAAAAAATGACCCGATGACTCCTCCAGCGTGACCAGCGAACCATGAATTACCTCGTGTTTTACTCGTGGATTTCCGGTGGCCCAGAAGCGAGGTGGAAATGACCCTCATCGCTCATTATGATTTTGGCCGAAAAAATCGTCCACTGCTATTATTCCACGTTCTTGGGGAGTGTATCGCTCCATGGTTTGTTCACTTGTATTTTACATATGTCTAGTCCACAAATCTCAAAACAGATTTGACATTAGCGGCCATAAGAGCATCTTCCAACAGGGTGATCTCTTTTGTCCCGCCTTGTATATGGCGTAGGAGGTTTGTGGCATTGATATCACCACTTTTCGAAGAATTGGTCTCCCAGATGAAGCTGCCATAGAAGGTGTGTAATACTTTGCTCCTCTTCTAGCAGCTTCTATAGAAGTCGGTGCGTGTATTTTTGCGTGTGGGCCTATAGGACAGTGTCCTGTAAGGACATCGATTATGGTGCTGATGTTTGATCGGTTCAGTATTGTCAAGCAGATGGAGCGCCAGAATTGCCTGGCAAGTTGTGTCGTTTATCCATCTGCGGGTTGTTTTTTTGATCGCACCCAGTTAGATCTGTAATTTACATGTAGCGAGGGACATACCTAACATATCTACTGGCGGTAGAATATCAAGGATAGTGCCATGTCTGGCAAGCTCATCTGCCTTGTAACTCCCTGGTATATCTTTGTGGCCCGGCACGCAAAAGATTTTAATTGTAAAATGTTCCGGCGTCTCGTTAAGATATAATTGGCATTCGTGGGCTGGTTTCGAATTAAACGGGATGACTTCTAGGGATTTGTTTGCAGCTTGGCTGTCGCTGAAGCAAAATCCCCAATCGTTGGCCTTTCGGTTCATCCGCCACAATCTCTGTTCAAAATGCCTGAATCACCCTTGAGGTTCTAAATAATCTATTGTCCGAATATGTCAGCGCAGGTCATCTATGTTCACCTGGAACAGTAGGCCGGATTTTCCGTGCCATTCTGACCAGGATGTTCATAGTGTTGCTGTTTTTCGTCTTGTTATCAACACTCGCTCTTCTCGTTAAACAAGTCAAATCCGGTTGGATGATGGTTACCACTTAAAGGTAAAAATAAGCAACAATTGATGTATATTCAGAGTTGCAACCACTGGGCATGCCAAGTAAAAGCCGATTGTGAAGCCTTTTTTTTACGATAGAATAGGATAGGGCATTGAATGATTCGCACAGGGGATTTTAGACTTTTCATATGTTCTTCAACAAATTCTACCATCACCCACATCTTTTAGTTAAATTTGTTCTTTGACCCAAAATAGCTGATCGGACGAATTTATTTTCCACTGTAAATGCTGCTCCTTTTGTTATAAAAACTTGATGTAAAATTAAATACGAGTGCTATTATTGCAAACTGTAAATTTACCTTAAATAGCTATACAGTCCATCATTATTGCAAAACTCTGATTGCTGGTCCGCAGTGGTACTTTTATCTCCATTCTGCAGACCTATCGATGGACATAGGTGAACAATTAATTCCAAAAACCTACTCAATGTAACCATGGAAAATAATTTTAAAACATAGCCCAAGCAAAATTCGATAATAAATTTTCAAATTCTCGGAACGTGCTACCTTGTTTAATGATTCATTGTTTGTAACATGCTTCCCAGGCAAGAGTAGATATCGTTAGAAATCGATATCTGTGTCTGACATGTTACATGACCACATTTTGGTTGTCGATTCCTGATTTCAGGTTTAGTGCTTTATTAATCCCAAAACCAAACTGCATCGTATCGGCAACATACAGAAGATTGAAAGTAGTTTTGTGTTTAAGTACATTCGTAGGGGGTTTTATTATCCATGGTAAGACTTCAGTGCTGTTACCTATGCATATTCATGAGCAGATGAATATGAAAATGAAGTAATGAGTTCCCATTTGAATACCCATAAAATAAACACGTGTTCTTCATAGGACGTACCTGGCGATGAAATTGTTTCTTATGCATCTAATGCATAAATAAGAGCATGCATAATATAGAGATAAATTTTGAACTCAATCGTAAGCGAAGTAAATGTGGAACCAAATAAAAAGACCTTGTTATTATGCTTGTCTCAGTCGATTTGTAAAAATATCGTATGACATATTTAGTAAAGTATCCTTTAATAAGACGGCACCATGAAAGGGCTGCTTGAGCAAGACTCATGGCTTACAACGGGGGCGGGAAACACTGTTGTATAAATACGTCCAACTTCATATATAAATACTTTATACTTATATTATTGTCGAGATGTCACATCCAGTGTTTCTTTTTTAAATTTTGTTGCTAAGTCAATACACGCAATGACTTCCGTAGAAGCTGCTTAGAAGAGGAGGAAAGTTCTACAGACCTTCTATGCCATTGTCCAGCTCTCTCAGGAAAAGGAAGGCTTCGTCTGGGAGACCACTTCTTCGACAAGTGGTGATATTAATGTCAGAAACCTCCCACGTCAAATAGTTAGATCTGAATTGAACAAAATCGAATGTTATGTGCACGACTGATTAGTAAGTAACTTTCTCTTTCACTGAAAGTTGAGCTCAAAAAAAAAAAAAACAAGCATTCTATAAAAATTTTTACGACTTTAATGGTTAAAATTAAAATATATAAATTATGAAAAACTATGATTATAAGAATCTTTATTCTTATTTTGATACAAAGTTTGAAGAAAATCGGTCTAGCCGTTTAGGCAAGAGAAGCGACTAGTGACAGAAGGAACAACGGACCCACAGTCCGCAATAGCGAGGACTAAGAGACCAACAGATTGACTGAAATATCTATCAACATTCGCATCGCAACACAGGTATCAACTTTCGAAGTTACTTTTCAATATTAAAGAGTAAATGGATCTGTTTAAAAAAAATTCAAAAATATTATACTGAGCGTACCTTGTTTTGACAGCTGTGGTGTGAATTATTTAATCATTGAAACACATTTTTGAATTTTTTTCTTTTAATTGCAGACCACTCAACAAATTCTGAGATTTTTCTGAGTGTGCAAATTAAGCTTATGAATTATAAAATTCAAGATTTCGGTTGCTAACTTACTTGCCTGAGCGGCGTTAAAGTCTAGAATTCAGGTGCACCTCAACCAACATGCCTCCTCAATTAGCCCGGTCCCTACAACTAACTGCGGTTGGTTGAGATCGATGCCTCTCATGTGACTGTGAGTTGGAGGATTGCATTGGAGTCCATTCGCTCTGCATGTTCTGGCCCTCCAATTAGCCTGGCGCCTAGCTAAGTACTTCTAGTTGTTCACTTCAAGTTGGTTTAGATCAGCGCCTCTACTGTGACTTTGCGAGTTAGAGGATTGCATTGGTGTCCATTCGATCGACATGTTCTAGCCTCTCCAATTATCCCGGTCTCTAGTTAACTGCCTCCAGTTGGACACTTAAATCGCTATTAATTGCGGAAAAAGCAGGAACCCTCAAAGGAAAGTTACCTGCCAAACATTCATTATTCGTGATAAAAAAATTGCTAGATAAGTCGTTGCAAGTTGCAATGCAAATACAAAAAGGCTAGTGGTTTAAGTGGGTTGATATGTATTTTCTTGTTCATCTCGACAGGATTCTGTTTGCACCTTGTACCCCTGCCATTACAGTTTGCTACAAGTTGTTAACAACATTCCTAGGGCGGTAACTTTGTATGTCTTCGATCGCACGTTTTCCTACTTTTTCTTCTACTTCTTCTGAAAAGCCGGGGACCTCCTTCTTATTTTATAAACCTCTATGGGTTTCATTTTAATCCGCGGTTTTGGACTGCTGGATTCATTTCTGGTTGTAAGCATAAGTCAGCTGTCTTCATCAAACCAGGGGTTTCAGTTACATTGTCGCCATTGTTCTTTGTCATTAAATGCTGGTGGTATGGTGATTATTGAAAGATTAAGGGATACGCTTCTCGTTAAGAACTTGGTGGTCTTTTGACATAACATTTTTCCACAGTATATCGCATTTGCTGTGGCGTAGTGGATATGCGCATTATTAATTTAAATGCAGCAAGGTAGTGTTCCGAGTCGATGTAAACCCTTCGGAATATTCGGACATCCGAATCCGGGATGCGTCTTCTTATCTATCGCAATGTAATCAATTTGATAACTGCTGATAGCCATAATTAGATTTCGCTCCAAGCGATGTCAAATAGCCTAAGTCCGTTGCCAGACTTGGCATCGTGCAAACTGAATTTCCCAGCGATTTGCTTTCTTCCTACCTATTTTGCAATTTCCCAGCATTATTTTAGCATACTAATACGGTAGTCACCCATAAGTTTTCTCCAAGATCCCAAAGGAATAATTCTCCGCTATGTTATCTTTTTACCCCGTCGGAGCATGAGTCCTGATAAGGCGAATTTTGCCTTCATGTCGATTGTTCTCTCCGCATCCGAATAGTCTTAGTTTTGCAAGTTTTTCACACTCCTTCACCATAAAAATCCTCCCTGAGAGGTTGGGACCCTACTGGGCGCGTTCTTGGGTTGTGGATAGAGGAAGCAGCAGAAAGCTAAGTATACAAGAATACAAGAGTAGTAAGATGACCCTCGATCCTTAGGAAGGATGATGATCGTGCTTAATACATAATTTTCAAAATAACAACAATGTAAGGTGTCCTGCATTGGGGGTTTTAATCAGCAATTTCATTGGTTCTCGTATTGTGGGTAGGTCAACCGTGAAATAAGAGCTATAATGACTGGGTGTTCACGTTAAACATACTTTACATTATCCGCTAGCGAGGTATCCGTCGGGGCGGACAATTTTCCGCAACGCATATTTCGTCGGAGGTTAAAATTAGATTCGATGTATGTGTCATCGGAACAAAAATCACTTCAGTGCAATTCGTAAATAAATTCCGCTTAGAATTTGTGTCAGAGGAAGAAGAATTGCACTTAGCTGTCAAAAATTGCACCTGAAAGCACTTCAACGCGATTCGCCGGGATGCGTTACAAAGTGTCGGAGAAACATTCAGAAAAGCTTTTCGGAAGAATACCTCGAAGCTAAAATCCTCTGAATCGTACAAAATTGGAGAATTTTCCGCTCCGACGTATACCTCACTAGAGCTGATTGTCTGCCCTTCAATCCTATTGTATTTTCTGGATGGGAGTAATGTCGTTGCATCTTATGGCCTCCGGTTGTTGGTCGGTATCACCTTTTCTATCAATTGTCTCTCTGTGATTTAAGTCACAGATGCTAGCATCGATGTCGTTTTTCCGTTAAGCATGGTCGTCAACAAAAAAACATTTGTTTTCAATACTTTTCAAAACTGTTGTTTTGAAACAATAGGTTTACAAGAACAATAGAGTTTTTGTTAACCGCCATCCTTGCGGAGTAGACCCATGTTTTGACCTGAAGGCAGTAGGCGGTATATTGCGCTTTTGTTATTTTCACCTTGATTCTTATTCCCTATCTTATAGTGGTATAATAATTTTGAGATTATGTTTGTAACATAGAGAAATAATTTCGACAGTATGGATCGACTAAGAATCGCCAGCTGAATCTTCCGTCTGTCTGTGTGTCACCGATTTTTGGGACTTAAATTTTGAGCTAGAGTGCTGAAATTTTAGAAAAACATTGTTTTTGATCTAATTGTAGGGTATGGAATTTTGAAAAAGTGAACAGCATATGTAAACAATTCCAATATCTATATTTCCATATTGTTTTTTTTTTCAACGCCCACCTTTTTTGTGAGTTTTTACTTATTAGTTTAAAACATTTTTCGGTCAAATTTTAATATATTCGAAAAAAAAACCTTTGATGCAAACTAATTGGTAATATTAGTATAAACATTTCGTCTTTAGATCATTTTAAACACTGTCCACTTTCTGGGGCGTTTTTTCATAAAAAAATATCATGCGCATACAGTTTTAAGCCACGTCTACATTTTAGGGATATCAGTCTTAAAAATGGGATGAGATAGGATATTCGGATTGTAGCATTCTCGTATGTTTTTTTTATAGTGTGGCTTGTTTTCTATCGGATGTCACACTCGGTAAAAATAAGCACAATTGACGAACAGCCAAAGTAACAAAGACTAAGCGTTGTTCATGTTAACGCCGCGTCGTTCAGAGGGAAGGTACGGTCTAGAGCACCTAGTTCTTTTTTTTACACAAAATAACAGCAATTTGTAGTATTAAAAAACATCTTTAAGCTACAATATAATTTTTTATGCTTCTGATCCTATGGCCATTATTTTTGCAGGCCTCCACATCATAAGTTCTTGTGAATCCATTGGCATTACCTACAACTTGTTGACTTTCTCTTTTTCAAGCGTACAGTGGAGTAAACAAATGCACAGGATTCCCTCTATTATAAATATTTTCATAGAACTAATTCACAAAACGTGCTCCATAAGTACCATTACCTCCAACTCTCAAAAAGATGCTTTTACTTGAAAAAAGAAAAGGCAAATCCTCCTCAAGGACTACTATTCATTATTGTCTAACAATATCAAAATACATAAGAATGGGTTGTGTACAGATGTTATCAAGTGAAAGCGCTTTTTGAAGAAATAAAAAGCGAATGCAAATCGCTTAGGAGTTTGGTAAATTTGAAATTGTTTTCAATCACTAGTTTGCGTGGAAACTTCCTTTGAACTCACTTTTCTTTTTTGCTAAAACGATGGGGATAATTTCTCTTTTAGTTTTATAGATGGTCTTGCATATACTTGACTTCTAATAATCTTGTATGTAAATTCAATTTATGGAGGTGCCAACATTCTGCTTATAAAAAGAACCCTGTTTCATAATAAATAGCATTTGCTCGCCTAGGGCTTTAATGGAAAGGAGTGGGGGGTCCACATCAGGAGCCTTTAAAAGGTATCCTTATTTTATACAGCTTTTATACTTTTACTGAATGTAGACAATTTTAAATTGAGTTGGAATACATTTACTTGTCATATAGCGAGAGACGAATAACATCCAGTAGTGCTGTTTAGGATTAAAGTTGGTAACTGAATTCGAAATCAGATGCATTCAGGAAAACAATGAAAATTTATTAGTGCTTGGATTAAAATAATAATTGTTAATGTTATTATTTTACGTGGATTGCCTTTACCGTCAAAATATCAATAATTGGCTATACTGCAGCAGCTCTGACATAATATTCGGGCAACAAGCCATATATAGAATATCAAGGGTAGTTCCTGTCTGGCAAGCTCATTAGCCTTGCAGTTCTCTGAAATGTCTAAGTGGCTCGGCAGGATAAGATGTGACTTTGATTTGAACGAGATGAATTTTATGGATTTGATTGCCGCTTAACTGTCGTAAGGCATTATATAAGCCGCAACTGCGGTGCTAGGTTTCTTGCCTCGATGTGCAAGGTTTCTCGCGCCCACCAGCAAGAAACCCCTGGTTTGATGAGGAATGCTAACAGATGCTCACAGCCAAGAACTAAGCCTACAAGGCTTAGCTGCAGGTGAAGACGAGAGCCGCCGTTGACCTCTATAATGGGCAGAGAAGAAGGGAAGAACACCGGCTTTTTAGAAAGAAGAAAAAAGAGCAAGATAAGCGCGCGATCAAGGATATAGAGAGGTGCCACTCAAGGAACGATGTTCGCAAGTTTTACCAAAGTGTACAACATCAAAGGCAAGGATACAAGGCTCGAACAGAATCCTATCGAGATGAACAACAAAATATCGTAGTTGAGACACAATCGATGTTGAGAATATGGAAGAAACAATTCTGCAGACTGTTAAGCGGTGATGACGAACAACATTCCGCAGTCAGGCAGAACGAACTATTCAATATAGGCAACAACAGCGAAAACTGGCAATCACCCGATCTGAGTGAAGTGAAGTTACATCCACCAAATCATTAGCCAAATCTGGTTCAAAGAATGTATGGGTGAAGAATGGAACCTCAGCATCGTTTGCCCGATCCACAAAAAAGGAGACTCTCTGAACTGCGCCACCTACAGAGGAATAAGTCTCCTCAACATCGCCTACAATATTCTATCTGCCGTAATTTGTGAACGGCTGAAATCGTTACCAACAACCTGATCGGCCCTTATCACTGTGGTTTTGGCCTGAAAAGTCCACAACCGATCGAATTTTCACACTTTGGCAAATCCTGGAAGTCGAATCGACATAGAGACGATCTATACAGAGACATGTCTAGTTTTGGTATACCGCCCAAACTCATCCGTTTGTGTAGGATGACGAAGAAGAATTCTCGCTGCTCCATCAGGGTCGGAAACGACCTTACCGACACATTCGATACCAAAAAAAGATTTAGGCAAGGCGATGCGCTGGCATGTGACTTCTTCAATTAGATTCTTGAGAGGATTGTGTAAAACTCCCGAGCCAACACCAGAGGCACAATTTTCGAAAAATCGGTATGTATGTATCGGTAAAATCATTTGTATGACCCAACGTGATGTCATAGCCACGTTTGCTTTTTTGAGAAGGAAGCGCCAAAATGAGTTTAGCAGTAAATGAGAGCAAGACGAAGTATATGCTGTTAACACGAAAGGACACACAACATCGACGAATTGGTCAGAACGACACCATTGACAGATATAACTTTGAGGTAGTACGGTACTTTGTCTATCTTGGCTCCGCTATTAACTCTGACAACATCTAGTCAGAAATAAACGAAGAATTACTCCTGCCAACCGCTGTTTCTTTGGGCTAAGAGTACAATTCATTAGTAAAACTTTCACTCGAACTACTAAGGATATCGTATATATGACCCTGATCATCCCAGTCCTGCTCTACCGTCTGCAAATCGGATGAAGAAATCCTTAGTCGATTCGAGAGGAAAATTCTTCGAAAAATCTTCGGTCCCCTTTGCGTTGACGGCCTATGGAGGCGAAGGTTCAACCAAGAACTATACGAGCTGTACAGCGACATGCCCCTTGTCAAAAAATTCCGCTTGAACGTTTAAAACGCCTAGGACATATAGAACGAATGGACACCAGAGTCTCGCAGAGTCTTCGCAGACATCGGAATCAGTAGAGGAAGACCTCGCCTTAAGTGGCGCGCACAAGTAGAAACCGACCTCAACCTACATGCAGTGCGCAAATAGAGGCAGTTAGCTAAGGACCGGGCTAATTGGAAAGGCATTTTTGTTGAGGCCCAGGATCATTCCGGACTGTAGCGCCACTAAAGTAAGTAAGTAAGTAAGTATGTAAGTATATGAATCTAATCATTGAACGAATTATTGAATGTGTAAAAACGAATATTCTTAGATTTAACTCAAGAAATAGTTCGCTAAAGTTGGGCTAACACAGATCTTTACTGGAAAACCAAGAGGCTTGCGATATTCGACTGCAAACGATTCGCGGACTAAAAATAACCCATTCGCTGCTCGTCCATAGTTAGATTTGGTACCGTGATAAATGTGTATAATTTCATATAATAAAATTAAAAGGTGGGCCAAAAGAGATCACCCTATTAGAAGATGCTCTTAGTTTTGCAAATGGCCGCCAATGTCAAATCTGTTTTGACATTTGTGGACTAGACAGATGTAGAATACAAGTGAACAAGCCACGGAGCGATACACTCCCCAAGAACGCGGAATAATCGTGTCGGTTTTATTGCGTAATATTTCGTCTGTAGTTTTAGAGCAGCGCTAATTCCGTCGCCGATTCCCCGGTGACCAACCTTGAAGAGTATGGGACCACACGAGACGTTGCCAAGAATGGCCGGCCTCGGAGCGCCCGTTGTGCCGAGAATATCGCCGCTGTTGCCGAGGATGTCGACCTGTAGCCGGAAACATCGACCAGACGACGTGGCTCGCAATTAGCCATCAGCCGGTCAACGCTCAGGCGAATTTTGGTCAAAGACTTGCGCATGTTCTCGTACAAATCCCAGTCCGTGCATCAGCTTTCGACCGCCAAACGCGTGTAACCTACGCCAAAGCCATCCTCAATCTAGAGGAAGAAGTGGACGATTTTTCGACCAAAATCAGAACGAGCGATGAGGCTCATTACCACCTTAGCGGGTACGTGAACAAGCAAAACTATCGCTTCTGGGGAACCGAAAATCCACGAGTAATGCAGGAGGAGCCATTACACCCACTCAAAGTTACTGCAAAGTTACTGTTCACGCTGGAGGAATCATCGGGCCATTTTTTTTTCGAGAACGCCGCTTTTTAAATGACAACAGTGGACGGTGCGCGCTATAGGGGCATGTTAACCGAGTTTTTTCAGCCGAATTGAATGAAGTAGGACTGGAGAACATATGGTTCCAATAGGACGGAGCAGCGGCACATTCTACGCGAGCCACAACAGATTAAAATGAGAGCGAAACAACATCGGATGACTTCTTTCGGCCCAACTTCTACTAACAGTCATTAACGACCCATAAAGTGTCTGAAATCTAATATTTTCATGTTTTTATTATTATGTGCGATATTATATTGCTACAACAAAGAATGGAACCCCAGTCTAAGGCATATTCCGAACAGCAAATTTGAAAAGCTTCTCTGTATGTTAGACTTATACAAGTCAATCAGGTGTGATTGCTTTCAGGATTTGAGCAAGAGACCCTGCGCTTAGTAGTCCAATACAATATTCACTAGAGCGATTTGCCCCATATGTACACAACTAGAGCTATGAACAATGGAATAGCTTCAAGTTCAAGAGCTGAATCAGAAACTCAAGCAGAAGAACTATTAAATCTTCACACGACATGATCAGATAAATAAACTAACCAACACCGAAAGCGGTGACTTTCAGTACGTAGGTACATACCTCCTTATAACATAGTTCGAGATCAGGTACTGTATCTTATGAAGATTCCCCAGTTCCCTGGCGAAGCAAAAACATATCATTCTTTCCTTTCACATTTGTTCTACGCTACAATAAAAAATTCTTAAAACAAGTCTAACAGGAATTTCATTCAATTACCCTCGAACGATCTAATGCACATCCACCACCTGACATGGCAATTGACTGAAAGTCGATTAGAGCTGTACATTAATTGAAGCATTTAATTACGGGACAGATTGAGTAATTTAGTTAGCTTCGCTTCTGTCCGTCCTCTAATTGATCGAACAGCTTTCGCAACTTTCATTGTCACCATCATTCCCTTTATTTTTGCAGCACATAACAATATTGATGTGGAAGTCTGCGGTACGCTCCCTGCAACCATTCTTAGCTGAGTAACAACATGAATATGGTATCATATTTATTCCCTAGCTCATAGTGGTATGTTCGTTTTGGCACATAGAGTAACATAGAGAAATAATTGAGATTGGCATGACGTAAAGTCGAAATATTACTCAATCGGGCCATGTCTGGTTGTTTGTAGGTCCTTTCGTCTGTCGGTATGTCACCAGTGTTGGGTCATTAAATTTAGAGCTAAACTGATGAAACTTCATACATGAACTGAACACTTTGTTGCTCTCAGCTGAACATGGGAACGAATTTTAAAATTCCATCCACTGCAACTCCTACTTTCAGAAAAAAACAAACTCGCTCTTAGGCAAACCAGAGGGAAATTTGAAAAAGTGTCTTTATAACTTATAACATTTCTTCCTTAGAACACTTTGTGTATTTTTAATTTAACGATGGGATACGATTCACACTGCAAAGCTATTTCAGTCTAATTTTATGTTCTTTTTTATAAGGTTGAATATAAGCGAGAATTCTTCGGCTGTTGCGTAAAATACTACGCCTCCATTATACTTATACCCAGCTGTCAATAATGTCATAAATCGAAGAAAACCATTTGTTTCGGAGTACTCGTGTAAGGGGTTCCTTTTTAAGATATAAATAAAGATTGTATACCACGATGTCCTTCATATGACGTGTATTCCATTTGCAGTCATTTTAGAGAACCAAACTCACATCATCAATTTGAAAAGACGAGACTTAGAAGATTACATTTTCATAATGTTTTTTTTTTCAATTTTAAAGGTTTATACTTGGATCTTCAATAAATAATGCGACTGTCAACATATCTATTCTGACTGAAATCCTTAAGCCTATTGCTTACTTATTTTGTTGGTGGCATGCGTAGTATTCCATATTGAGCAAAGTTTGAAGTTTTACCCTTAGGTAACCGCCTACAGTTGCACATAGTTTGGGTTTGGTTAGGCTATTTCCGTTCTTCGTCGACAAGAATTGGCTGTTAACAACAAACATTTCATGTTGGAGGCTTTTAAGAGCCGGAAACTACAAATACAAACTCCAGGTTTCCAGGTTTCTTTGATGAAGTTTAATGTGCTCAAAAGAGGTGACAGATTGAGTACATGCAATGGAGTTTAAAGATGCGAAATAAAGATGGTAACCTAGTCCCCACCGAACATGCAACTTCAACACAAAATACCACTTAAACAGCGCCTATTACAGAGGAAACGTAACCTACGTCTGTCACGTTTTGTAAACAGCTAAAACCCTTAACAAGCCATCCGATTGTTCACACTGATGTTTTAGGCCACAACTGATACTGGGAAAATGCAAGATGTCCAAAACAACACCCATGACATATTCATCATTTTTTTCGTAGGGATGAACTATACATAGCCATCTGCAGTTTTTGAAAAAAAAAAAAAAAACTGGCATTTACGGGTCGTTACAGGGCATAAAGAGCCTTAATCCTAACTTCTCCCATCAATTCCGTGTGCGAAGATATCGGGTGTTATTTTAGAGGTTTAGAACTTCGAATTGAAATAAAACACAAGAAAATAAATTTGGCTTTATTGGAAGGAAAACTTTATGCCATATAGCCGCGGTGTAGTGGTCATGTGTTCGTCTGTTGAGTGGAAGGTTGCGCGTTCAATCCCAACCAAAATCCATTTCACTTTTATTTAAAAGAAATAAAAGGTCGGTGTAATACCTAAAAGTATGCACACCATCTTGAATTTCTTCAAAAAAAAGTGACTCCCCGAAGTTAGTTCGGACACCACCCATGGAGTTTAAGTCTCCACTACATCCAAAATCTTTCCTATCCTCTCTTTCTTCCCCTTCTCTAACGCTCGTACTATGGTAACATATAAAGGGTATTCATAACCCCTTGAGTACGTGTAAATTATAAAAAAAAGCCAAGTCTAGAGGTCCAATTGTCAACCACTTTTTCGACCACGTCCAAGTCCCCTAACGTTTCTGGCTTGTTGGCGTGGACGAGCAAATCCAATGGTGTCAAATCACACGATCTTGGTGGCGAATTGACAGGTCCATTCCGCGAAATTATGCGCCCATCGAATGTTTCCTTCAATAAATCGATTGTGCCGGCATGGCATGTAGCTCCGTCTTGTTGGAACCACATCTCATCTATGTTCATGCCATCGAATTCGGGAACAAAATAGTCGGTTATCATGGCTCCATACCGGTCTCTATTACTGACTCTGACACTCCAGCATCATTTCGGAAGAAGTATGGCCCAATGACTCCACCAGTCATGGAGCACACCAAACAGCCAGTTTTTTGTGGCGTCTAAAGGGTCTCATGTGGATTCTCTTCACACCAAATGCGGCAATTTTGCTTGTTGACGTAGCCATTCAACCAAAAACGAACCCATCACTGAACAAAATTTTGCGATGAAAATCAGCATCGGGATCAATCAATTATTTTTTGCTACAAAGAAGAGGACCTGCAATTTATCGCCGAATACGAACGTCAAATTTTATAAGCTTCTCATTACAGTGTTACTCTTGGATGCTTCTTAGACATTTGCAAGAGGTGGAGCAGTGATAAAACTTTTCACTTTGACAGATGACGTTTGGACGTCATTACTAACCAGTGCTGCCAACCTGAAACAAACTTTACTCTTAAAAAATCACCCGTTATATATTAAAAATGGATTTTGACATCGTGATATACTCTCATGTGACTTCATCAACATTGTTCCTCAATGTTCGAGCCATTATAGCTAATATCAACGCCACCATCTTCAATACACCTACTAGCTAACTCCGACAACTTTAACAACATTTGCCGAACTCAACGAGATGTCACTGATAAGTGTGCAATCATAGAATTGAAAGCTGTCAAGATGGTTTTAGGTAAATATGAGGACATGGCCAAATATATGTCGTCAACAAAAAGCCAGATAAAACCTAGAGATAGTAGGGGTCTTTGTCTTTCTTGGCTCCGCTATTGATACTTACAACGGTAGTGTCGTTGTAAGAGTTAATGGCGACATAAAAAGGAGTTTTATTCATAAAAAATGCTGATTTAATCGGCCGCTATTCTATGGAGAAGATCTTCTCTCCGGGCATTGATAACCTGACGAAATTGTATGTATTCCCCGGGACCGTTGATATATATTGTACTAGCAGACAACGCGTACTTTGTCCACCCAAAAATTGATTTTTTGATTGAAATAACGATTACACACGGATTTAATTTTATTTGATCAAACTTTCGCGGTCGATAACAAATGCCACTCGAATTATATAGACTGAATAAAATCAATTATAGACTGAATAAAACACTTTTCGAATTCGATTAAATGCAATATCCTCTATTTACGCGAAATGTAAAGAGGTTAAGGGATTCAAATGGCAGGTCAATACAGCGCTTTGTGGAAAACTACGAAAAACAAAGATGGAGTCTTTAAAAACCCTAACATGCCACATATAATTGGTCACATGACCAGCATGGGAATTCAAGATATCTCCAAGGATAGTGATTTATTTATTTATTCGTCATAACAGAAAATTGAGTGCGTTTGAACTAGAAAGGTAAATCGATTAGTATCAGAATTATCCTTGCCGGTTGACTGAGATTCCGGAACAGATCCAACCTTTAGTCCTAAATTATGTTATGACAATCCTAGCAAATCTAATGAATTCAGGAACTCAGTTGCATAATTGTTTGCCGCGTTCCGAAAAATCACATATTCAAAAATTTGTCTTAATGCGCCATAAAGTGCAGCAACAACAGAACCGATGAAGCAAAAAAGGACACCTCTCAAATAGATATCGGAATAGTAATTGTTAGAAGATTCATTTCTTTCTACAAAGACGGATTTAAAATACTCAGCGAATAACTCGCATGTGGATATTTCATCTGTTGAATTAGCCCCATTAAATTCCATAAAGGTTGGAATTCCATTATCTTTTCGTTTAGAATTTTTAAAGCACCAAAACGATCGGCTGTTGTGCTTTATGAACAAAAAACAGAAACTTTTACTCGCATCTTCATGGTACAGGGTGGCGATGTGCACGTGCACACATGAGAAACGAGATCAAAATATATGGCGGGCTGTGCCATATGAGACCTCCTGTTTTATTCCGACTCCCAACTCCGAATTTGAGATAAGCCTTTTTGGGCAATTGACACTATAGTGATGATTATTTGTCAGATCATCACGAGAGGTTTTATATCATACTCCAGTCGCACACGATATGAACATGGCGGCAGAATAAATTGTATACATGAACACCTTTTCATCGTGTTAGTATTTCTATCGGAATTGACTTTTGCCTTGAGTACTTTTGACAAGCTCTTGGGTTTGTGTGAGAGTTATATGCAACAAAGGTTCAACTAACAAAAATTCTATGAGAGCCGAGCGATATAAACCAATTTTAAGAACCAAATTGGTGTTTTTGTTAGTTTCCAACCTTGTTCTGCCGCAAAAACTCGGTTGACGAAATTTAACCATTTTCTTACCGCTTACCACAGTGCCTTTGCTCACAAAACCGGTTTCATACCAAAATATTCATCTCATGTGCGGAGGCTCAAGAACTTTCACTAAAGCTCTCTAATGCGTACGCTCTCGCAAGTTGTTGTTCGTCTTCGTCGCGAATTTGTTCTTTTCACACTTGAACGCTTTCCCTTTCAAATTTCTTTTGTGCATGTGCATGCTTTGGATTCGTTGCAGTGCTCTATAATGCTGAAAAAAGTTTTTGCTTGTTGTTTGCCTGCTTTTGTCCCACCACGGTAGCCTTCCCCCATGACTTTTGGTGTCAAAATTTCGTTTCATGTACGTTTAGATTTACCACGACCAGTCCAAGGAAGTTTCACTTCAAAAAGTTTTACCTAATCACTTTAAGAAGATCGACTTCAAATATCAAAAGCATCCACCAACAGAATATTAAAGATAGAAAATCACAACTTCAAAACAACTTTAAAATGGATAAAGTGTTGCCTGAATCTTCAAAGGACTCTGTAGTAAACCGTTTTTTTCTTTCCATTTGCTTATTTTACCCACTGCCAAATGGCAGGAAGTCAAAAACCCTGTAAATGACTAGCGAGGACAAGTAGCTACAATACTTTCAATCGACTGGAATATTTTGTAATATACAAACGTAAGAAGGTTAGGTAAGGTAAGGATAGCTTTGTCGGTAAATGAGGATTTCTTTGTTTCTTCCTAACGTTCAGGTGCATGTAGACTTTCATTGTTCATTGGGGTTTGACGGGCATCGTTTATTGCTTCCTGTGTAGCATGCTGGTCCATTTGATCTTCATCCAACCACCCGGAAAAAAAAATAATTTTCCAGTGCTTCCTTTATAAGTAGGCTATTGATTGTGCAGTGGCACAGAAAGTGAAAGGGATTCTCGGGTTTTTTCTCAGATACTACACAGACCAATAAGAGAATATTTAAACTTATGGTTCAAGAGATAACTTTCACCAATATTATAATTGATTTATTTCTTTGTTAAGAACATTGTGGGTATTAGAACCTTCGTACTCCTACAACAATTTTTTTTTAGATGTTTTGGTAATCTTCTTCCAGGCTTGTGGCTTGGGGACAGAGTATCTGGATTTACCGCATATAGGGCTAACGACATTTCTAATGAAAATGACATGTTGCTAACAAGATCCTATACTGTTAAAGCAGAACAGTTAATATCAGGAGGTGTCACCCCAAAAATGACCCTTAGATATCTTAGAAACAAAACCTCACAGTTGAGAACATAAGGCATGATCAGACTCCTGGTAAGATAAAGATAAAAATATCTGCAACGAAGGAAAAAATAAGGGTGATAGGTTTTTCTTCCGTAGAACTTTCTTCATCAAGTCATAACTCAATAAGGATACTTAATCATATTAGCACATCTCCATTTTATTGGTTATAAAGTAGCATATCCCAATAGTATAGTAATAGTCCGCCGGGAAGGTATACTACTTTGTTTTGCCGCCATTTTGGTATACGTGAAGTAGACACGTGCCAAATTTATTATGGAAAAATATTCGATAAACCAACCTGTTTTATTTATTTATCATTTTATCAAAATCAATCGTCGATAACTGTGACGATGAGAAAGTAACGTGAAGTTTTTGGGAGAAACAACGTGCCAACAAAACGCACTATTTATCGTGTAGTGAATGATTTCGAAAAAAAGGGTCCGTAGGTGATAGGCCCAAGTATAGACCACAACGTACTTCAAGATCGGCTGCTGAAGAAAGTGTTCAAAACAATCCATCAACCTCAATTCGACGCCGTGGTCAGGAGCTTGTTCTTCAAAGAACAATTTTGGCCACATTTTCGCACGAGGATTTACATTTGTTTTCATTTAAGATTAGTTGACACAAGAGCTTCTTCCACTAGACCATTTACGCCGCCGTACATATGCCAATAGGATGTTACAGCTAGCCCATGACAACCCCAATTTTCATGAAAAAATCATAATAAATGGCGAGGCACATTTTCATTTGAATGGTTATGTGAATAAACAGAATAGTCGGTATGGGCAATGGAAAACCCTCAAATTATTCTTCAGTCACTTTTGCATCCATTAAAAGTTACAGTCTGGTGTGCAATTTTGACAGGAGGCATCACTGGACCTTACTTCTTTGAAAATGAAAACGACGTAACGGTAACTGTGAATGGGGAGCGATGTCGTGATATGATTGGAAACTTTTTAATGCTACAACTGCATGATTTGGGCTTGATTAACATGTGGTATCAACAAGACGGTGCCACATCACATACAGCCAGGATTACAATGGAATTACTGCGATACCTCTTTTCACAACAAGTTATTTCAAGAAATGGTGATGTTGATTGGCCTCCACGGTCGCCTGATTTGACTGCTTTGGACTTCGTTTTGTGGGGATATCTGAAAAGCAAGGTTTATGCATACAAACCAGAAACGCTTGAGCAACTCAAACAAAATATTCGTGATGAAATTAATGAAATACCGCGTGAAATGTGTGAGAATGTAATGAAAAATGTGCTCAAAAGGGCTCGATATTGTATTTCATACATAATTGCCGACAATGTACAAAACATTTATCAATAAAAGATCCATTCCCTTTCATTTAATCAAAAATTATAAACAAACAAAGTAGTATGTATACCTTCCCGGCGGATACCCTGTATATGATGATGTAAGATGGCAATGGAGAATGATATATGTTTCGAAAAAGTCCACACTGAATAATTTATATCTGTGAGTTTTGTTCATAACTGTATATGGTAATACTTCGCCCCGCATAGTCTTTTTATGTAGCTTACCGATCGCAACTGGAGGCAGTTAGCTAGGTTGGTTGAGTCCCAGGTTGATACCCCAGACTATAGCTGCAATTTACTAATTAAAAAGATTTAAAAAAAATGATATTTTGTTTTAAGTGATCTGTACTAAACATTGGTGGGTGCATGGTCCCTAGTTCAAATCCCAAAAATGACAACACCTATGTTTTTTTACTGTTCCACCTCTTGACTTCGCTACGGAAAGCAATGCCAATATAACCAGCACACTGTTTGCTACTCTCGATATCCATAAAGGGGCATGGCGGTTTCCAGATCAACGAACGGTCAACCAAATTGATAACATTACGATGGACAAGAGGCACGCATCCAGTATTTTGGATGTCCGAACATTCCGAGGAGCTAGCATCGACTCGAAATACTACCCAGAAAAACTGTGAAAAAATTAAATTTCGAAAGACTGTAATCACAAGAGATCGCCAAGACCTTCGCGCAACGCGTATCCCTTAACCTCTCGATTAACACCATACCACCAGCACCGAATGTTGAAGAACAATGGGAACGATGTCAAAAAGCCATTATATCAGCCGCAACTGATGTGCTAGTTTTCTCGCGCCCACCAGCAAGAAGCCCCTAGTTTGATGAGGAATGCCGAAAGATGCTCGCAGCCAAGAAAGGGGCTCACAAGTTTAAGCTGCAGGTAAAGATGAAAGCTGCCATTGAGCTATATAGGCAAAGAAGAAGGGAAGAAGGCCGGCTTTTCAGTAAGAAGAAAAGTTACCAAGAAAAGCACGCGGTTGAGCATATAGAGAGGTGACACTCTAGAAACGTTGTTCGAAAGTTTTACCAAAGTGTAAAACGACAAAGCCAAGGATACAAGGCTCGAACAGAATTCTATCGAATTCTTTTTGGCGCAACAGGCTCGGTAGTACCCAGGGCCGAGCTTTCTCCGAACGGCGAAGTTGAGAAAAGCTATTCGTGAAAAATCGGTTAGGTGTTGCTACGACTGGGAATCGAACACAAACCCCATCTGCACGGTAGTTCAACGCACTGACCATCACGCCACTGAGTGAAGTGAGAATAGCAATATCTAAACTAAAGCTTAATAAGGCTGCCGGAAATGACGGCCTTCCCGCTGATCTTTATAAAGCCTGCGGAGATGACTTGGTAAAAAACATCCACCAACTCAAAAGCCAAATCTGGTCGGATAAAAGTATGCCTGAAATGGAACCTCAGCATCGTTTGCCAAATCCTACTACAAAGGCATAAGTCTCCGCAAGATCGCCTTAAACAACCTAATCGGCCCTTATCAGTATGGTTTTAGGCCAGGAAAGTCCACAGCCGATCAAATTTTCACACTTCAGCAGATCGTGTAAAAAAAAACCAAGACCAAAACCAAACCATTTATAGAGACATGTTTGTGTAGGATGACGATGGAGAATTCTCGATACTCCATCAGGGTCGGAAACGACCTCACCGATACATTCGATACCAAACAAGTATCGGGTTTTTCAACAGGGACGCTACAAAAGTCGAGCAACATGGACAGCACACGACGCCATATTTCTTGCCGCTCTTTTGGATTTTTCTTCAGTAAATTATATTTTTCAGCCATCTCATGATGGAAAGATATACGATCCAACAACGAGTCGAAACTATTAAAATTTACAACCGAAATTCGGAAGAAAGCCCAAATGTGTCTCTCACACGTCGTTCTCAAGCGTCGGGCATCTCTGTGATGTCGTTGTGGCTAAACAATAAACAAAACATACGGTATTGCTCAGGCAGCAATCCACACGTACTTCATGAGTCATCATTGCATTACGAAAAAATTACGGTTTGGTGTGGTTTATGGGAAGGCGGCGTCATTGGGCCGTACTTCTGTCGTGATGATCAAGACCGTCACGTTACTGTGAATGGGAATCGCTAACGTTCAATGATAACCGAATATTTTTGGCCCCAACTGGATGATATGGACTTGGAGGACATGTGGTTCCAATTGGACGGCGCCAAAAGCCACACAGCGAATGCCACAATCAATTTATTGGAAACCAAGTTTGGAGAACGTGTTATCTCACGAAATGGTCCAGCCGCTTGCCTGCCTCGGTCGTGCGATTTGACGCCGTGAGACTATTTCCTGTGGGGATACGTCAAGTCTATGGTCTATGCCAACAAGCCAGCGACGATTTATGAGCTTCGTAAGAATATTGAACGTGGAATTGCAGCATTATCGGCCGATTTATGCTTGAAAACCGTCGAAAATTGGGTTCAGCGTCTGGACTTCTGCAAGCGTGCCCGTAGTACTTTCACAGGAATAAAGAATTTCATTGATATCCAAAACCGTTTTTGTTTTATTTGTAGCGCTCTTATTGAAAACCCCTTTATTAAGGCAAAGTGATACGCTGGTATGTGGCTTCTTTAATTTGATTCTTGAGAGGATTGTGCAAAACTCCCCAGCCAACACCAGAGGCACAATTTTCCAAAAAATCTGTGCACCCCGTAGTGTGGGTGAGAGAATTCAAGTTTAAGGTACCCCAGTGTAGAATCTTTCTTGAAGGATGTGTCCTTAAGAAAATTTTCCATTCAGCCGGTTTCTGGTCCTTAACAGGGCTAAATTAAAGCAATTTTGGAGGATGCGCTGGTTTGCGGTCACAAAACATCAGTAGAAAAGTAATTTTCTGTCGAATTAGACCACTTAAAATGAACATTTCAAACGAGTGGCGGGTGCACGACTGGGTCGTACGCAACTTTCTCTTTCACAGCGAGTTAATTTGACGTTTTAACTAATTTGGCCCAAATACACAATAATATTTATTTTGATAAATGATGCTTAAAATGCTATAAATAATGTCAAAATGTGATTATACGAAAGTTTATTCCGTAATTGAAAGTAATCAGTGTCCTTGCGAATAATAATGATTTTCCGTAATTGGAAAAAACTGAAAATTCCGTTCAGGGATAATTGGGCCAAAACCAATTATGTGGAACTCATGAAAACAGTGATAGTAGTATACAAATGAAATTTCATTCAATTTTTCCAAATAGTTTGCAAGAAATTGACAATTTTCTTAATATGGCCTATATGCAAAAATACGTTATATGGATTTTCTCTAAAAAACTGGGTATGCAGTTTTGTTGAAACTAATATGCTTGTAGCATACGAGAAGTTGAATCAAAATCGTTCGAGTCGTTTTCGAGAAAATTGAGGTTATGTTTGATTTTTATATGGCAGTTACCGGTAATAACATGGCTAAAAGCAAACCAAAAAAAAAATTGCATGGAGTTATGACCACAAAAACGCTGGATGCGAAGTTTGAAGAAAATCGGACAAGTCGTTAAGGCTGGAGAGACGTGTACGGACAGACGGACCTACGAACCGACGGACGGAATTCCAAAAAACACTTTTTTGAGTTCCGCAATCATCGCTATTTTCACGAAATAATGTCTTTATCTTTGTAGGAGAATGTTGAAAATTAAGTTTTGTTGAGACACTTTTTTTGAACTCCCACCGGGAAGGGAAGACTAAAGGAAAAATTGCATCAAGGCAATTTTAATATTAAAATGAGCTATCTGTCAGTATGACTACACATATCATATGTCTAGGGAGTGACCATCAGAATTCATTTGTAGACACGGATATCTTTGGTATCGTTAGAGCAAAGTATGCCAAAGTAATCATCTTGTACACGTCAAATATAAATCAAAACAATTAACCCAAGTGGACAAGAATAGCAGTAAGCTTTAAGATTGCACGCCAACATCAGCAAACAAAAAATATCCTTCGGTATACATCAAGTTGAAGGTCCTCAGCCGCGCACATTGCTGTGTTTTTCGAATTCCACGAAATCAAATTCAATTTCCTATTATTAGGCTCTTTTGCTTTATTAGCTTATGTCCTCGTTTTCAGTAAAATAAACAAAATTAACTAAACATTATTTTTTCGCTTGAAATCACTCATTTCCTAATCATGTATTAGGGCGGATAATAATCTTTGAGGGTCATTGAACTAAATAAGGACACAATAAGGGCACGTAAAGTACAAGGGTATACGTATAACCCTGTTTATTTTAGCTGTTTTTCCTAGAAAAGGCAAAATAAACTTTTAAAAAAGCTACTTAGCTCAAGTTGTCTGTTGCTTTATAATAATTTGTGGGTGAATATCGATAGGATGTGATGCAATAATTTATTTAAAACGTTAAGCGTATATGTTTATTTATCTTCAAAAATATTTTCTGAAATTGGAATACTGAAAAGGTTTCTCATATAATAATAATTGTTCTATAGAATAATTAAGCTCATGCCGACGATAATCGTTTATTTACAGGCTGAGTCATCATAATAAATTTGACATTAATCAAACAAATTACTTTAGTGGACATGCTTTTGAAACTTAAATTCAGTACAATTTTAACCAACAATCGCTTTACAGCGAAATAGTACCGCTGTAAAATAAAAATTGTTCTTCAGTTGAGCTAACTCAACGTGCATATCGTCGAAAATATCGTAGCCAACGAACTTATTTTTCGAAGCAAATTTCGATATTATACGAAGACCAGGTCACACTCTCTGCTGCACCGGCGCGCGGACGCACACGAGATCCATGAAACAATTTTGTGACTGTTTGGGCCGGCGCGTTTGGACCAAAACAATTATAGGGCTTTTTTCAGATAAGTCGAAGCAGTCGTTGAGAATGTGACAAAAAGGTCTGGAAGCCGCAGGATATAGAAAGGTACCACTCCAGAAACGATGTTTGCAAGTTTTACATAAGTTTAAAACGTAAAAGCCAAGAATACAAGGCGCTAACAGAATCTCTCGAGCTGAACAAGGAAATATAGTAGTCGAGACACTACGATGCTGAGGATGTGAAATAACCACTTCTGCAGACTGTTAAACGGCGATGGCGAACAAAATTCCGCTGTCAGGTTGAACGAACCATTCAATATTGGCAACGACAGCGAAAACTGGCAACCACCCGACCTGTATTAAGTGAGGATAGCAACATCTAAACTGAAGCTTAAAAAGGCTGCGAGAAATGACGGCCTTCCCGATGAACTCTATAAAGCCGGTAGAGATGAATTGGTAGGTAACATTCACCAACTCATAAGCCAAATCTGGTCGGATGTATGGAGAATGAAGAATGGAACCTTACCATCGTTTGCCCTGCGTTCGAACTGCGCTAGCTACAGAGGCATAACTCTCCTCAATATCGCCTCCAAGATCCTATCTGCCGTAGTATATGAACTCCTGAAACCGTTCACCAACAACCTGATCAGCCCTTACCAATGTGGTTTTAGACCGATCAAATTTTCACACTTCGGCAGATCCTGCAAAAAACCCAATAAGCCGAAATCGATACCCTCTACCAATTCATCGATTTCAAAGCCGCATACGACAGCATTTATAGAGATGAACTATATAAAGCCGTGTCTAGTTATGGTATACCAAAACGGAAACGACCTCACCGACATATTCGATACCAAAAAGGGATTTAGGCAAGGCGATGCGCTGTCAAGTGACTTCTTCGATTTGATTCTTGAGAGGATTGTGCAAAACTCCCGAGCCAACACCAGAGACATAATTTTCCAAAAATCGGTGCAACTACTAGCATACGCCGACGATATTGACATCATTGGTAGGACACAACGTGATGTCACAGCCACGTTTGCTAGTATAGAGAAGGAAGCGGGCAGTACAAAGTATATGCTGTCAACACGAAAGGACACACAACATCGACGAATTGGACAGAACGTCACCTGTCACAGATAAAAGTTTGAGGTAATGCGGGACTTTGTCTTCCTCGGAATTTCTCTTGCTGTTCGACAGTTCGATCCTTCAACTAAGAAGATCCCATATAATATCCTTATCATCTCAGTCTTGCTCTACGGCGTTGAAGCAAAAAGCGTTGATTGAAAAAATCTTCGGAAAATCTACGGTCTCGTTTGTGATGACGGAATATGAGACAAAATTCAATCAAGAACCTTACGCACAGCAACTTGTGCAAAATCCTTGATTTCTTTTAAATCACATGATTTGCGTCGTTGTTAAACAATTCAAGCAAATAATAAGTAAAAAACTAAAACAGGTCGTATTTCAACATAAGCTTCTAAAACATCCCGTCTATCAATTTTGTTAAAACTCACGAAATTGCTAGCTGTAGGTTTCACCTTTCTTTTAAAAAAAAAATCAAAAAATCTCAACTTTTTCAAAAGTTATGAATTTTGCAACCAAAAATGGAAATCCAGCTCACTGTATGCCGCCCATAAGCCAGCAAGAAACGTTAACTTTTGGTGAATGCTCTTTCTTCTCAATAGCCTTCATCCAAAAATGCACTTCATCGCAATCATTTTTTCGCTCAAAATTGGGGTCCTCTTCCAAAAGCTTCAAAGCTCTTCATGGAAACAAATGGCGTTGTCTATGGTCAATAAATTTGAGCTCCTGGGATAGTTGAATCTTGTACGGCTCAAGTCCCGATGCAAAAATTCGCCAAAAAGAAGTCTTAGTTCTTGTGGACGGCGAATTGGTCGCGTCGAATTTGGCCACCAAACGTTGGAGAGTCGAATTGTCACAACGCGAGCCACATTTGCCAACACTTACACACCTATCGATGTATCCGTTCGGAACAAAATCTTCTCCAATTTGTTTGATATCGGAGAATGTACCGAGGTATCCGTTCGGATTTGCATTTCGAGTCTTCGGAAAGTCCCCATCGAAAAATTCTTACGAAAATGGAAACCACCCCAAAATTGTATGAAAATTAATAAATAAAATGCTCTAGAAAAGAACACAACAAGAAAAATTTAATTAAATATTATTTTTCTCTCACTTTTCACATTTATAAGATTACACAGCTGACAGAATGCAACGGATACTCCAGTGGTAAACGGTGTTCCGATCGGAACTGGCTTTCGTTTCGAAAATTCTTTCAACGGATACCTCGATAGAGCTGTAAGTTTAAAAATAAATTTTTATCATTTGGTCATGCTGCTTGCCATTCCGATTTGGCAATTGAATGACTGAATTGGTGACTGAATAATAAACATCAGATTTGACAGCGAAATAGACAGATATGGCCGCCACAGCCTGTCATCATCTACTTATTTATTGATGAGTTTAAAAGTTTGAAAAGTTAATGTAGAGTGCTATAGAATTGGGGGGAATTTCCATTTATTCGGCAAAAATGGCAAAAATGAAAACGCGTTTTTCCAAAAAATTTACTATTAAGCAATATATAAGTTATAACGGAATTATATAGAATAAATAATAGCATTCTTAAAAATATGAAATGCTGTGCGATTAAATTATAATTTTAATATAAAAATGTAATTTTAATTTGTATCTATTTTTCATGCGAACTGTATGCAAAGCGTATAGAACTACATATAGTGCGCTTCTCATACAACGAAAATTTTTTATGTGGGGTACTGATATTGATACCCAGTGTTGACATTGCTATCCGAGCATCAAATAGAGCTATTAGTAGTTCTATTCTCTTTGCTATATGTCACTTGGAAATTCTTATATTAATTTTGGCCAGTTTTACTCAAAAACGTTTGCCTGAACAGGGGGTATTCTGGTAATCTAGCTTTACTTATTACTTACTTAAGTGGCCCTACAGTCTGGAATGAACCTGCTCCTCAACCAACACTCCAAGTTGGTTGAGGTCAGTTTCTACTTGTGCGCGCCACTTAAGGCGAGGTCTTCCTCTACTGCGTCCGACGTCTGGCTGGGAATCGAAGACCTGCGAGCCGGAGTATTGGTGCCCATTCGTTCTACATGTCCTAGTCATCTTAAACGTCCAATGGGGAGTTTTTTGACCAGGGGCATGTCGCTGTACAGCCCGTATAGTTCTTGGTTGAATCTTCGTCTCCATAGCCCGTCAACGCAAACGGGACCGAAGACTTTTCGAAGAATTTTCCTCTCAAATCGACCAGAATTTCTTTATCCGCTTTGGAGACGGTCAATGCTTCAGCGCCGTAGAGCAAGACTGGGATGATCAGGGTCTTATATTAGATTTCCTCAGTAGTTCGAGTGAGGGCTTTACTACTGAATTGCCTTCTTATCCCGAAAAAAAACAGCGGTTTGCAAGAGTAATTCCTCGTTAAATTTCTGACGAGATGTTGTCAGAGTTAATAGCGGGGCCGAAATAGATAAAGTCCCGTACTACCTCAAAGTTATATTTGTCAATGGTGACGTACTGTCCAATTCGTCGATGTTGAGTGTCCTTTCGTGTTCACAGCATATACTTCGTCTTGCCCTCATTTACTGCTAAACCCATTTTGCCGCTTCCTTCTCTATACTAGCAAACGTGGCTATGACATCACGTTGGGTCCTACCAATGATGTCTATATCGTCGGCTATAGCTATGCTATTAGTTGTACAGATTTTTGGAAAATTGTGCCTCTGGTGTTGGCTCGTGAGTTTTGCACAATCCTTTCAAGAATCAGATTAAAGAAGTCACATGACAGCGCATCGCCTTGCCTAAATCCTTTTTTGGTATCGAGTGTGTCGGTGAGGTCGTTTCCGACCCTAATGGAGCAGCGAGAATTCTCCATCGTCATCCTACACAAACGGACAAGTTTGGGCGGTATACCAAAACTAGACATGGCTGTGTATAGTTCGTCTCTATAAATGCTGTCGTATGCGGCTTTGAAATCAATGAATAAGGGGTGGGTATCGATTTGGAAGTGTGAATATTTGATCGGTTGTGGACTTTCCCGGCCTAAAACAACACTGATAAGGGCCGATCAGATTGCTAGTAAAGGGTTTCAGGCGTTCACATATTACGGCAGATAGGCTTTTTAGGCGATGTTGAGGGGACTTATGCCTCTGTAGTTGGTGTAGTTTAGAGGGTGTCCTTTTTGGTGGATCGGGCAAACGATGCTGAGGTTCCATTCTTCAGGCATACTTTCTTTCTACCAGATTCAGCTTATGAGTTTAGTTTAGTTTATTTATTGCTATCCTCACTTCACTCAGGTCGGGTGGTTGGCAGTTCTCGCTGTCGTTGCCAATATTGAATGGTTCGTTCTGCCTGACAGCGGAATGTTGTTCGTCATCACCGTTTAAAAGTCTTTAGAAATGGTTCTTCCATATCCTCAGCATGGACTGTGTATCAACTACGATATTTCCTTGTTCATCTCGACAGGATTCTGTTCGAGCCTTGTATCATTGGCTTTGACGTTTTACACTTTGGTAAAACTCGCGAACATCGTTCCTGGAGTGGCACCTCTCTATATCCTCGATCGCGCCCTTTTCTTGCTCTATTTTCTTCTTTCTGAAAAGCCGGTGTTATTCCCTTCTTCTCTGCCTATAGAGCTCAATGGCAGCTCCCGTATTCACCTGCAGCTAAGCCTTGTAGGCCTCGTTCTTGGCTGCGAGCATCTGTCGGCATTCCTCATCAAACCAGGGGTTTCTTGCTTGTGGGCGCGAGAAACCTTACAAAGTCAATTAGCCTAGTTCCGTTACAAGACGTGTTTTCGTGTAGGCTATGTTTTCCGACAATACTGCTAAAGATGTCTTCTCTTACTACCTTTGCGTTAAAGTCTCCCAGCACAATTTCAACATCGTACTTCAGTAGTCGCTCATAGGTTTTGTCAATTAGTTCATAGAAGCAGTCCTTAGCTATATCATCTTTTTCCTCCGTTGGAGCGTGAGCGAACGCATTGTAACAATCCGCATCAAGGCCAAATTCGCCAGCATAAGCCTTATATGCGGATTGTTACAATGCGTTCGCTAATGTCATGGAAACATAAGACTTCTTGCCTAAGTCTGGCACTTATTATAAATCCGCAACCGAATATCCGCTGTTTCTGCTCACTACAACACGGTCCGTAGTAGATGTCACAGTTTTTCATCCTCTTTTTGCCCCGCCCATCCCATCGTATTTCCTGGATGGCAGTAATGTGTACTTTGCATCAGTTTTGGGCTTGCGCTAGTTGTTCGCTTGCACCTCTCCTGTTTAATGTTCTCGAATTCCAGGTGCAGATACGAGCGTCGTTGTCCTTTTTTCATTTAGCCGTGTCGTCAAATATAAAATCAGTCCTTTCCGAGGCTACTGGTTGCTTCGTAACAATGGTTTTTTTATATGGGTGGGTAGTTAACCCAAAGCACAACCCCCAACCTGGAGGGCCAGTTCCAATTTATTAGATACCCCTGGGAAACGGGGCCATCAGTATCCACTACGGGATTGAGCGCTGCCGTTGGCCTTTCAGTTCATCCGCCACCATCTCTGCTCAAGGGGCCTCCGAATATGTCGAAGCAGTTTGTCTTTTTTCGCCTGGGACAGCAGGCCGGGTATTCATTCCGTGCCATTCTGACCTGGCTGTTTATAGTGTTGCTGTTTTTCGACGTGTTATCAGGTTAAAGCCAATCAGAGTCCACCCTCGTTCTACAATACCCAACCATCTTACTTACCTTACTAATCCAGAGAAAAATACGGGGCGTATACGTAACCCTTTTTTAACACATAAATAAAGATTTTGCAAGCATCTCATAATGAGTGAAGTGGGCTTATGTTCATTTTACCGTAAATATGTAAAGAAACGTGAGGCATATATAATTTTAATGTTCCTTGCTTAACTTAAATCTCTACATTACGTTACCAGAAACGCATGCATTTATAAGAAAAATAACCCTCAGCTCTCAACACAATCAAAGCAACGATAAAATATCAATTTATTATAAATTTATTTATATATTAAAATTTCGACAGGAGTCATACATACCCAAGCTACATAAAGCCATATCTTATCTTTTCTTATGTTCACTTTAACTGGAACGTCTTTAAGAAGTCCAAATGCATCAGCGAGTACATTTTGTGTTAAGCAGTTTAAAGGATAAGTAAGGATTATTTTGATCTTAAACGAAAATATAAAAGAAAATGAAACGTGCTTCAGAGCACAGTCATTTAGGTTTACCAAAGATGTGTTAGTGTATACTTTTTTTTAGAATTTTCGCAGGATATACACGTACGGGGTATGGTATGTTTCGCCAAAAATTGGTGGCAAATTAACATTTGGCGGTGTTTCATTTCGCCGTTTTTCTTTTCGCAATTTTTTTGTTGTTTCGCATTCCACGTTTTGCTATTTACGTTTCGGTTTTGAAGTATTATGACAAATAATCTTTTCGCACTTTTTATTTCGCAATTTTCGTTTGGTTTTTTGATAGATTATGTTTTTGAAGTTAAGCTATTTTTTATTTGGGATTGTGTTGCTTTCCATGTTTTTTTACGAAGCATTTCTTCGTATCGTTTTTTTCACTTGGCATTTCGCTTTTTTTGCTCATTTTGTTTTGGCAATTTATTGTTAAGATTTTATCAGTTGCCATTCAATTCTTTTGCAAAAAAAACAAATTTCCAAACCTATGGATAGGGAATGGTCAAATGATCAAAACAACTAAACCGCGAAACGATTTATCTGTGAAATAATAAAACTGCGTAGTGCTGTTTAGCGAAATAACTAAAGGCGAAACATTATGACCAAAACCAAACAATTTAATCAAAGAATGCAAAACAATAACAAAAGCGTTTTTGAAAAGAAGCGGAATATAAAACCGCCGAATGTTACTTCCGAAATGGTTAAAAAACAAACAAATAAATAACAAAAAAAAAAATGTCAATTAAATATTGCGAACTAAACGAAATATTTAAAGACTATGACGAAACAAAGAAATGCGAAATGAATTTTACCAAACAATGGTGAACCACACGTACGTTATCAACTCTGCAGTAACGTTTTGTATCTTGGATGATGTCATTAAACTTTTAATTTCAAATTAGATAAAAAAAATTGGACAGTACTCAAATTCAAGAATGTATAAATAAATAAATCCAGTTTTCGACCAAAAGAGTTTTCAAAAGGAACATCAAAGCGTTTCGTTTGTTTTCCATTTTATAGTTAACAAGATGGGTAATGTGGGTTCGGCAGTGATTTCCAAAATTAAAGCGTTTTATCTTTGTGTAATTGACCTTTTCAAGGTGCAGATCCTTAAAATAATTGTAAAAGGTCTACGCTACTAATTTAACCTTTAATTTGCAGAGTGGTTCTGACAGATGATGTGTAACATATCCTTGGATGTTAGGGACCAATTGAATAAAAATTCAATCGAAACGACATATTATCACTGTTTGGTTGGCTTAAAGCACAATTGTAACAAATCAAAGAGCACGTGTCACAAAAGAGGATTTTCTTCACATGTGTATGGAAAGTGTCGGAATGTCTGTACTAGTCGGACTCATAGTAATAGAGATACAAACGTATACTATACTTTTTCGTATAGATAGTAAAAAGGGGAAACCCACACGATATTTTTGAAGTAGGAAACAATATGGATTCAAATATGATATGACCTGGGTACAAACACATAGAAGGACTTAAGGTGTTCAACATCAGCTTAGGATGGTGAACATTATTTGAATCTATTATTGCAGAAGAAAATCTACCACTCCTCCATAAATCTCTGTAAAATAATTCACTGCAGAAATTTCTGTTGGGAAAAATCTTTAAACTTTCAACTCTGCGAGCAGGAGTGTTGATGTCCATTCTTTCTACTTGAACTGCCTCCTTAGCCCGAAGAAATAGCGGTTGACTAGAGTAATTCTTCCTTTAATTTCTGACGAGATCTTTATGTCAGAGTTAAAAGCAGAGCCGAGGTAGATAAAGTCGCATACATCCTCAAAGTTATATGCGCTAATGGTGACATTCTGAACAATTCGTCAATGTTGTATGTCCTTTCGTATTGACAGCATGTAAATACGTTGTCTACCCCCATTTACTGGTAAGCCATTTTTGCCGTTTCCTTCTATAACTAGCAAACTTGGCTATGACATCAAGTTGGGTCATACCAATGATGTCAAAAATCGTCGGCGTATGCTAGTAGCTGTACCGATTTTTGGAAAATTGTGCCTCTTGTGTTGGCTCATGATTTCTGCATAATCCACTCAAGAATCAAATTAAAGAATTCACATGACAGCGTATCGCCTTTCCTTAATCGTTTTGTTGTTATCGAATGTTGTCGGTGAGGTCGTTTGCTACCATGATGGAACAGCTAGAATTCTCTATCGTCATCCTCACAGACGGATGATTTTGGGCGGTACATTAAAACTCCCAACCAATTATTTATTTTCTATGAAGCATGAATTTCAAATTCCAAGAAACAAGTTTTTCTATAAAGCTTTTTTGTACTTGTGCGGAGAAGTACTTACTTTCTTACTTAAGTGGCGCTACAGTCCACAATGGGGCCTCAACCAACATGCCCCTCCAATTAGCAGGGTCCTTAGCTAACTACCTCCAGTTGCGCACTCCAAGTTGGTTGAGGTCGGTTTCTACCTGTGTGCGCCACAAGGCGAGGTCTTCCTCTACTGCGTCCGACGTCTGGCTGGGAAATGAAGACTCTGCGAGCCCGAGTATTGGTGTCTATTCGTTATACATTCCCTACCCATCTTAAACGTCCAATGGGGAGTTTTTTTTTAACAGGGGGATGTTATTGGTTGAATCTTCGTCTCTATAGCCTATCAACGCAAAGGGGACCGAAGAGTTTTCGAAGAATTTTCCTCTCGAGTACAGCTTAGTAACCCTTTGAGGTTAATGCACAGATTTTATAGAAGTTGTGAATGGTGTAATGCATCTAAAAAGTTTTCGGGCATGTGTGTTCATGTGCCAGTTGAAAAGATGTTTTGGTTAAGCTTCCGCCGAATTATTATCGAAGCGTAATATGTATAGAGCTTGTGACTTAAGTCTTATATGAGCTGTGACTATTAATTTCTTTTTGCGATAGACTATCATGCAAAAGGTTTGGGTTGGATTCCCAATTGTGGCAACTTCAACATGTTTTTTTTTCATTCCCAGAAATATTCAGACACACATTTCTTAGTATAATCTTAGTATAATCGCATCAAATGCACATAACAAATGAAACATTTCCCATTTGTTGGGTACATTTTACTTATTGCTATAAGTGATGTATGTGATTTGTAACAATAAAACATGAATATGTATTGCCCAAATTATACAATTTAACAGCATGTCGTTTAGTCTTTCAATAAATAGTTTTATAGAACACCTTTCAAAAGGTTTGTTATTGGGGTTACTCTTGCATGTTGTAGAGAACAGCCTATTGGATGGAGTGGTGGACTGGCGTGCAAAGAAACCCGAGTTCAAATTCCAGTAAAAACCTGATTTATTTATTTGAATTTCAAAATATCAGATCATAAATATCGAACACTGCTCACAATTAAATTGTTTTAAATAATCATTAATATCATCAATTAAATTAACAAATATGGTGGCTACTGAAAAATAAAATATGTGGATGTATACAAAAATGCCAGCCTTCAGTCGTCAGTTGGAAACCATTATATTTATGTTGGCCATTTTCCTTCAAAAACGTTTTCCTGAAGAGGAGTATTAAGGAAATTTAGCTTAACTGACCTTATTAATCCAGAGAAGAAATACAGGGAGTATACTTATAAGATCCTGCAAGCATCTCGTAGTGAGCGATGTGGGAGCAAATTCATCTAGCCGAAAAGAAAAATAAATAAAGAAACTTAAGTTATCTATAATATTGATGTTCCTTACTAAATATAAATCTCTAAATTACGTAACCAGAAACGCATGCCTCATTATATTTATAAGAAAAATAACCCTCAGCACAACAAATCATAGGAAAGAAAAGATATAAATTTATTTATATATTAATATTTCAACAGGAAACCAAGCTATATAAAGCCATATCTCATATTGCCTTATGTTCACTTTCCTTGGAACGTCCTTAAGAAGTCGAAATGCATCAGCGAGTAAATTTCCTGCTAAGCAGTTTAAAGGATAAGTAAGGATTATTTCGATCTTAAAAATATAAAAGCAAATGAAACGTGCTACAGAACACAGTCATTTAGGTTAACCAAAGATGTGTATCCTTTTTAACAGGATGTACACGTACGGTATCAACTGGTAGTAACGTTGTGTATCTCGGATGATGCCATTAAACTTTTAACTTCAAAAAGTTCAAATTACTTCAAAAAAGAAGTCCGGAATGAAATTAACGAATGTATAAATAAATAAATCCAGCTTTCACTCAAGAGGGTTTTCATTTTAACAAGATGGTTGATGTGCGTTTAGTGATTTCCAAATTTAAAGCGGTTTATCTTTGTGTAATTTACCAATTCAAGGTGCAGATCCTTAAAGTAATTGAAATAGGTCTACGCTATTAATTTAACCTTTAATGTGCAGAGTGGTTCGGACAGATGATGTATAACATATCCTTAAATTCTATGGACTGCCTGTTGGGCCATTAATAAAAGCAATTGAAACGAAATAATGTCGTTGTTCAGTTGGCTAACAGCACCATAGAGCACTTGCAATAAAAAAGGATTTTCTTCACATGTGTACAGAAAGTGTCGGAATGTCTGGACTAGTCGGACTATTCGAACATTGTAATGGAGATATAAACGTATATTATAAGTGGGTTCAGTGGCGCGGTGGTTAGTGCCATGAACTGCCGCGCAGAAGGTCTTGGTTCGATTCCCAGCCGTAGCAACAACTAAATGATTTTTCACTGGCCCTCCTCTCGTGCTGATTTGACAAATCATCCGAGTAGTATCAATTGTCAAGAAAAGCTTATCTCAAATTCGCCGTTCGGAGTCGGCATAAAAAACAGGAGGTCCCACCATCATGCAAGAAGTACACACGCACATATGAATGGTTGTGAGAAAGCTCGAGCCTGTTGCGCCAAAAATTTGTATTTGTATAAGCACATATGGAGAGTAAAAAGGGGGCACCCATACGACGTTTTAGTAGAAAAAACATGAAGACACTTTGGATTCAAATATGATATAACCTGAATATTTACAAACACAAAGAATGACTTAAGGTATACAACATCAGCTTAGGATAGTGAACCTTATTTGATTGTATTACTTTGGAAGAAAATCTACCTTTCCTCTGTATTTCTGTAAAATAGTTCACTGCAGAAAATTCTGTTGGTAAGAATCTTTCTTTGGTATCACAAAGTGACAAGTCGTTTGCTTTGATAAGTAATTTAATATATAAAGGCCTTACGAAACGCATCATTTTACTGTAATTTACTTGAACGGGTTTCCATACTTTTCAGTAAATTTAAGTCTTTCTCAGAGAATTTACATCCCTTCAAGGAATTTGTAAATTTACTAAGCATACACCAGAGAGGCACAGTCTTCCATTTTGCCTTTTTTGTATAGTTCGTCTCTATTAATGCTGTCGTATTCGTGGTGGTGTGGTGGATATCGCTTTTCACTTCTTGGGTTTTTTCCAAGATCTGCGGAAGTGTAAAAATTTGATCGGTTGTGGACTTTCCTGGTCTAAAACAACATTGATAAGTGCCGATCAAGTTATTGGTAAACGGTTTAAGACGTTCATATATTACGGCAGATACTATCTTGGAGGAGATATTGAGGAGACTTAAGCCTCTGTAGTTGGTGCAGTTTCAACGCAAGGCAAACGATCGTAAGGTTCAAATCTTCAGTCATACTACCAGATTTGGCTTATGAATTGGTGGATGTTTCCTACCAGTTCAACTCCGCCGGCTTTATAGAGCTCATTTCTGGCAGCTTACTAAGCTTGAGCTTAGATATTGCTATCCTCAATTAATTCAGGTCAGGTGGTTGGCAATTTCGCTGTTGTTGCCAATATTGAATGGTTCGCTCTGCCTGACAGCGGAATGTTGTTCGTCATCGCCGTTTAACAGTCTGTAGAAATGGTTCTTCCATATCCTCAGCATCGCCTGTTCATGAAATATGATATTTCCTCGTTCATCTCGACAGGATTCTGTTTGAGCCTTGTACCCTTGGCTTTGCCGTTTAACACTTTGGTAAAACTTGCGAACATCGTTCCTGGAGTGGCTCCCCTCTATATCCTCAATCGCGCGCTTTTCTTTCTCTTTTTCTTCTTTCTGAGAATCCGGTGTTCTTCTTTTCTTCTCTACCTATAGAGCTCAATGGCAACTCTCGTCTTCACCTGCAGCTTAGCCTTGTAGGCCTCGTTCTTGGCTGCTAGCATATGTCGGTATTCCTCATTAAACCAGGGGTTTCTTGCTGCTGGACGCGAGAAACCTAGAACATCAGTTGCGACTAATGGCTTGTTGGCATCGTTGCAGTTGTTCTTTGACATTCTTGGTAGTCTCTTGCGATTGCAGTCTTTCGACATCAATTTTTTTCACATATTTCTAGATTGTTGTGGCGTGGTGGATATACGCAGTCTTACCTTGGCTGCAACAAGTTAGTGGTACGAGTCGATGTTAGCTCCTCGGAATATTCGGATATTTAAAATACTGGACGCGTGCCACTTGTCTATCGCAATGTGATCAATTTGGTTGGTATATTCAACACTGTTCTGGATCGTCCGGTAAATTGGCTATTGTTTCAATGTTCAACAACATATCTATTATCAAGAACACCATTAATATTGAATGTTCAACTATTGCCAATTGCATATTGAATTTATAAACACCTTACCGAAACATCTCCCCAATCGCAGACAATAGAAGCAAGGCCAACATCGTTGTAATGTTATGTCGCCGCCATCATCATTGCCTTCCTCATCAACATGTATTGCTTTGTATCTTTGAGGATGTTGCCGCAACCCACATACACAATTTCACATACACAATTTCATAAGTCGACATACACAATTTCATAATTAGTCATCAGGCATTGTTTCCAAAGTTGTAGCCATCGTCGTAACCACATAATTTCCGACAGCAGGTGCAAGTATGTATGGAAAACTCATTTCAACCACATCCTACCGGTCGAGATTCTTTAACCAATCCTCTCAACTCATACATATTTGTATGCCCCCTGCATAACAGGGACGTGAAACTAAAATGTATAATTTTGATAACCAGTACTGAGTACACTGCTCGAAACATTTAAAAATGCGTCAAGGTCAGAAATTGCTGCTGTTGGCTTTCAGAATCAATCTGCCACGTTGTGCATTGGAAAGTATGGAATATCAAAGGCTTTTTCAAGAGGGACATAACGTACAGAAACACTTTTTTTATGGTCCGTAAATGTCAAAATGTTTATTTCACTCTGTTCGTGGCGAGATGATGACAGAAGAATCAAGGAAGAATTTTATGACCTCCTGGAGGAAGCCTATGGAGCCTGTCGAAATACGATGTGAAAATCGTACTAGGGGACTTCAAACAGAAAATTGTGTGACGAGTTAGTTGTAAAGCACAGCCTCCACGAAATAATGACAGATAATGGGTTCAGACTAACAGACTTTGCAACGTTATGTAATACTGCAATTATCTGCACTAGGTTTCCGATATTTCGAACCGTCAACCAAATCGACCATTTACTCATACATTTCCATCTACACCCAACATCCTGGATATACATACATACATTCAAAAAGGAAAAGTTCGACTTGTACCATATTCTCCTCTCACTCAAGACAAAAATTTGACTGCCAGAGTCCACACGGAACAACTGAGTGAGATACTTGCCGTTGTGCCCGCCCTCTTTCTCCACCAATATCATCAACTCACAGTGGATACAGTTTCGCAATATTATTATTGAGCCATCCGAATTGAGAATAATCTACCAGGCAATGCAGAAAAGATGGCCGTGATTTGCAAGCACAGAGCTGACTGAAGAGGCACATATCAAGGCGTTCCAAGTACTAAGCCAGAAGAATGGAAGAGAGGAAACGTTAAAACATTCAGCGTCCCGGCACCTGTAATTTAAGGAGTCTCGCAACAAGAAAAACATCGCTCCATTCTTCAAAAAAAAAGAAAATAATTGACAGCTGTCAAACCGTCAAAAATCCATATTCCCCATCTTAATGTTTTACACCAACTAATGAAGTATATTCCTGCTAAATGTCGCATATCAGGACCTATACTGGCTTTTTTAGGGCTTTCTGCAAAGCACTTTTCGGCACTTATTAGTATGGTTTCCAACTCGGCAGATTGGCCATTCATCGAATTTCCACATTAATACAAATCAGGGAAGAGACCAATGAATTTCAAGACGGACAAACAATTTTTTATCGACTTTTATGCCGCATGTGATAGCATCCATCGTTTAGAAATCTAGACAGGGACTAAACTTAATACACTTGTGTCACCTAACACTGGAAGACATACGCTGCAAGATTCAGTTTGAAAGCAGCTCATACTTTCCATACCGGGTTCCGATGGGGAGATGCTTCAAGTCAAAGCATATACAGGATGTCCGGTGGAGGATTTATGTTCTCAATGCGAATATCGCAAAAAGTTAAAAATGCTTGGTCCAACTGTTGGATTAGGGATGTGTGCGAAATTGGATGTACGCGAAGCTGGTTGTATGCAAATGCATGCAAACATGGAACGGGGGCCATGCTGCCCCCCTGCTTGGGCTCACTGTTGGATTTGAGTTGTGTGCAAGGTTGCGTGTATGCAAAATTTGTTTATATTCAAGTCTATTCTTCCGCAAAATGTTTGGGTTTCTTACTAACTTTCTTTGAGAGTTTTAAAATGCCATATTCAGGCGTTAAATCACAAAAAGTGACCGATAAACTATATGCAGAATGCAGAAGTATAAGTTTGGTTTATTATGTATGCTATAATATGTAAAGATAATAGTGTTTGCGCGCGATGCGCTCACACCTACGTATCTGCCGAATTTTCCTGATATTCGTTTGCCTAATTAATTGTTTGGTCGCATCTAGTCTGATAAGTGATTTACATGTAGCAAGGTAATGGTAGTAGTATCCCTGTCTGGCAAGCTCAACCCCCTTACAGTTCCGAGTATATCAGTATAAAATACTTTTAACATTCAGGTCGCAAGTAAGAGCTCTCGTATACAGATACCCTAACACATATAAGTATTAGAAAAGATCATTTTCATCCTCGCCAATCTAAATTCTGGTTGAGTGCTAGTAGACAAGTTTGTTCATGTTACAATACCTGCGAATACGCAGTGGACCAAGTGTTAGTTTTATTCAGTCGTGGGCGCAAAGATTCTGTGAAACTTCTTCAACTCTAAACGCTTCTCAGCCAGGGCACAGCAGAACATCAAGGACCACCGAAGAAATACAGGCGGTGGAACGAAGTTTGCGTGAAAACCCACGTCTGTCAGTGCAGAAAAGAACGGCATTGGGTGTGCCAAACCCTCCCAAAAAGTTTAGATAATAGGCAGAAAGGCATTCGAATTAAGTTGTTATCATTTAATTTAGGGCGCCCGCATAGGGCCAGTAAGTTAGTTAGGTAGTTGATAAGTAGGCTAGTTTTTCATGAAGTTTTGTCTAGCAGATAAGTTAGTTTTAAGATGAAGTACAATAAAAATCAATTAAAAACAAAAAAAAAACCCTGCCAAAAATATTATTCACGTAATTTGAAAAAAGACTTAAAATATCATCCTTTCAAGATCCAATTAGTGAACTTAAAGAAAATGACTTCAATTTACGCAAAAACTTCTGTGAAACAATGCTGGAGAGGTTTCGCACTGTTTAGTGCATATTTTGTAGCGAGACTCACTTTCACCTGAATTGTCACGTAAATAAGAAAAATTATTGTTACTGAGCTCCTCGAATACTTAATCTGCTACTGAAACAAAAACGACTGCAATATTTCCTAAGAGGTACTGTTTAAGGCACTCTATCGATAAATGTAATCATCGGGCCCTATTTATACCCTAACCCTTAGGAGTATTTTAGTTTTGATACATAGTTTGTAACATAGAGAAATTAATTTTGCTTGATATACAAGGTGGACCAAAAGAGATCACCCTATTGGAAGATGCTGTTTTGCAAATTTTTGCAAATGGCCGCCAATGTCAAATTTGTTTTGACATTTGTGGACTATACAAATGTAGAATACAAGTGAACAAGCCATAGAGCCATAGAGCCATGCACTCCCCAAGAACGCGGAATAAACATGCCAATTTTTTTGCGTAACAATTCGTCTGTAATGTTGGCGCAGGACGAATTCCGTCGCCGATTCCCCGGACGTCCGACACCGACTGCACAAACACTGCGCCATTTGGCCACCAACCATGAAGAGTATGGGACCACACGAGACGTTGCCAAAACAGGTATGCCCCGGGGCGCCCGTTGTGCCGAGAATATCGCCGCTGTTGCCGAGGATGTCGAGCTGTCGCCGGAAACATCGACCAGACGCCGTGCCCCGCAATAAGCCATTAGCCGGTCGTCCCTAAGGCGAATTTTGGTCAAAGAGTTGCGCATGTTCCCGTACAAAGTCCACTCCGTGTATCAGCTGCTGCCTGTTGAACGCCAAACGAGTGTAACCTACATCCTCAATCTCGAGGACGAATCGGACGATTTTTCGACCAAAATCATAATGAGCGATCAGGCTCATTTTCTCCTCAACGGGTACGTGAACAAGCAAAACTGTCGTTTCTGGGGCACCGAAAACCCACGTCATTACCCCCGCTCAAAGTTACTGCATGGTTCACGTTGGAGGAGTCACCGGGCCATTTTTTTTTCAAGAACGTCGCTGGTCAAGCGACAAAAGTGGACGGTGCATGCCATAGGGCAATGTTAACCGAGTTTTTTCTGCCACAATTCAACGAATTAGGACTGGAGGACATGTGGTTCCAACAGGACGGAGCAACGGCACACACTGCGCGAGCCACAACCAATATTAATGAGAGCCAAACAACATCGGATGACTTCTTTTGGCACAACTTGTGTTCATTAACCTACGTCTGTCTATACGTCCGTCCGTCTGTTTGGTCTGTTTGGGCCTTACGTTTTGAGCTGGGATAATGAAATTTTGTATATATGTATGTTCTGTAGGTACAGACAAGGAGTACAGAACAAATTTACAATTTTTCAAAATCTGCCCTCCTTTTAAAAAACGTTGTTTTTTGACAAAGTAAGGGAATTTGGAAAAATTTTATGAACAACATAGTTTGACAATCGCAATATAGATATTGCGTCCATGCAAATTTTTTTGCCACACACACTTTTTGGAGTCTTTTTTTGTCAAAGACTATGTTTGGTCAAATTTTAAAGAATTTCGAAAAAATGTCTATGCAAATACTTCCATAATGTCATACGAACACTTGGTCCTTAGATCAAGCATTCGTTTATATTATATCGACTAGCTAAAGTAAGTTCGTGAAAGGGATGGTATCCCGGTATGCCACATCGGAATGGCAGATTACCAAAAAATAACTTAGGCCCGGTTTTTCAGTGCGAGATCATCCTAGTTTCGGGTTTAAACTCGATTTCACCCGAGAAAATATTTTTTCAGACAATTTAAATCCAGAGTTAACCCAGAAAGTTTGGTGAGTAAGCCCTGTGACTAAATGATCAGATGTTTTTGACAGATGATAACATACCAAACAAACAATTATTTTCAGTTCCATTTGTATGGACGTCTTATGAAATTTTTAGAAACTACGTGTACGATATATTTAAAAACAGATCCAAGCAACTGTTTTAAATATTGAGTTTGACTGTTTTAAGACAAAATAACTTGTAAGATCGCGACAAAAGCCATTTTCATTTGCTGATAACGGAGCTGCTGCAGATTCTATACATTTCGATAACTTTTTGAGAGCAAAATCGATAAATCATGACTGCTACCAAATAAAACCACCACACACGGAATCATATTTAATCCCGCACTGAAAAACTTCTTCATGAGGTAATTCTGGATTAAATTTATTCCGGGGTTAGTTAACTCTGGGTTAACTCAGAGTTAACTCAGCACTGAAAAACCGTGTTAAATTTTCTAAGAACAACATAGGCATCGGAACTTTTAAGAAATTACGCTTCCAGTGTTTCACTTCAAATTATATATATAATGCAGCAAATAGTTTTGTTTAGTGAAAATGGAATTGGGGAAGTTTTTCAGAGTCGTGTCGGACAAACAATTGAAGGACATGCAACACCCGTTGGATCGGGTTGTTGGAAATAAGGTGATCAGTATTTTTTCCGTTAATTTAGATACTATCGGAGCATTGCAGGACCTTGACAAGATACCTCTTCTGTCAAATTGTTTGTCGGTATTTGCAACCATCATCATAACGCTAGAGTGGATGCAGTTACCTCAATGATACCATACTGGATCCACTACGTGTTGACGTAAATGAAAACTTTATAACAAGTAAATATCTTTTACCATTCCAATAAATACAATAATAGCAACATCATCTCCAAAGAGAATCAGCTTAAAATGTTAAGCACAACACGTGTTTCTATTTAAAATTGAAAAATAAATTGTTTTCTTAGTGCATCAGTGCATTTTATAATCAGATATTGATTTATTTTATTGAAATTTTCCTCTTCAGTAAATCAAGAATGACTTGCGGCACAGTCACAGGCACAAGGAAAAACAAAAAAGGATATTAAAATGCGTAAACAAATAAACAAATAAAAAGGCAATGCCAAGTCGTAAATCTTCATTTATAAAATATGAGCGAGCAATCCCCCCTATTCTCAAGACTTTGCGCCATTGCGCGGCGACTGCTTTTGATTTTCATTGAAGTGTTCAAATCAATTTTCACTGATGCGTGTCATTTACTCGGCATACTTTGCCGCGTTGGTATCGTCAACGCTGTTATTGACATGCCCCACCTAAATTACTTATTTATGCAAAACGTTTCCTCGAAGAGATGTCGTCATAAACAGGCAACGGAATAAATCCAGTCTGATTTAGTTTTTTAGCATATTTCGTCTGTCATGCTCATGAATCATGGATATTAGGATTGTTTTTCTTGTACATGCACTTATACACATATAGATAATGTTCTTTTGACGAGCAGAATAAACATACTTAATATTTTTGAGATGTATCTAGATACGAATGGTTGAATCTCAAAATTCTCATATAAATAGGTAAAGAATGAAAACGAAAATGTAAACAAAATATTTCTATGTTTTATGTCAGAATCCACATGCCATGTTGAACAATCCAATTTATTTTTCTGTCCTCGAGAAGATGGTATGTTGTAAAAGATCAACTTTCAAGCTGATGATTTGTACATTATTTTTCAGGAACCAATCTGTTTGGATAGTTGAGCCCGAATCAAATTTACACTCGAAATAGCCCTTATCGTTTTCCGACACGTATTCATCTATGACAACACTTTCAGATAAATATTGAGGGTTTTATTGTGTTGTTACGTATTTTGTTTTTGATTAAATTTATTGGCTAGAAACTTCCAAGGTAAGAATGCACACAAACTTTTGCAGAATGCGTATACCTCAATTTTTCTTTTACTACCAAACTGCGAGCATATGATTTCGAAGGCCAATGGCGACGGAGTCAAGTTGCAATTAGATTTGAAAGGATATTATAAGAATGAACTTCGAAGACCCTATATTAAAGGCTGTTGAGATATTAAATCCTTCTTTTTTGGAGTCTTTTGAAAGCCTTTTGAAATTAGTTCGATTTTTTCCAATCTTAGTCGAAGACGATAACATCGAAGATGAAAAAGCCGAATGGAGACTTCTAATTTTGGTCGAATCCCTAACATAATACACACATTAAATAACCACACAGAAAAAAATATAAAAAATATTCAATTTTTTTGGAGCAACAGGCTCGTAAGTATCTAGTGCTGAGCTTTCTCACAACCATTCAGGTGTGCGTGTGTACTTCTTGCACGATGGTGGGACCTCCTGTTTTATGCCGACTCCTAACCGTATATTTGAGATAAGATTTTCTTGACAGTTGATATTACTCGGATGATTTGTCAGATCATCACGAGAGGAGGACCTGTGAAAAATCATTTAGGTTTTACCTTCTTCGCGGCAGTTCATCGCACTAACATAACCCCATAGAACTGAAATGAAAATGCGACAACGAACCAGTTTCTTTATTATTGCATTTTTCAAGTTCATTCTTCATCCACTTTTCTTAGACGCTGGTTGCTAGTCTGATGAGTTTGAGCTGTTTCACAAAATATGTTGTGATTAATTCAACTTTCATTCCATAAATATTCAATCGATTTTTATTAACGAATATTTGGATTTTTTGGATACGGCCGCTATATTTTCTTCACAGCGTGCTGGACGTGGTCTATTCGGTCGAATATTATCCAATAATGAATGCTGGGTCTCAAAATGGGTGATGGTGTTGCGAATAGTACGCTCAGTAGGCCGATTATGTTGACCATAAGTTGAGCGAAGTGCACGAAACACATTCCTCACAGAACGTGAATTTTCATAATAAAGTTGAACAATTTGTAAACGTTGTTCACGCGTAAGTCTTTCCATTTTGAAATGCCAAACAATACTAAAGAAAAATAACATGACAGCATGACACGACTCACACGTGATCTGTCAAAAAAGGCTATTGAAAAAAAGTATCTCTACTTGGATCACCCGTTAGTAATAAAAAGTCAGAAGTTTCTTTTTCAGTATTCGAGAAAATCAAACGAAATTTTCATACTTTGAAAATGTTTGTATGCCCGTCAAATAAAAAAAAATTAAATTTTGAGCCGTTTGTGGAGAGGAGACAGGCACGCGCTTTGAGAGTGAGGAAATATATTTCGTATGCCAAAATCACTTTTAATCTCAATTTATTAGGAGGAAACTGCTAACGAGGGATGATGTACCTTCATTAAATCTAGCAATGTACAAGGTGAGCAAAAGAAGCCTTCAGTATATCGGTTGTGGCCCGCGCAGTGTGTGCCGTTGCTCCGTCCTGTTGGAATTACATGTCCTCTAGTCCAAATTTATCCAATTGCGGCAAAAAAAAACTCGGTTAACATGGTCCTATAGCGCGCACCGTCAACTGTTGTCGTTTGCCCAGCACGTGAATAGCGCACTATGCAATAACTTTGAGTGGGTGTTATGGCTCCTCGTGCTTAACTCGTGGACTTTCGGTGCCCCAGAAGCGATAGTTTTGCTTGTTCACGTAACTGCTGAGATGGAAATGAGCCTCATCCCTCATTATGGTTTTGGTCGAAAAATCGTCCACTTCGTCCTCGAGATTGAAGATGGCTTGGGCGTCGGTTACACGCGTTTGGAGGTCGACAGGCTGCAGCTGATGCAAGGACTGGACCTTGTACGGGAACATGCGGAAGTCTTTGACCAAAATTTGCCTTAGGGACGACTGGCTGATGGCAAATTGCGAGGCACGGCGTTTGGTCGATGTTTCCGGCGACAGCTCGACATCCTCGGCAACAGCGGCAATATTCTCGACACAACGGTCGCTTCGGGGCCGTCCACTCTTGGCAACGTCTAGTATGGTCCCATACTCTTCAAGGTTGGTGGCCAAATGGCGCAGTGACGCCCGCGAAATCGGCAACGGAACTCGCGCAGCGCCAACACTACAGACGAATTGTTACGCAAATAAATAGACACGACTATTCCGCATTCTTGGGGAGTGTATCGCTCCATGGCTTGTTCACTTGTATTATTTTCACTTGTATTCACTTGTATTCTACATCTAAATCTGTCTAGTTTACAAATGTAAAAACAGATTTGACATTGGCGGCCATTTGCAAAATAAGAGCTTCTTCCAATTGGGTGATCTATAGTAGCATGCGTTTATTAAAAAAATGTGAGAACTATGAAACTTATATTTTTTGCGGGCATGCTTTTATTAACATTGCGACATAACATCGCATTTGCGCAGCGAGCCTTTTACAGACACTATTCAACTTAGCTTATGCATCCGCTGTTCAACATTGTGTCAGTTCTGTTAAGAAAGTTTCTACGTTTCTGGGGATTTTAAGCAGTATATTTTCAATAGAGTTCTAAAATTTGTTTATAAATAAGACTGAAAGATCATGGAGAATAGACCTAATATTATCTCCCCTCCTATATATAGGATATACAAATTAGCAATATCAAAAAGTTCTCTTACCATTAAGCAGATTAAGCAGTGAGAGCATTTTATAGTAAACTGTTACTATTAGGTGAAATAGCTCAGAGCTACGATTGACCTTATTAAAGCCAATGACAGAATAATGATTTTTATTTAAGTCGATAAGGCTTTTTCAGAAAAATAAGGATTTTTCGAAAGCCCTTACTTAAGAAGTGTAGATATGACAACTCCAAAAATTATTCTAAACATCCTTATCCGCCCAGGTCTTAAGACGTCAGCTGTACCTATATACTTTAAAATTTCTATAACACCGTAATGTTAAATTTAAACAAAACTTTTATAGAAATGTGTAAAAGCAAGCAAAAAAAAAAGATTTTCATTTTATGATAAATTCATTAGCAGATGGTTTTTTTCCCTTAATATTTTTTTTATGTTTGTATTTTTAAGTTGAACTAACAACAAAAATTAAATCAAATTCCAAAAATGTATATTTACCGTTAGATATAATGTAAATGACTCGTACAAGTAGGTATTTATGAGGGTGCATTGAAAAGTTCATAAACTGAGAACAAAACTTGAAACACATGGGTTTTGAAATAAACGCACCATGTGTTTTTTTACCTTACACAAATAACTAGGAATTACAATTCATTGCCATCTTTTTTATTGAAAATAGAAAATAGAAAATCTTTTATTAAAACAAACAGAAAGCTACTTGAGCCAAAAACAAAAAAACATTTCGAATTTTTAACGCAATGTTACCCTCGAAATGCTCTTTTGAAATATCGGTTAGACTGGGAATGAAACAATAAAAGCATTGCGTTCTTATCGAAAACATCTTCTTCGAGGATTTATCTATTCATGTACAATTGTTAAAGCACATTATATATAATTCCACTAGACGGAATAATAAGTCGATAATGGTTGGTCAGACAACAATATGGGGAGGCCAATTTATTGGAATTGTTTCCATAGGTTCACTTGACGTAGGTAAATGTGTGGATGTATTCATGGTAAGTGATGGCTGTCATGTTGATTATTATCCGTCAAACAAATACACGTGATGCAACGTGAGGGATATATGCTGTTCTGGTGGAATGATGATAGACACTACCTCATTCTTATTAATTTATCTCTTCTCAGTGGTGGCCGTCGTACGATGCTCAAATGATTGCTTATTTAATAAGTCACATATAAATGTTAAGCATTACTCAGGGCCTTTGAATAGAGATGGAGAGCCGAAAGGCAACAGCAGCGAATGAAATATTTGTGTGCTTAACAGAAAATATGACAGGAAACAGAGGAAGCCTTAAGTTGCTACTCTTTTTGTTACTGAAATAATGTAACGTACTTCCATAAGACCATTATCACATCAATATACAATATACAACAATTCACGAGCAGAGTAAGTGAACATCTGCTGCAAACTGTGACATTTTATACGACCCCTGTTATAGTGAGCAGTATCTGTTACCCTACTGATGTAGATTCGTCATAAGCGACAGACTTAGGAATGAAGTCGTATGCTTCAAAGATATCAGCGAACGTAATGTAACAATACGCATCGAATTCGCCAACAAAGCCTTAAGCTGGATTTATATATGCACTGGAATTGGTAAGGCTTCACAGTTCTTTTTTGTGTCAATAAACGATACTATCACCAGTTCACTTCCACTTAAATCAAATATTGTAAAAAAAAAATACCCAATGGGAGAGGGTATTAAAAGAACGAATCTACCAAAAGAACTCATCATAAGAACTCTTAATACTGAATCAGATAAAAATCAAAGCTCGTATGCGGCAGAAAATTCCGAGTTTTCGTTAATGGACAAAACGGGAAGGTCATTTAAAAGACTTTGAGGCTAAACTGTTTATAAGATATTTTATTTCATTCAACTAGACAATACAATTCAGAACTTCACAATTCACAATACAATTGATAATTCTTAATCAAAATTGTTAGAGGCATTTTTGAGAAATTTTTAGGTTATATTGTCCACATGCAAAGCGCGTACACACATTAACCAGAAAAAATCCCTTGTGGGACCACGTGGTTCTGTCGAATTTTCCTGATATACGTTTGCCTTATTTAATCATTTTGAGCCAACTATTAAGCGGTGGTGGTTTCTGACATTAATGACGGGTGATTTTTTATGAGATAATATTTTCAGGTTGGCAGCACTGGTTAGTAATGGCGTCCAAATCATCTGTCAAAGTTTTCTGTATACTCCGCCATTTAATCATGGAAAGACTTACAAACGAGCAACGATTGCAAATTATTGAAATTTATTATCAAAATTCGTTCTCTTTGAAAAATGTTAAAATCCGCTCTTTTATCGAAAAATTGCATTCAGCGATGAGGCTCAATTCTGGCTCAATGGATACGTAAATAAGCAAAACTGTCGCATCTGGAGTGATGAACTGCCACATGCCATACAAGAATTACCGATGCATTACGAAAAAAAGAAAGTTTGGTGTGGTTTATGGGCTGGTGGCATCATCGGTCCATTTTTTTCAGAGATGACCGTGGAAAAAACGTTACCATCAATGGCGAAAGATATCGAGCTATGATACGCGACTTTTTGCTGCCCCAATTGGCTGAGTGAACTTGGTTGCCATATGGTTTCATCAAGACGGTGCCACATGGAAATGTTGAAGGATGAATTTGGTGAGCAGCTTATCTCTCGAAATGGCCCTGTAAGTTGGCTGCCAATATTATGCGATTATTATGTAAAGTCGTTAGTCTATTTGAACAAGCCGAACACGATTGAAGCCTTACAGGATAACTTAACACGAGTAATTCGTGGAATACAGGCCAAAATGCTTGAAACGGAGCCGGGGACAATATTTACATGAAGTTGTCTTTAAAACGTAAATGGCAAAGGCCTATTCAGTTGTTGTCTTTAAAACGTAAATGGCAAAGGCCTATTTATCGATTACAATAAAAATTTTGAATATTTGATGTATATTTGAGTGTTTTTTTCCGATTAAAAAAAAAACTACGCTTTAAAAATCACCCGTTATAAGCTAGCGCACCTATATTGTCAAAGAAGTAGTCTCCTATAACTCAATCTAGCAGACCTATTTCGATTTCTTTTGTTCAAAAGAGCTGGTCAAGAGCAGTAAAGGTGAGGATACACTCCTCCCCTTCCTCGTACAAGCAACATCTGTACAAGTCATTGCTGTACATCTTCTGTAGCACTGAAGATGCTAGTATTACATAGCACCTCTGCCAAAACAATGCTTTTTTTAATTGACATGATGTGGTCGGTGTTTTCTTTATTGTTATGGTAATTTGTTGTTTTTGTATGTTCACCTTTAGTGGGTGTCCTCCATCGTGACGAGGCTCTCTGTCAAATAGCTGCATCTGTTTGCCATAAATTCTATGTATGATAGAACTCCGCAAATGCATAATATACAAGCTGATATATTAATTTTCACTTGAAAGTTGCCTTCCAAGGAGTTATATGTGGTTGCATACCCTTTTTCGTTCCGATTGCGTTTTAAACGTGTATAAGGCTATGGTGGATTTCTTTAAGCGTTATTGCACACTAGCTTTACAGTTTCTTATCCTAGACCAGACCCAAGTATCGGCTGAGTCTACGAACTTGAGACTGACGCGATTTAGTTTTGGAGGGTGCGGCACTTTGTGTTTCCTGCTGAAAAGGACCGGTTTTTTTAAGATTCGTGATGAGTCCAGATCTGGCGGCACATTTAGGGCTTAGAGACCATATTTTAATAGTTACTCGCCACGTCATCTGCGTTGACCATCACCTTGCATCCTCTTCCTTGTTCCAGAGAAGAGGAGACAGGACGCCGCCTTGTGAGGTACCATAGCTTACAGACCTACGTGTGAATGAGATGTCAAGATTTGTGTTAATAATTCTGACCATAAGTACCTGATTTATTGGATTAGAACTCCCAACGAATCATCGACAATTAAATTTGAAAGTACATTAGTGAAATATTAAATATTGCTTCGACATAAAAAAAGTAATCTAGTATACTCTTATACTAGTAAGTTTTCGATTATGCGTACGAGTGATTAAGGCGCTGCGCTTTCTCAAGCGGCTTTCCCTTGCAGTATGTATTGAGAGTTGGAGATCACAGTCTATTCTATACAAGTAAGAAGGTGTCCGGAGTGATCGGACGTAGATTCTACGAATTTGTGTGTGAGCTCCTTCCTGGTTTGGTGATGAATGCAACTATATTTCCGTCCTTTGGGATGTGTACTAACCGTAGCCATGGTAGCTAGTAGTTGTGTTGCAGCTGCGCAGGTATGATTCCATCTGCTCCACGCTACTGAATGGTTTGAAGCTTATGCGGCTCAAAGAAGTTTTTCTTTGGTGATGACATCATTAATATGCGGAATGGATTTTCTGAGTATCTCGTATAGTATATCAATTTTTTACTAAATACGTTGAGCTGTTTATCCTCCAGGTGCATCACAGACTCTGCATGCATTAACATAATTTATGTTAGAATCTTAGCTTGTGATAAGCATTGGCTATTTAACGTTCAAAATTATTCCTGAGCTCCACTGCAGCGATTGCCCGATCAACAAAAAACGGAGAACTATTCCTACTACAGAGGCATAAGTCTCCTCAGCATTACCGTAATATATGAACGTCTAAAACTGTTTACCAACAACCTAACTGGCCCTTATCAGTGTGGTTTTAAGCCAGTAAAGTATAAATTCTTCACACTTCGGCGGAAGCGCAATAAGAAAATATCCCTATTCATCGATTTCAAAAGATCATACGACAGCATTAATAGGGTCGAAATATTCAGAGGCATGTCTAGTTTTGGTATACTGCCCAAAATCATCTGTCTGTGCAGGATGACGATGGAGAATTATCATCCAGGATCTGCAATGACATCAACGAAATACTTGATGTAAAAAAATTAAATCGTATATAGTCCTGGTGGACTTGGTTGTTTCGAGCGAAAAATGTTCAAAAACGTCGCTGCAGCTTGTGTTGATTGACTTAATTGTTTTAAAATGTTTCTGATTTGTCAAACAAATTGTCTACATACAAAATCTTATTGTTGTAACTCAAAATTGTTGGCCCAAAAATCGGTGATACAGAGACGGAAGGACGAGTTGACAGACAGACATGGCTTAATCGACTCATCGATTCTGTTTCGATCCATATACTTAATGACATCCATATATAAATTATTTATCTTTGTTACAAACTTAAGGAAAGAACTGATATACCCCTATGGGATAAGGTCTAAATAAACATACACTCCTCTCTTGTCAGTTTAAAAAACCCATTAAAATCATACTTTTCCCATACCACCACATTGTATTATATCGCCCAAAGCAATAACCCAATTAAAATTCATGACATCCCTAAAAATTTACAACTAAAACACCCTAGGTCGCAAACTGTCTAACAAAACAAAAACAGAATGGGATGTTAACCTCAAAATGTTCATCTTTATACATTATAGATTTAGGGGTCTGAGCAATTGAAAAATAAAGCCTTCCAATGTTGACGGCTGAAGAATCTTATGGAAACCCTACTTTACACCATAGAACTTAATCCGTTTAAAAAAAATCTATATTTTGTTTATATACACTTCAACAGGACCACCACATATGGTGCGCATAGACTATTCAGTTTTAACCTCACAATTTAAATATTCCCATCGTCACTAAAGATTTCGACGATACCCACTATATACCTATGTGTTGTTCATAGATACCGACACGTAAATACAAAGTAAAGCAACGGTTGATGAGTTTACATATCTTGCAACACACGTGTCCCTTTGGATTTAAGGAACAATGATATACGTTTACAGGAGTATCCAATTCACACAAGTGTGTGTATGAGATTAAAAATGAAATCAAAAGTTTCCACAATGGGGAGATTCTCTTGTTAACATTATTTCCAAGCCATGGTGTTATAAAACCTACTTAATTTTTCTTAAAAAATTCAAGTGAGTGTTTGTATTTTCCTTTCCCTTCCATTAATTATATTTTGGGTCATGTCCTTCGCAGGTTAACTTTAATACGGAACCTTTTTTTATTGGAAGTATGCATCCATAAAGTTTGTCTAACCCATTACTAAGGAAGGTAATCAGTATTCGCGTAAGAGCTTGATTACTAATTCATGTTCGAAATGAACTATAGCAATCGAGTGAGATTGAACCCTCAGAATCAACACCGACAGATCAAAAATGGAAATACAGGAGCCGGAAGAAACCGAAAAATTTTAAATTGTAGATATTATAAGTGAAATCCATAAAGTCAAACTCTATTGTGAAAGTAACGACAAAACAGATGAAGTAGCAGGAATAGGATTTACTACAAGTACAAATAGTTTTTTTTGCATTGCATTATTTGTAAATAAAGCATCATTTCTTAAAGTTCTTTATTTCACTTTTAAAATACGAAATAAAGCTGAGTTTTGAAATCCAAATTTTTGTTTGCTTTCAAATGAAAAGTTAAGTCGAGCTGGCCTCATAGTTATTCGAATTTTTTTTTTCTTAAAATTAGCGTTACTGATTATGGAGAGGAAATTGAAATCATTTTGATCAGCGAGGTAGTGCACTCAGGTACGGCTTATACACGAATTGGCATACCCTTAGCGTGAATCCCCAAACCTACCCGATCTTGGCCAATTTTTATTCGCTACGTCTTTATGTTCTGCCGACTCAAAGTCAACCATAATCTCACCTAGAACATAAAGGCGTAGCGAACAAAAAATTTGTCGGATACTGTCCGATTGGCAAACATGCAACATGACTTGGTCTTACTTGAAATTAATAGGCTTAAAGGACCAAAAAACAATAATTCAGCTTCACTGTACCTGACTAAAATGGTGCCGAATAACGGGTATAGCGTCAACTACCAGCCACATCCTATAGGCAACAGATTCGAGATACATTGTCACTTCTTCTTTTTATGATAATATTGGTACGGTTCAATTATGTATGGAACAAAATATTGGCCAAATAGCCGCCGCGACCTCGGCGACACACCTGCATCCGTTGGTCCACATTTTGGATGACGCTGACCCATAATTGAGGTTCGATGCCGTTAATGCGCCGAATTATCTCATCCTTAAGCTTTTGAACTGTTGCTGGCTTATCGACGTAGACCTTTTGCTTCAAATAACGCCAAAAAAAGAAGTCCAACAGTGTCAAACCACATGATCTTAGCGGCCAATTGACATCTCTACCACGTGAGATAACACGGCCATTGAATTCGTCGCGCCAAAGATCCATTGTTTCGTTAGCTGTGTTGCAAGTGGCACCGTCCTGTTGATGAAACCACACATATCAACCACATCCATATCTTTCAATTCGGGCTATAAAAGTTCGTTATCATCTCACGGTAGCGAACACCATTCACAGTAACTGCCTGATTGGCTTCATTTTGGAAAAAATACGTCCCGATGATGCCGCCAGCACATAAACCGCACCAGACAGCCATTCTTTGTGGGTGCATTGGTTTTTCGACAATCACTCTTGGATTATCATTCGCCCAAATGCAGCAATTCTGCTTATTGACGAATCCACTGAGGTGAAAATTTGCCTCATCACTGAAAATGATTTTCTTCGAAAATTGATCATCCACTGTTTCCATTTCTTGCCACCATTCTGACCATTGACGACGGCTGAAATGGTCAAGAAGCTTTAGTTGTTTAAAATTGAGCTGGTCTGAGAAATGTCAGCTAGTGAGAAATGTGAAATGAAATTCCGAAAAAAAGTTGACGTTAAGGTGTGGTTCACATTCAACATCGGCAGTTAAAATTTTACCACCCGTTACATACTTCTAGGGCTAAGGGATTATATCTATTTATATGTTTGACACTCACTCAATACACACTTTAGTAAACTTGTCTGCTTAACAGACACACAAGTCACAAAAACTGACATTTATTTTCTATCTGAAAGTGACTGTCAAGTGACAACTCAATTTAATATTAAATAACGGCATAGCCTAATTTTGGCTACATTACTTTGCCATTTTCAATGTTACTTTTATAACATTATTTACACCTGGATATGTGCAGTGAAATAACCCCCACAGGGCTTATTTCCCAAATAAGAGGAAATAGCCACCAAGGTGCTTATTTTCTTTTCGAAATGGAAAAAGGCTCCGCCACGCCCCATGGGGTTATTTTACTGTACCGAAACCGACAGCAGCATATTTTTTTAGGAATTGCTCTAATGTTGCAGTGGATGTTAAAGTTTTTAATGTGGCACATACCGAAGAAAACGACTGGCCCTAAAATTATTCAATCCTCAGTAAAAGTTCAGAAAAAGTGGTAAGGATTTGCTCAATTTAAGAAAGCAACATATATCCAATAGGTTAAGTTAAAAATTGTTAAAAAGCCCTTGAAAACAGTAAGAATACGAGAGGTTAAGTCATTTTACGGTGTTTAGACTTATAGGGTTATTTCACCTCACAAATGATGAATCTTTGCACTAAAGAAGCTAAAATTGAGCTTAGTCAAATATAGGCAAGACATATCTACATCATTCGTTGAATCTGAAGGACAACTTCAAATCTTTTTTTAACTTAATTGGAATATGAGTGTCAATATGCCATTTTTATATTCGGTTTTACTTTTAGTCGTTCTAAAAATAATAAAATACTTGTCAACTTGAGAGGGATCACACAAACACTAATTTGTTAGACGAACCCCTAAAAAATTTCTCCGGTTAACCTTTTTAGGATAAAATAATTGTTTTAACTTATATAGGATAAATTAAAACGAAATTAAGATTAAATTGGATTTGCGGGTTAAAATAATTATTGAAATGAATGAACCAAAACAAATTTTAATTTTAGTGGAAGTGATATGAATTGACTGCCTTTGATTAATCCCTTTGAATAAGAAAAGGATGAAATGGTAGGGCAACCTTACTCCCACGAAAGGCAATCCTATTTTTTATTTTTGTGAATAAATTATGAACGCATGGCAGAAGAAACTAGAAATTTACATCCGGGCCTGTGTACAAAAGAGGGTTCAGTCCGTAATTTAAGGACGAAAATTTCGTGCAGTGTGAATAAATCTTCTTCTGTTTTATCGTTTTATTCGACGATTGTCTGTTAATGCAAATTTGACGTGAGAAACGTCAAGTAATCCATCACAGAGAAAGTTGGGCAAGAGTGGCTTGGTTGGTATTGAATGTTTTTTTTATTAAACCAATCTGTAAATCTGTAATGGCTGTAAATTATAAGGACTTGTTAATGCTAGACTTAAATAAATAAATAAAAAAAAAACAAATAAATCAATATACACAGAAGTACCCCCGCACACGTGAATGCTTGTGAGAAAAAGCTAGGCACTGTTGCGACAAACATTATTTTCGTGATGCGATTATTTATCTAATATTCTTATAAACGTCAAAATCAACGAATATTAGTTAAGATTAACGAGTAAATCAATAAAAATATATTTATGGCGTAACAGGCTCGTTATTACCCAGGGCCTAGCTTTTTTCTCACAACCATTCATGTTTGCGTGTGTACTTCTAGCACGATGATTTACGAGTACTTACAAGAATTACAACACTTCATTTTACAAAGACAAATATTTTCTTAAAAGCATTCTTTAAAAAATTAAAACTAGACAGAGAAATATCAAAAGAATCAAATTAAAATAAAATTGACAAAATGCGAGAAGGTTTAAATTCAAGACGTCTCGTCACCATGATTAATACCTTTTGAGGGACAGAATTTTTTTTTTGAAAATCAATCAAATTTATCAATATTTTTTTTTTATAAATAATGTCAATTTCACATTTTCTTTGAGTTTGTATTTGTTTGTTAAGTTGTTATAAATTTTTAATGGATTTTCTTTTGAAAAAAAGTACCGACCTCTACAAGATCAGAATTAAATATCTAAAGCAGGTTTTTGTGCAAACTACTGAAAAGGAATAAACGGAAATTTGAATTATAAAATTTAATCGTTTATTTCAGAAGATATAAAGGCTTAAATTGTTCACAGTAAATAAAGGGATAGCTTAAATGGGACTCCTTTTTCAGTCGGTACACATTTTAAAGCCACATTCCGAAAAAAAATCAGAGGTGAGCATGAGTGTGAGTGTTTAAAAAAGGAAAAAACGTTTAAAAATAAAAGGATTCCCGGAGAATTATAAGAGTGTCTTCATTTGTATTTATATTTCTATTTTTTTTTTTTTTTTCATTTTATTAAATAAACAAAATTATATTATAACTATATATAAGATCTGACAATAATCCCCTATACACGCCTTAAAACATGCGCGTCCAGAAGTTTGTTAAGGTAAAGTAATATTTTTACCACAAAAATTGACCTCTAGCTTAAGGCCACTTCAGAACGGGAAAATTAAGAAGCTTCTTATGACAGTTTAATAATTTTGGATATTTTTCAAACTTTATGGCAGAGAAAAAAAGCTTAAACGTTGTTACTTTCGTCTACTAGGCCACTGCATACACAATTAAAAATACATATAAAGATTGCACCATAAATTATGACAATTTGCTAATATTAAATAACATAAAAAAAACGATTTCTATATATTTATAAAGTATTTTTATCTATATAATTTGGTCCTTTACAATTTATTTTGGCCAATTTTTGAATACGACATCAATCATGCGGCCACCTCCGTTGACGGAAGCAAAACGAGCACTGGAATATTTGCACTGAAGATATCGTGAAAACAGTGCGGCAGAGTCTTGCCAATGATTCATCCGTCTTAACTCGCCTATATTTGGGCCAATTGGATACCCTATACAGCTGTCTTCATAAACAAAATGTTTGCCGGAAAAGTTTTAATAATCGACAAAGTATCCCTTCAATGCGGCTTTCGGCAGCCCATACTTTAGCCACATCCACACTCCATACATTTCATTTAATTTTGCATGTGTTTCAACTTTCGACAGCCACATGTACATAATTGTGTTCACACATTTTAAATACATTTTAAGTGAAAGCATACAAAAGGAACAAAATTTTCAAAGCGCTTATGTCCTGTGCAAACACAAAACAAAATTCCCACACAGAAAGAAGAAACAAAAAGTAATTTGTACCTACTTCAGTCGAGAGGCAGGATGTTAAGGGTGAGCACTCGAATGAAACTTTAAAATTGAAAAAGCATTGAATATAATGACATAACTGCAAATTGCCTGAGCAAATCCAAAAAAAGGTTACAAAGGACCAAGCTAATATTTGGTTATGTGTAAAAAGTTTTATATACGTTTGCACGAAAACAAATTAATGATTAAGACAATGAAACTTTTTGGGAACAACTGTAATTAATAAGGACAAATCTGACAAGTTTTTCCCCACGGATGGTATTATTTCTGAGGGAGGCAGTTTTATTTACTGCTATAAAGACGCAGGGAATAAGGCAGCAGATGGAGTCATTTGTTTTATTAGTAATGGATATGGATGGTGGGCACACATGGCCAAAAGCTTAACCAAGTAGATTTCGATTTGACGTATTGTAACTTTTGATGTGGCTTAGAGATGGAAGATTAATTAATTGTTTTATCAAAATGAAATGAAAATGAAGGCATATTTTAAATTTAAATAAAAAAATAACATATGTCGCCGATTGCCAAAAACAAATATTTAATATTTCTTCGTTATGGGATGCCTTACTTTCGAATTAACTGAACACGCTTATTAAAAGAAATTAAAAGCTTTTAAATTTCTGACCATAACTACCGACGCGACGTCCCGAATCCCAGATTATGCATTAGACTGAAAATGTCTGAGCGAAATCTCCTGCAAACAAAACATTTAACGTTTCCAATTATGTCGTTATTTAGCTTTGATTCTTCAGACTACTAACAAGCTGCTTGAGGATTTTGTAAAGAACACGCTATGCTGATCCCAAAATGAGATTATCCCTGGAATTGAAGTCTTACATTTTGCTAAAACTTAGGCAAATAATGCCTGGAGGGGCCATCTTTATAACGGGTGATCCAATAGGATGTCCGAACATTCCGAGGAGCTAACATCGGACCACTACCTTGTTGCAGCCAAGATAAGATTGCGGATGTCCACCACGTCGAAAGACTGCAATAGCAAGAGACCGCCAAGACCTTGGCGCAACGGGTACCCGCTGAGAGGCTTGGTAAATAACATCCACCAACTGATAAGCCAAATCAGCTCGGATGAAAGTCGGATGAAAGTATGAAACCTCAGATTCGTTTGCCCGATCCACAAAAAATTAAACCCTCTGAGCTGCGCCAACTACAGAGGCATAAGTATTCTTAACATCGCCTACAAGATCCTATCTGCCGTAATATGTGAACGCCTTAACCAACAAACTATTCGGTAGTTATCAGTGTGGTTTTAAGCCAGGAAGGTCCACAACCGATTAAATTTTCACACTTCGGCAGATCATGGAAAAAACCCCAAAAGTCCAAATCGATACCCACCACCTATTCATCGCATGCGAAAGCATTTATAGTGACGAACTGTACAGAGCCTTGTCTAGGTTTGGTATACTGCCCAAACTCGTCAGTTTGTGTAGAATGACGATGGAAAATTCTCACTCCATCAGGGTCGGAAACGACCTCACCGACACATTCGATAACAAAAGCGGATTAAGGCAAGGCGATATGCTGTGACTTCTTCAATTTGATTCTTGAGAGGATTGTGCAAAACTCCCGAGCAAACACCAGAGGCTTAATTTTCCAAAAATCGATGCAACTGCTAGCATACGTCGACGGTATTGACATCATTGGTAGGACTCAACGTGATGTCATAGCCACGTTAGCTAGTATAGAGAAGGACCTCGACCTCACCGATACATTCGATACCAAAAACGTATCTAGGCAAGGCGATGCGTTGTCATATAACTTCTTCAATTTGATTCTTAAGAGGATTGTACAAAACTCACGAGCCAACACCAGGCGTACATTTTTCCAAAAATCGGTACAACTACTAACACACACCGACGATATTGACATCATTGGTAGGACTCGACGTGATGTCATAAGCGCGTTTGAAAGTATAGAGAAGAAAGCGGCGAAACGAAAGGACACACAAAATCGACGAATGGGACAGAACGTCACCATTAACAGATATTACTTTAAGGTAGTACATCTCGTCAGAAATTAAAAAAAGAAATACTCTTGCCAACCGTTTCTTTGGACTAAGAAGGCAATTCAGTAGTAAAGCCCTCACTCGAACTACTTAGGAGATCGTATATAATAACCTGATCATCCCAGTCCAGCTCTAGGGCGTTGGAGCATGGACCATCTCAAAAGCGGATGAAGAAATCCTTGGTTGATTCGAGAGGAAAATTCATTGAAAAATCTCCGGTGATTCCCAGCTAGAGGTCGGACGCAGTAGAGGAAGACCTCGCCTTAAGTGGCACGCTCAAGTAGAAACCGACCACAACCGACTTGAAGTTCGCAACTGCATTCAGTTAGCTTACTACCGGGCTAATTGGAGCGACATGTTGGTTGAGGACCAGATTCATTCCGGACTGCAGCGCCACCTAAGTAAGTAAGTGATATATTCGCTACGGGAATTCATATTTTTTTAAATCCGTCCACGGCAAATCTAAGGTCGATTTTTGTCAAACGAAAAATATATCGGATAAAGTGTATAATCCAGATATTAAGACAATCTCATTTGAGTTGCTGTTTTTTTAAAAGAGGGAATGGAATATGGAATTCAATAAATTGAGCATCAGATCTTAGTCTTCTCATATGCTTTTTCCTCTCAGAATCTTTAACGAAAGTTGGTATATATTTTTATGTGAGTGTTTGTTTCTTTGAATTATGGTTTCGTGGATTTTAGCTGGGATTGAGCGCAAAAACTTCTACTGCACAGGCGAATACATCACTATACTTCACCGCGGTCACCCACATTTTGTAGCTTATAATTTTATTTATGAAATCTGAGAAACCTTCTACTTCATCCTTAACCAAACTCTCCTTTTCCACTTTCTTTCAATTTACATACATTTAAAACCAGCGCATCTTGATATCTCGTCATTTCCTATCTACAATTTCCTTAATGCCAGTGCTATGATTAAACTAAAAATATTTCTGAGGTACACGCAAGCGAAGCCTGGGGCACTGCTATACTTTTTCGGCAAAATATTTTGTTATTTTTCAATTTCAATATTTTCAATTCCTTTTGTTACTAAACGTAACAAAAAATTATAGTAAGACATATCTATGAATTCAGAAAGCACGTAAATCGGATATGTCTAGGTTTTTTTGTTATTATTATTAAGACCGTGTGTCAATTTGCGTTTAAGTGCTTTAAATTTTATAGACTGGCTATTTTTTAAATTTCTGTAGGGGAAAACAAAAAATTGTCATTTTGAAATAAATAATGAAAGAAATGATCTATTAGTGTGCTTTTCATCTCTGTAACCCCTTAGTAGGTATACCAAATGTCAAAAGTTAGCCACATTTTAGCGAGCTGTTGAGCAGGTTAAAATTTTGAAGTCTCTATTCACCATACTAATGTCAAAATTTATCCACTGGCTAAAATTTTAACGCAATTGACACACGGCTTAAAGGATGTCACGAGTTGATAAAGGATGTTTCCTCAAGAGCACTAAGAGTTAAAATTTAAATAATACATCTGACGCGTCGCTCTGCGTAAGAGCCATTAAATTCTATTTTTTTTTTAACACAATTGAAATACCTAAAAAATTAAAAAAGAAATTATATGAGTTTCAAAACTCATCAGCCACATTTTATATTTATTGCAGAAAATAAATAGTTTCATCCCGCATTATATGTATTCTGTATTCATAATTCGCATCATTTTATGGTTTGTTCTGTTCATTTTACAGTGTATACATCAAAAGGTAATATTTTTATTTTTATGATGCATAAGAAAATAAAAATTGTGTGAGTACATTCTAATGTCATTTAATATTTACAAAATACCTACTCCAAAAACGCTTTAAGAATGTCAATGAAAGTCGGTGTAAAAAAAGATTAATGATTACGGTCGTCGCTTCGTACTCTGTCATTTGCGTTCAATTTGTGGCCCCTGAATAGTTTTTGTTTTTCACATAAGTGGGTTGAAAGTACAGGGTGGGCCAAATAAAAGTTTCTTTTTAAAAATTCAATGATATGAGCAAACATTTTTCCATGTATTATGGCTTTATTGCTGAGAAAAATCATTCCAATTAATTATGGAACACAACTTTGTTCAAGTGGCTGCCTCGGCTGGTTTTGCAGTAGCGCACTTTCACTCCAATTTCCCAAGCCCTTGTTGATGGTTTCGGGCTTTAGATCAAGGTTTGCTCAGATGATAAGCAATGAGCAACTAGAAACGAACAATAATCCATACGCAACTTTTATTTTAACCTATCGTAACATTGAAGCAACAGTGTTGCCAGAGGTAATTTTTTTGAACGGGCTCAGTGGCGCGATGGTTAGTGCGTTGAACTGCCGCGCAGAAGGTCTGGGTTCGATTCCCATCCATAGCAACAGCTAAATGATTTTTCACTGGCCCTCCTCTCGTGACGATCTGACAAATCGTCCGAGTAGTATCAATTGTCACGAACAGCTTATCTCAACTTAGCCGTTCCGATTCGGCATATAACAGGAGGTCCAGCCGTCGTGCAAAGTAGTGCACACGCACACATGAATGGTTGTGAGAAAAAAGCTTGGCCCTGGGTACTAACGAGCCTGTTGCGCCATAAATTTAATTTTTTTTAATTTTTTTGAATAGAGATAAAACTGAAATTTTGTGGTCAAATCGGGCAACTCTAATTTCATGTATGTTAAGTTTGGTTTGCCATTTCATCATAAACAGGTTGAAAAATGAACAACGCTTGCAAATTTATTTCGGAAATAATGGTTCAGTTCGCGAAGTTTACCGCAAGCCCCGTCCATTTTTTTGGTCGACATATTCGTCCATCAGAGCTATTAATTCATTTAACCATAGATCGTTTTCGCACTACGTTTACTCTATGTGGTAATACGCATCCGCAGAGACGTCGAACAGTGTGCACCGAAGAAACAATTGCCGCTATAGAGCAAAGTGTTGAAGAGGACCCGAAAGAATCGAATCGCCACCGTGCACAGCAATTGGAACTTAGTCCATCAACTTTATGGAAGATTTTGCGCAAAATCTTACAAGATCCAGCTGGTGCAAGAATGAAAAGCCGCGAGACCATCCAATGCGTCGTGCTTTTGGTGTATGGGCCGAAAATGAGATTGATCTCGGTGCTGATTTTAATCGCAAAATTTTGTTCAGTGATGAGGTCCATTTTTGGATGAATGGCTTCGTCAACAAGCAAAATTGCCGCATTTGGAGTGAAGAAAATCGACATGAGACCCTTGAGACGCCATTACATCCACAAAAAACTGACTGTTTGGGTGTGCTCTATGGGCTAGTAGAGTCATTTTGCCATTTTTCTTCCGAAATTCTGCTGGAGAGTCAGTTACCGTTAATGGAGACCGGTATAGAGCCATGATAACCGACTATTATGTTCCCGAATTGGATGGAATGAATGTGGATGAGATGTGGTTCCAACAATACGGCGCTACATGACACACAGCGCACGTCACAATCGATTTATTGGAAGAAACATTCGATTAGCGCATGATTTCGCGGAATGGACCTTTGGCCGCCCAAGATCTTGTGATTTGACACCATTGGATTATTTTCCCTTAGGATATTTAAAGTCTCATCTACACCCACAAACCAAAAACGTTAGGGGACTTGGAAGCTAACATTCGTGGCGTTATTGCTGACATATGGCCCCAAAGCTCGAAAAAGTGGTTGAAAATTGGACCTTTAGACTTGGCTTTATTCGAACCAGCTGCGTCGCCCACACGCGCGAAATCATATTTAAACGTTATTGGCATAAGATTATCCTTCCAATAAAGCCAAAATGATGGACATTAAAATTATTTTCAGGTATTTATTTCAATTTGAAGTTCTATACCTCTAAAAAAAAACACCCTTTATGTATCAAAACCAATATACCTCTATGGGATAGGGTATACAGATACATGTGGTATCATCATTTGCAAATACCAAAAAGAGATGGCGATTGGGATTAATGACAGATTGCGCTTAGGTTGTGTCAAACTATCATGGCAGTTTCAACGTCGTTCTAACATACTGTAAATGCCAAAATTTACTTTTTGAGTTTGCTATGCAGTTTGTTTGTTTTCGGGGTAGCTCTTTCCAAATCTGTTATCCGTAGCAGGAATACAAATAAAGGAAAAAATGCTAAAATGATCACAGATGTTACCAAAGGCTGCACATATTAAGATGCGGATTCGTTTTGGAGAGCTTACTAAGGTAAACAGTCATTGACTTAAAGTCGATTATTAATTGCCTGGCTATGAGCAGTACCAGGGCATCCCTTTGCAAAATCAGCCTTCGACATATGTGTGCACGCGTCCCTTCTGATAAGACAGACCGTATCTAAGAACAATTTCACTGTATGGAGACTACGAATCCTGTCCGGAATACGATGTGAAAATTATACTTGGGAATTATAATGCCGGATAGTTGGAAAGGCTCCACGAAAGAGATAATGATGTACCTTACCTTCCACCAATACCATTAATGGTGTTGCCAAATCGACCATAATCTATCAGCCTACCCCAAAAAGTTGTATTCGGGTAGAATTTCCAGCCACTACTAATAGGGCATAACGAGAGTGATTGGATAAGAAATACACCCAACGCTTCCTCCCAGTATAGAAAAAGTCAGCGCATCCATAAAAAAATGCAGACAGTTCTGCTGGATTACCAGTGCAACTCTTTAAATACGAATGTGTTGGATTGAAAGTGTGCAATGGAAGTGCCCGAAAGCATAAGCATAAATGATGTCTAGATGGATTAAAGCATGTTCAATGACCGGAATATTAGCTTTTAATGACCTAATATCCGCGGTGTTGTGGTAATATGTTCGCCTGTTAATTGGAAGGTTGCGCGTTGAGCCCAGCCAAAATCCATGAAACTTTTATTTAAAGAAATAAAAAAAAGTTCGGTGGTGTAGAATGAAGCCGGGTCTCGAATGATAAGGCACTTTTCTGTTTTATGTTTAACAATAATTTTTTTTAAACACACTCTTATTTTTAGAATTATATTATTTACCAAAACGGTTTCTCGCTTAACAATTCAATTGCACTTATTTGAAATCGAACACCAACGATAAAATATAACTTTCCAAAAGATTTCTGCGAATCTAACGAACACAAAAACACTGACTCCCTAACGTAAGTACGGACACAACCCATGGAGTAAATCGCCACTACATCCAAAATCAATCAATCGTTTTATTCCCCTCTAAAGCTCGTATTGTGGAAAAACATTTGAAGGGCATTCATAACCTTTTGAGGTCGTGTCAATTATAAAAAAAAACAATGTCTTAACTTGTCTAGCAAAATGTGAAATAAATATATTTTTCTTCTCAAAAACTTTGCCCTTTTTTAACCATAAAAACGTGTGTTAATTTCTTCATTTTAAGTTAACACATTTTTTTTACTAATTTATTATTGGAATGCAGTATGTGAGCAATTTTTTGAAGTAAGTGTATGAGTAAACGAAAATATTTATATTAGTGGCGCCTACGACAAACTTATTTTGTAATAAATTTTAAATATTTTAAAAACTAAAAGTGTTTCCACATTTTACCGTATAAATATCTTGTCAAAAAATGCAAATGTCCTAGCGGTTGGTTTTCATGCAATAGGCTGTCAAAATGTTAAATGCAATTTCCCAAAAACATTAAAATGGCGTTTACGCCCACCCAATGTTGGGGCGACGCATGGTTGTTTGACATTTCGTCGTAAAATTTTTTTGGAATTTAAAAAAAGCGAAATTCTGAATTGATAAGCCAAATCACTGTATTTGATCTGAAGTGCAACCTAATATGATTTCGAAGAGTTCTCCAACAAGACAGCGCAACATGCAACTCAGCCCTTGAAACTATAAAGTTATTGCAAAAGTAGTGAAAAGTTAATTTCACTTCTTAAACTGGATCTGATTTTTATTACAAATCTGTGATTATAATCATTGATTACCTATTAAAACTAAAATACCCTATTATATAGAATACAAAAAGAATCTGAATTGAATTGCGTCAAACCGCATGAAATTGGCTATCTACACCTACAAATAACATCAATGCCTAAAAATTTGTCATTCAAATACAAAAATTATACTCACCGAAATTATACACCCTTATAAAAGTCAGTATTGCTTATTCAGTATCCTAATGAACTGCACGGAAGGCATTGCAAATAATTCAATTAAGCACATGTATACATTTCATTTCGTAATTAATTTGAACTAATGAAAACGTATCCACTGATTTATCTTGGAAGTAAATTAATGAGAAAGTATCATGCCATGATACTTGTATAACTTGTGTAACGAAATGCTCTGACGTTAACATTTGATGCGATTGCTCGAAAAGTTTGCACGAATCCACTGAAATTTGAAATATTAACCACCGAATTTTCTTTGGTGAGATTACAATATATCCAGACAATGGTGTAATCATTCAACGCAATCCTAAGTGATAGCTCTTTAAAATCTAATCAGTCGTGATCGAAAAATTGTATTTCGCCTTAGCAAATAAACGGTCCAACACTAATAAGATATTTTAAGGAGTACCAGTACCATATTGTGTTGCGTACATTATTTGGATTTTTGCCTTAAGGCGTAATGAGATGATTTTTTGGATAATGGAATTGGATTAGAATCTTTGGGAAGGACTTTTTCAGACTAATCAACATGCAAAAGAAACGAAAACTAAAATCAATACTGACACTAAAATCGACAACAATCTTTGACAAAATTCTGCAATAAAAAAAAAAACAATAGATACAGACAGAGCCTAGCAATTTATGGCAACCATTCATATGAGTGTATGTATAATGTACATTTTGCGCGGTGGGAGGTTGGGGAGTTGAGAAAAGTTTTTTTGGTAGTAAGTGTACGATTCGCTGCTGTATGATTCGCCATTATATCGAAAATGAAATGCCAGTGAAAAACATTTTGTTGTTAAAACGACTAGGAATCGAGGGCTGCGCTGATTTTGTTCATTGTGTCACTGAGGACATCGCATTGTCTTCAATATTTCAGGTCTGTGAAAGCTGTCTCATATTTTAATCCTTACAGAATCACAAATAAACTTAACGATTTATCAGGAATATTCATGGTTACGATATTCGATCAGAATAAATGATGCAGATAGACAACACTACCAACATGAGCAGGAACGACCAATATTCCAGATTAATTCAAAAACTTTGACAAAAATATGGCGTGGGTAAAATTATTGTAACAACATTGTTCCCACTTGCATACTTACTTACTTAAGTGGCGCAACTGTCCGGAATGAACCTGGGCCTCAACCAATATGCCTCTTCAATTAGCCCAGTCCTCAGCTAACTGCCTCCAGTTGTGCACTCCAAGTTGGTTGAGGTCGGTTCTTTGTTCTGAACAGTTTTTTAAAACCATTAATTTTATCAGTACAAAAAACTACGTTTTTCTATGGCATATATTGGGCGTGGGTTTAAATGATTAAATGATCTATCGGGTTTTTCAACAGGGACGCTACAAAAGTTAAGCGACAGGGACAGCAAACGACGCCATATTTCTTGCCGCTCTTTTGACATTTCTCTTCAGTTAGGTTTGCCATTTGATGATGGAAAGATATACGATCAACAACGAGTAGAAATTATTAAAATTTACAACCGAAATTCGGAGTCAGTCGCCTCAACGTTAAGAGCGCTACGTCCAATTTATGGTCGTCATAATCGTCCTAGCAGATCAACAATTGAGCGTCTAGTGGAAAATTTTGAATCCACAGGTACAGTACAAAATATTCCCGTGCCAGTGAGACAAAGAAGTGCCCGTAGTGTCGAGAATATTGCTGCCTCTGAGGCTTCAGTTGAAGAAAGCCCAAATTTGTCTCTCACACGTCGTTTTCAAGCGTTGGGCATCTCTGTGACGTCGTTGTGGCGAATTTTGCGAAAAGATCTTGGCCTACATCCTTACAAGATTAAATTGACGCAAGAACTGAAGCCGCTTGACCACCAGAAGCGTCGTATGTTCGTGAATTGGGCTGAGTAACAACTTGAAAATGATTCGGATTTTCATCGAAAAATCATCTTCAGCGATGAGGCTCATTGCTGGCTGAATGGCTTCGTTAAAAATAAACAAAATATGCGGTATTGGTCAGGCAGTAATCCACACGTTCTCCATGAGTCATCATTGCATTGAAAACCGTCGAAAATTGGGTTCAGCGTCTGGACTTCTGCAAGCGTGCCCGTGGTGGCCATGCACAAGAAATCGAGTTCCATACATAATGGCATCAAATGTACTTTCACAAGAACAAAGAATTTCATTGATATCCAATTTTTGTTTCATTTAAAAAAAAATTTTGTAGCGTTCTTATTGAAAAACCGTTTATGGGCGACATGTTTATTTTAATATTATCGAAGTATTTGCATCGAATGTTTTCTTTTTACTTACTTTTACTTTTAATTGCACTAAAAACGCTCTTAAAAAAGTTCCACAAATTGGGTGTTGCCAAGAAAATTTGTTTAGACGAAATATAAATGTTGAGGTTGTCTAAATATCTTATTTCTACACTTTTTCGAAATTCCTAACGGTTTGAACAAAAACAACGTGGCAGTGGCGGATTTTGAAAATGTTTACATTTGTTCTACTGGAAGCAACAAGGAGCCCGTTTACCGAATTTTATCATTCTAGTTCAAAATTTAAGACTGGTGACATACGGACCAACGAGCGGATAGACGGAAGGACAAACATGGCTTAATCGAATCAACTAGCGATTCTGAGTTTATCGATTTACTTCAAGGTATATCTAACTATGTTACAAATTATGTATCAAAACGAATATAACTTCACAATCACAAATGAATACAGAAGATAGGTTTGAAGCTCTGTATGAACCCTTAATTTCAGATATTTATTTTTTTATTTCAGAATTATGGTAACACCATTCGAAAAGGCAATAAATTGACTTGGACTACGCACAAAACTCTCCACAATACTTGAAGTTCTGTCTCATCTACTTAGCCTTAATATATCGGGTGTTTTTTTAGAGGTTGGTTTTTCGAATAGAGATAAAACTGACGTTTTGTGGTCAAATCGGGCAACTCCAATGTTGTTTATGTTCGGTTTGGTTTGCCACTTAATCATAACCAGGTTGACAAATGAACAACGCTTGCAAATCGGGCAAATTTATTTATAAAAAAATTATAAATGGTCCAGTTCTCGAAGTTTACCAGAACCAGAAACGTTAGGGGACTTGGAAGCCAACATTCGTGGCGTTATTGCCGACATATGGCCCCAAAAGTTCGAAAATCCCTTGAAATTTGCAAGAGAGACCGTCTTGTGAAGGTGGTGTGGTTCAATGTGTACAATTGCGAATCGTTTCTAGGATTGTACCTAGACATTATGAAAAATTCGCCTTAGGGATGACCGGCTGATGGCTAATTTTGAGGCACGGCGTCTGGTCGATGTTTCCGGCGACAGATCGACATCTTCGGGAACAGCGGCGATATTCTCGGCACAACGGGAGCTCCGGGGCCGACCACTCTTGGCAACGTCTCGTGTGGTCCCATACTTTTCAAGGTTGGTGGCCAAACGGCGCAGTGTTTGCGCAGCGGGACGGAATTCGCGCTGCGCCAACACTACAGACGAATTGTTACGCAAAAAAAAAGTCACGATTATCCTGCATTCTTGGGGAGTGTATCGCTCCATGGCTAATTCAATTGTATTCTACATCTGTATAGTCCACCAATGCCAAAAAGATTTGACATTGGCGGGCATTTGCAAAAATAATAGCATCTTCCAATATGGCGATTTCTTTTGTAATGTCATCTGATCCTGCATTTATAAAACCAGAGGCTGCAGATTCAGAACCACCTCCCAACCAGAGGTTGGGGTAGTTATCATCGTACAGGTTGCTCATATATCCGCTAAACATTTTATTCATAATTTGCTTTGTAATTTCAACTCTATTTGTGGCTTGCCATATCAGACTGTAGAGCCCTTACACTGTACCGCCAAATGTGAGCATTGGTCACATGACATAAACATTTTTTACCGAGCATTCGGTTAAAGGCTTAGAAGACATTTACTGCTTTTTTAACTCTGCGTTCCTGTCTAGAACGCAACTGTTCGGACTCGGTATAAAACAGGAGCTTCGAGTGGTTGTTAGAAAAAGCTAGGCCCTGGGTACTAACGATCGTGTTACCCCAAAAATGTTTATTTTGTAATGGGATCCAGAATGCAAATTTCAGGCACAACTGGTACCGCGCAAATCTGATCCACGTTCAACCATTTAATGTTTAGCTATTCCGAAGATTTAATTTCTAGCACCACTTTAAGTATCCATTCGCTACACTGCACTTTTCAATAGTCCTGCTCGCAGATTAGTCCGTGATACCAATGACATTTGCAGAAGCTGTTTGGACAACAAATTAATTAATAAAAAGTGTTTTGAATTATTTTCTAAAATTTTAATTTGTTTCCTGAAAGGTTTTTTTTTCAAACAACCATTTACAGAACGATTTGAGATAATTATGTTGGACCTCGTTTTGAATAGCATTCTAGCGGAAAGACGAATTTGGGAATGTGAGTTTGTATGGCGGAGTGCATCGCATTTCGGCTGAAATCTCGAATATTGTTAAAATAGTTCGGTGGAAACGTACTATTGACTATTTAGCACAAAAGTATACAACAACCGAAATGTGATATGATTTGTTTATTTGTGAAAAAGTTCGACTTTCTGCTTTGCAACTTTTCAAATGCGTTATTTAATTAAATAATATAAAAGCGTGTCACATGTGCTGAAATAAATTTGTAATATGTGGCTGTTTGTTCTTTCTATCTGCCTCGTAACAAGGGTAATTTTGGTCATGCACTCTGTTAGAATTTTAATGAATGCATTTTCATCAGAACGTTTAATATTATAATTAGGTACGTTAATTTGGTCGCGTCGCTAATTAGTCAATAATTGGTATCAAATATTACGTTTTAAGTGTTGTAACATTTTCAATTGAGAGGAAATCAAATTTAACGGACTTAATTTTATTTATAAGCCTATGACTATATGAATGTAGTATCCGTTTAAGGAGCCAATTATTCTGTGTGCAGTGATTTAATTTCGCTAAATAGAAATACTAGAATATTCGTGGAAAACGATGGTTTATTTGTTTTTGTAAGTAACATTTAAGCGTTGATGTATAAGAGACTTTAATGGGAGTTATTGTTTTATGGCTTTTAAGGCTAAATTTTTTAATATAAAATGGTTGCGCTTTATTTGGCGGTGGTTCAGACACTCCAAACAGAGCGTGCTAGCAACATTATGCACCAACTTACGTTGTGTTCGTTTCCTCATCTATACAATTCCAATTATGTATTGCTATGTGTTGCACAACAGAGTTCGATTATTCATCACTTAGGATATATGCAAGTAGTTCTTTAGTGTACCGGGAACCATGGCCTAACGTTTCATCTGCAACAACATACGCCAAAAATGCTCTCAATTTGAAACATTCATTTCATTCCAGCAAATGGAAGTGCATTGTCGCTTGAGGACCGAAATTCAACATGCTGCTCTACTCCCAGCGAGAGATTCACTTACATGAGTATCGATATTTTAAGGCTATCCCACGCTCGGAAGTCTGCTATCTATGGTAACAGGTCTTCGATTGCTATACTAGGATGGCATACCCAGTGGTTGAGATTTTTTCGGTCAATAGTGCAAGCACCCGTACCGACGGCTGGAGCACTCGCTTTAGATCCCCTTTGTAAATCACATTGGATTAAAGAATGGAGTTCACTTATTGTGTCTTTATAGAACTATGTGAGTTGCTCGGAGCAAACTTCAAAATGACGACCTCATTTCACACACAGTTAAACCAAATCGTCGAGCGCTTTCATTGACGCTGTGACATGCAATGATCTGCAACAATTCCACAATTAGATCAAACGCTTGCCTTTCATACCACTATGCATCCGAACACATCTACAGGCCGATTTAATGCACCAATGCTTGACAATCGCTCGAAAGCCGAATTGGCCAGAGACATCGGAAATGGTGCACCAGTCAAGGCCTCAGTAGCCATCCTCTTTCAACTGCCACCACTTACTTGGAATTAGCCTCCCAGCACATGCACTAGTCGCCACATCTGTATTTCTAAGTACTGCCTTAAATGTGAAGTAGCCTTCTTACGACCCTCTGTGGCCCGAAGTTAAGAAGCATAAACTATCAGCTACATAATAGAACCATTGAAGCTACCTGAGAGAAGCCACGAAAAATACCACACGCTATTCCATTTGTTCAATTGTTATGATATAAACCTCTTCGAGCAGTAAATTGGGGCAAGACTAAGTATATGCTGTCAACACGAAAGGGCACACAACTACGACGAATCGGACAGAACGTCACCATTGACAGATAAAACCATGATGTAGCACGGGACTTTGTCTATCTCGGCTCCGCTACTAACTCTGACAACAACATATCGTCAGAAATTAAACGAAGAATTACTCTTACCAACCGCTGCTTCTTCGGACTCAGAAGGCAATTCATTGGTAAAGCCCTCAATTGAACTACTTAGGAGATCATATACAAGACCCTTATCTTCCCAGCCCTGTTCTACGGCACCGAGGCATTGGCCGTTTCAAAAGCAGATGAGGAAATCCTTGATCGAATGAAGAGGAAAATTCTTCTCTCTGTCCCGTTTGCGTTGATGGGCTATGGAGACGAAGGTTCAACCAAGAACTATACGAGCTGTACAGCGACATGCCCTTGGTCAAAAAACTCCGCATTGGACGTTTAAGATGGCTAGGACATGTAGACACCAATACTCCTGCTCGTAGTCTTCGATTCCCAGTCAGACGTTGGACGCAGCAGAGGAAGACCTCGCCTTTAGTGGCGCACACAAGTAAAAACCGACCTCAACCAACTTGGAGTGCGCAACTGGAGGCAGTTAGCTAAGGACCGGGCTGATAGAGAGGCATGTTGGTCGAGGCCTACGTTCATTCCGGACTGTAGCGCCACTTAAGTAAGTAAGTAAAAGCCCCTCGTCGAGATATCAGCTCATGATTTGTGTTAGTAAAGATTTTGATTTATTTATTTTTATTTGTTTTGTTAACGGTGCATCCTTCAATCCTCTTGGATTCTGAGCACTCTGTTCACAGTTGTTCAGTCCAAGCCTCTTCCCACCCGCGATCGCTTAATCCGGAAACCGGAGGTTCGTCTTCCTAGTCGTCTCGATCCTGAAGGCTCGGATTCAGTGTGGCAGGACAAAAAGAATCTTTCGGTTCACATTTCTACTCCTTTACTCAACTTCCAAGCATATATGACCAAAAACTCAAAAAATAATTTATCTTTCGAATGTGACTTATATTTGCTTCGATTTTTAGGACTAGGACTGAAGGGTTAGGGTTCGGGAGAGGAAGCATTTGAAACAAATCATTATAGGCTTACAAGAGTAAAATCTTAGTAGAGATCCGACGTTAGTGGGGTTGCTGTTGACTTCAAGGTAGTCGAAGGTTGTGTGTCGACAGTAATTGTTGAATTTAACACCAACACCTTTCGCTTATTCATCAATTGCCGCAAATGCTAACTAAAAAGGCACGATGGGAGCGACCAAAGATGTCAATATCGTCTGCGTATCTCAGTAGCTAAAAGGATCTGTTGAAGATAATAGCGCGCCTCCTCGTCGGAATTCAGAACATGTGTGGAAATGTTAAGATGAGTTGCTTCCAAACTGAAGGCATAGCGTGTCTTCTAGTTTTAGGCTGTTAAGTCAAAGTTGTTGTATTCATCAATTCCGTCATCGCTTTATAGGGTGCATTTTTTTCTTGGATTGAAATCCGTTGGTCATGTCCACGATTTGACTTAGTGTGGAAATTAATTTAAGGTCCCGCAGTGCCGGATGCCACACTGGTATAAGTGTGTTTCACAATGGAGTCAAACGGTAACACAATATGTTGGAAGTATCTGTATGCAAGATTTTATTTCCTACATATGTACCATAGAACCAATCTCGGGTTAAAGGCCTCTTATAATGATATTGCAGGATTATTTTGGGTAATACAATGTTTCAAGCATTCTAAATATACCATTGTGTCAGTTGACTTACAGCATTTATCGGATCTTCTTATCTTATAGTTAGAAACTTTCATCAAAGGTTGTTTCTGTGTAATTAAGATCTACAAGGCATTGTCCTTCTCTTGTTAATCCGAAGGACTTCAGACCGATAAGCTTTACATCCCTCCTTCTAAAAACCAATGGCGTCCTATCATCTCTTTCTTGAATTATAGCACTAAATTACCATATACGTACGTTTAGACCTTCCATAATCCTCGTAAAAACAAACTCCGCATTGAACATTTCGAATGACTGACACATCTGGAGGCAATGGACAGCAATACTTCTCCACGATAGGTCTTCGATTCTCAGCCAGGTGCTAAACGCAGTTGACAACTATGAAGACCTCCCCATAAGTGGTGCACACGAGCAGAAATTGACCTTAGTAAACTTGAAGTGCTCAACTAGAAGGATAACAGCGAACTTTTGAAACTACGGAGTGGGTGAAGGCTAAATCTTAGCTTTCCATTCTTTCTTCATACTAATCATTGTGGCATATTCCCGCTAAACCTTATTTAATTAAATTATTAAGCGGCTTTCAAATTTCTAAAATCTGTAAGATAACTTAAGAGTAGCTCTAGGCTGCCAATTATCTCTTCAGAAGACGAAAGTTTATTTTTAAATTCGCCTCTGTTGGGGGCATTCAAGGAAATATAAAGCTGAAGCCCACTAGATATGGAACAGCAATACCAACCCTATCCGAAAAGAAAAGGATATACTTCCTGATACCATCGCAAATTTATTTTACATATTTATTTTATCATGCATCAACAGATCAACGGATCAATCACTATGTAAGGGTTTTTATCAACAGGATATGCCCAAAGCTTTATCTAAAATGGATCAAACAGTTTATTAGCCACCATACCTATCTCTCAGGCTATCTCTAAGTTTTTATGTAAATTAATTTTGTACTGACACAAAGGGAGGTACATATATACAACTTTTTATCTTCATTGCCCGGCCCTCTCAAAACAAGCTTCACTTTGGTGGCAACATTTCAGTCATATGTCCATCATGGGAAAAGGAAAAAGCCTTCCTCATTTTTTTCGGTGCTCAGAAGGACGTGTGCTATTGGGTAGGGCCATTATCTAGCACCAGTAGTTGTTGGAACAGTTTTGCGATGTAATAGGGAGGGCGTTTTATCAAGAAATTATATTCTCGAAGGTTTTAGTTTTTCCAACGCATCTTCTATTTCATCGCCCACATTTTAATTGAAAATAAACTTCCGGTGGTAGGATTGGCTTTTATTTTGTTTTGCATCGCGATGACAAATCCTTCAATTTCAGAAAATAACTGTGTATGCCTGAGGGTAGGTAGGTATGTATGGTAGGTATGCCTGAGGGTAGGTGCCATGTAGGACTTTTGATTTTCAAGCTAAGATTTTATTGTTGTTGAACTTGAAGATCTCAGAACTGGCAAGGTGTTGTGAACATAAATGGAGTGATGAATGTTTGCGCAAAAATTTGTATAGCCCACGAATTGTAAATTTAATGCTAGGACTTATTTCAAACACCTATACATTAAATTCTAAGAATTTCATCTACTGTACTGTGAAAAGGAATGCGAACACAATGGTATTATCTTTATCCTTCTTCTGAATGCGATTTAGGATATAAATTCTTTGTTGTGGTAAGGTTAGTATTGTCTTGAAATAAATATTTTTTTTTTGTGGTTTAGAATCTTACACGATATTTCTTTATAGTTACATGAAGTAATATTTTTAGTTCAGAACATAACCTTACTTGTGACACTTAAAATGTAGTTTTAGCTTAAAAATATTATTGCAAGAATTTATCATACAATCAAACTAATATCGCACCCCAAAACAACGATTAGTTTTGATGGTCTAGGTAAGGGATAGTGTCATAATGATCATTTCAATGGTCATTGTCAATCATAAGAGAGACAGAATCACTTGAAGTTACTTCAAATGAACCTAGGACCACACCCTATGCAACGTCAACAAACTGCTAATTCGGGTGAAGGTTAAAGGTTTAGCTTATAATGAAAGGTTATATCTTGCCTTTGGCATACTAAAAAATTACGAACTATCCAAAAATACAATAAGACTATTCTTTCGCAACCAAAACATTACTTTCGTAAGTTATGAGAAACACTTGATCCAGTGGCGTAGCGTAGTAGGGGAGGCACGTTTTACTTACTTACTTAAGTGGCGCTACAGTCTGGAATGAACCTGAGCCTCAACCAACATGCCTCTCCAATTAGTCCTTAGCTAACTGCATCCAGTTGCGCACTCCAAGCTGGTTGAGGTCGGTCTACTGCGTCTGACGTCCGCTTGGAAATCGAAGACTCTGCAAGCCGGAGTATTGGTGGATACATGTCCTAGCCATCTTAAGCTGTACAGCTCGTGGTTGAATCTTCGTCTCCATAATCCGCCAACGTAAACGGGACCGAAAACTTTCCGAAGAATTTTCCTCTCGAATCGACTAAGGATTTCTTCATCCGCTTTTGAGACGGTCCATGCTTCAGCGCCGTAGAGCAGGACTGGGATGATCAGGGTCATATATATGATCTGCTTAATGGTTCGAGTGAAGGCTTTACTACTGATTTGCCTTCTTAGCCTGAAGAAATAGCGGTTGGCAAGAGTAATTCTTCGTATACTAGCCAATGATGTCAATATCTTCGGTGAATGCTAGTAGTTGTACCAATTTTTGGAAAATTGAGCCTCTGGTGTTGGCTCGGGATTTTTGCACAATCCTCTCAAGAATCAAATTGAAATGACAGCGCATCCCCTTGCCTAAATCCTTTTTTGGTATCGTATGTCGGTGACGTCGTTTCCGACCGTGATGGAGCAGGATCTGCCGAAGTGTGAAAATTTGATCGGTTGTAAACTTTCCTGGACCAAAACCACACTGATAAGGGCCGATCAGGGTATTGGTAAGCGGGCGTTCACATATTATGGCATATAGGACCTTGTAGGCGATGTTGAGGAGACTTATGCCTCAGTAGTTGGTGTAGTTTAAAGGGCCTCCTTTTTTTTGTAGATCGGGCAAACGACGCTGAGGTTCCATTCTTCAAGCATACTTTGTTCCCACCAGATTTGGCTTATGAGTTAGTGGATGTTACTTACCAAGTCATCTCCGCCGGCTTTATAAAGCTTAGCTTGAGTTTAGATATTGCTATCCTCACTTCACTCAGGTCGGGTGGTTGTCAGTTTTCGCTGTCGTTGCCAATATTGAATGGTTCGCTCTGCCTGACAGCGGAACGTTGTTCTTCTTCGCCCTTTATCAGTCTTCTGAAGTTGTTCTTCCATATCCTCTGCATCGACTGTGTCTCAACTTCGAAATTCCCTTGTTCATCTCGACAGGATTCTGTTCGAGCCTTGTATCCTTGGCTTTAATGTTTTACACTTTGGCAAAACTTGCGAACATCGAGCCTGCAGTGGCACCTCTCTATATCCTAGATCGCGCTTTTCTTGCACTTTTTTCTTCTTTCTGAAAAGCCAGTGTTCTTCCCTCTTTCTCTGCCTTTGGAGCTCAACGGCAACTCTCGTCTTCACCTGCAGCTTATAGCCTTGTCGGCCTCGTTCTTGGCTAAGAGCATATGTCGGCCTTCCAAATCAAACCAAAGGTTTCTTGCTGGTAGGCGCGAGGATATATATTATGTGAATATATAAACGGAAAAAAAATCTATAAGTGCAAACTAAGCTCACGTTGTCAGTTTAAATTTAGAAACTCACAAAATGTAAAACTTTGAAACACAAAGCTAAAACAAAGGCCCATTTTGTAATATTTAACTTCGCACTAAATAAAGATCATGTACCCATGTGTGTAAATATGTACCCAAGGGATATATTTACAAGAACAAAACTCCCACTTCCATTAGCCCGTCAAGAGTGATTTGACATATCTGTACTAAACACAAATGGGCATGGAATATACAATTCTTTAGCTCCCTAAAGTACCGCCGACCTGTCAAAAACATACAACACGAGTAAAAACCATAATTAAGTAAGTGTTCACGTTAACATCAAAGCAATCGATTACGCACGTAAGTGCTTTCTATCTGCGGTTTTCCACCAACAGCAGTATATCAACCCACCTTAATGCTGTTATACATAAATAGATAACTTCATTAAATATTAAATATACGTCCAGTACTCGAATCCCGAATAGCTACCTGCATACTGTTTAACACTAAGTAGATTTGAGATGCTTTTTATGTACTTATTAAAGGTAGAGGTCGTGTTTATCCATCAAAAGAAAATTATCCTATGTATGATTTTAGTTATTCAAAGCTAAAAAGAAAAGACCCTCCCGGTAAAGTTCGTAATTAAATTGTTCAACTACCAACCCCTCACCTACCCCTAAAATCGCATAAGTCAACATTAAAAGGAACTTTACTAAAACAACAATGATACACACATATTCATGTGATATTGTGAGATGAATTAATCCTCGCACTTTCAAAGAACCGAAACTTTCCATTAACAGCGCGCTTACTGCAGATAATTAAATTACCTCCATAGAGTCATAACTTTATTATAGAACTTACCACAGTAGCACCATTACCAACTCGTTCTATTTACCGTTCGTAGTTTTGATTAAAACAAACGTGTCCTTTGCACGCTAGAGAGAACACACACCTAACCATAGGTAGGTACACAAATGTCACCTCTGCTTATTGATTGAGTTGTCCACGAGATAACTTTATTTGCGGCGCACTTCGGTGAGATGAGAGTCCTTTTGAAATCACTAAACTAATAACAGTAATCCAGTCGCAGGTATATCGAAGAAAAAATCACCTATGCGGGTCCTCTTATGGAATATAACATACACAAACAAACACTTTCCCGAATCTAGCGCATCAACAAGTTGACAACAGCAATTTGGTCGTAATGGCAGCACCTCACCACCACTCAATGGAGCTACTTGCATAATTATTTATAGCCAAAATGATAAGTTCTTCAGCCCAGGACATGGCCATAAATATACGTGAGACCGTAAAAACGTCTATTTGTGCACTTAATCGAAAGATAATACGAGTACAATAATGGGCCCACTAAAGCTTCATATCTACCACCACTTTACCATGAACATAAAAATTATTTTGTTTGTTTAATCCATTCGTTATCCGTTCTCTTTTATTTATATTTTTATTTTATTAATAATTTATCTGAAAACCACTTGCAGGAGTTATTCTCCAGTAGATACAACTGGCCGAGGCACTCGAGCTTCGAACTGAAATCGTCGGGTATAAATAAGCGACTGATATCTAGAACCTGACACGATAATATGGTATGCTGGTCGCAGATGGTAGATGTTGCCTATAAAATTCATAAACAGTATCTAGATACTGAGGCAAGGTAAGGCTCCTGTTGCGCATGTTTGGGAATTTTTTAGTAACTTTGTTGCATGCACGAATGAGGTATACAGAAGTTGCCGAGGTTTCGACTCGAGGCATTTCAGTAATTAGTTGGCAATTACTATTGAGAAGTTTAAATTTAATCGGAAAGCGGCTGAATTGATTTGTGTTTTCTTTTATTACAGGGAGGATTCGATTAACGTCGCTTGAGACGTTGGTTTTGTATTGGACGTGTCGCTTAACGGAATTCTCAGACAAAGATAAATACTTGGGACTTGTTTTGAACAGGCAGCTTAACTGGAAGCTGAACATAGCAGAAAGAGTAAAGAAAGACACAGTTGGGCTTAATTCCTGTAAACAAGCCATATGCATGAAACGGGGAATGAAACCTCGTATCACGCTCACGCGTTAACTCGTGATAAGAGTTTCCAGGTCCAAAAGAAACGGTCCTGTGCAAAATTGCTGTATCCATTTTTATACTGACGATGGCTCCAAGACAAATTACGGAATGGGTGATGGTATCTTCTCTGACAGGCTAAATCTCAGCCTATCTTTCCGTCTTCTTGATCATCAAGAAACCCAATTCTGGCTGAAAGAGAATGTTATATCTGAAGAATATATTAGCATTTTCTCGTACAGCCAAGCGGGTATCAAATCCCCGGAATCCGTCTCAATAAATTCAAAGATAACCCTAGTGTTACCGAAGCTGACAGCCGCAAACTTCTCGCATATTGGCGGCAGCACCATGTAACGTTTTTAATACCTGGAAAATGCACTCGCCACCTACATAAGTAAATCCAACCTAATCACCATTTTAAGAAAGAGCAGAAGTGCGTACGAAGGTAAAAGGACAAATCGTCTGTCAAAATCTAAATATGTACATCCATGATTATAACTATAACTATTCTAATAATAAAAAAAAAATGAATTCATACGAAATAAAGTCCTCAAACACAAAGAGTTGTTTTAATTTGTGAGGGCTGTAATTGCTACAATTGGCGACGTTTGCAACACCTAGATTGGTGCTCATCTCCGCAAGAGATGTCAAAGCAGTTTAAAATTCATCTTTGCACGGGTGCGTGGACGGAGTCACATTCTGATAAACTGTCCAGACATAAGACTAAATTACCAGTTCTACACGGTATAGGTAAACTATGTATTCCAATCGGTACATCAAATCAGATCTCAGATGGAGTCGTGGCACGACGTTTCAAATAACCAAACAAATTTGACCAAAGCTGGATTTGAGAAGATCCTTGGGACTGATTTCGCTAGATAAATCATACAATAGCACCACAATAGGTGTCGTCACCAAAAATGTCCAAACTAACAGCCACATTAACCTAACCTGCTGGAACCATGTGGTTTGGTTATAGTCAGAAAAGCCCTGATATTCAGGCACCAAGAAGTCGCGACATAATTCAAGCCTTAAATTCTCTCTTCTTATAGGGCTTCCAAACAGTGAAGCATCTCTGCCTGAGACAATGCAGCCTTCCATCCTCTACGATTCCGGAATCGCTGCTTCCAGTTGTCTAGATCAAGTGCTCTGGCATCCGCGATAGCTTGGTCTTTGAAACGGGGGTGTTCGGTCTTCCTTGCCTTCTCGAACCTGGGGCTAGGATTCGAAGATACTCTTAGCTGGAGCATTATTGTCGATTTGGCCGAGCCGATTTAGTCGACGTGTTCCGGTTTTTTGAATTACATCCACATCTTGGTACAGCTCATAGAGTTCCCGGTTGTATCTTCTCCTCCATTCGCCCTCCTCGCACATAGGACCAAAAATCCGCCGAAGAATTTTTGTCTTGAAGGAGCCCAGTATCAGCTCTCCCTTCTTGCTTATCGTCCAGCAATCGGCGCCTTAAAGCAGACCTGGCTGGACAAGGGTTTTGTAAGGCACACATTTCGTCCTTCGAGTTAGGAGTTTTGAAAATAGTTGTTTCCTAGGGTAATTCTTCGCCGGATATCCGTTAAGTTGTCATTCGTGGAGTCTATGTTTACTCCGAGGTAGGTGAACTCTTTAATAATCTCGAAATTGCTGCTATCAATAGTGATGTTTTGTCCTAGGCGGTGGACAGATGCTTGTTTGTTTGTTGATAGCATGCAACGGATTTCGCCTGTTCTTCAATCGCACCCCGTGAACGTTGAAGACGAAAAAGACCTTGTTAAACGTTCAAAAAATTCCATGTTTTACGAAGACTTCAATTCTTGCACCAATCGAATTTTATAGGGGTGCAGCTTTAGGTTTTTGTTTTTGTCACTTCGCTTCGAATTGAAAGGATATTTGAGCGCCACGAACAGACTGAGTAATATTGTTAACGTTTTCTAGACTCCAAACTTTTTGACCCATTATTACGGAGCAAAATTTTGAAGTTGAGATTATTACAAATTTTTATGTTTTGAAGTTTTCCCAAGAAAGTGGTTTAATAAATGTAGGTCTGCCGTCTGGAGTCTTTTAACAACGTCTGATTTATCAAGAACGACAACGTTGTTTCTCTGGCTGTATGGCATGTTGCACTGTCTTGTTGAATCCACATGTTGGTCACATCCATATGTTGTAATTTAGGCATTAAAAACTGGGTTATCATGTCACGATAACGAACACCATAATTGTTACTGCCTGACCAGTAGTAACGAACTCTCTTCGCGCTGCATGATCAGTACTCAGTAGTCTTCCGTTCTTGAGTCAATTCTCGAAATCCCCAATTCTTGACTATGTTGCCGAATTGATTTTCTTGGGCAATACTCTCACGAACTGCTTTAATGTGTTATGTTTATTTAACGGGTGGTCAAATTTTAAGGGCCGGGCCATACCTAAGCGTCAAGTTTTTTTCCGCATTTCATTTGACATTTCTCAATGAAGAAATGTGAACCGTGGAGAGATACACAATCCAGCAACGCGTTAAAGTTATTCAGGCTTATTTTGATAATGGGCGTTTAAACCAAAAAGCATATCGTGCACTTTGTGAATTTTTCGGTCAATTTAATCGTCCAAATGTGCAAACATTTGAGCAAACCGGGTCTGTAGGAAATGTGAAAACACCAGTGCATGCTCGTACAGCTCGTACTGCAGAAAATATTGTTGCTGTTCGCAATAGTGTGGCTGATGAGTCGTCCACCTCAACTCGTCGTCGTGTCCAACTATTGTAATTCTCACGCTCGTCGTTGATGAACATTATGCATAAAGACTTGCATTTACACGCTTACAAGGTGCAATTGACTCAAGAACTAAAGCCTATTGACCATTTCAAGCGTCTTCAATGGTCATCTTCAGTGATGAGGCACATTTTCACCTCAGTGGATTCGTCAATAAGCAGAACTGCCGCATTTGAGCGAATGATAATCCAAGAGTGATTGTCGAAAAACCAATACACCCACAAAGAGTGACTGTTTGGTGCGGTTTCTGGGCTGGCGGCATCATCGGGTCGTCATTTTTCCAAAATGAGGCCTGTCAGGCAGTTACTGTGAATGGTGTTCGCTATCGTGAGATGATAACTAACTTTTTATGGCTCGCATTGGAAGATATGGATATGAGCGATATGTGGTTTGAACAGGACGGTGCCACTTGTCACACAGCTAACGAAACAATAGCTGTTTTGCGCGACAAATTCAATGGCCGTGTTATCTCATGTAGTGGTGATGTCAATCGGCCGCCAAGATCATGTGATTGGACACCGTTTGACTTCTTTCTTTGGGGTTATTTGAAATAAAAGGTGTACGTCGATAGGAGAGCAACAATTCAAGAGCAAAAAGGTTGAAATAATTCGGCACTCAGCATCATTAAAAATTTGGACAATCGAATGGAGGTGTGCCGCCGATGCCATTTGGCCGATGTTTTCTTCCATACATAATTGAACCATACCAACATTATCATAATAAAAAGAAATGACAGTAATTTCCCAAATTATTTGTGTTTTAATCAAAATCAACATCGGCCCTTAGAATTTAACCACCCTTTATTATTGACAGGGCACCCAGGTTGTCTAATATCACTAATTGATCATGTCTTATTGAATTTTTCAATTATCCTCTTCTCAGTTGATGGTTTTAAACTACTGACTGTAGCTGACAAACCTTCATTATATTTAAAATATTTCTCAACGGTGAAAATGTGTTGCTCTTTCATATAGCGCTCCATTTTTATTAGCAGTTGTCAGCTGTCACATTGTTATCTTTATTCCGTTGGCAATTCAGTACTATTAAATTTAATTTTGCGTAAATTATGGGACTACCTTTAGCTATTAGGATTACGTTTATAATTTTTTGAAAGTTAACACTAAAATAACGGCTGTGTTTGGTCAACATTTTTAAAGGATTTTATTATCTCAAGAATTCCTCGAACAATTTTTATTGAATTTCATAGCTAAGCTATTGTGAAACTAGTTCCTAAAAATTGTCACTATGGAATAGTGCCTACATTTCCCCAAAACGACTTAAGTGTCGGAGTTTTTATAAAATTACACATAATATTATAAAAATATTTAAACAGTAAAAAGTGTTTTTTAAACGCAAGTGGATTTGTTGAGAGCAAGTATACGACCGAAATGTAACTACAACCACCACTCGTTTACTTTTCACCTGCGATTGACACTCTCCCTTTTCTGCATACGTTTTTTTGGAAAAAGTTCGGAGATTTGAACTTGTTCCATAAAATGCTTTAAGTCTTGGAGTCTTGCATTTGAGAGATTACTTTGCATAGGTTTACAAATTAGTCTTTGAGCTTTTAAAAACCATTTTAAAGAAAATCAGAAAAAGAGAACAGCGCATTTTATGTAGCCTAATTAAAAAACGTCACCAAATAAAAATAAATGACCCCAATGTCCCCAATATCGATTTTTTTAATGGACCCGATTTTAAAATAGAAATTTCACCCCAAGAAACTGAAAAATAGCCCCAAAATGAAAAAAAAAATATAAAAAAGTGAAAAATCAACCCGAAAATAGATGTTTGATTTGCATAGAAGTTTTTATTACATAATTTAGGTATATACATCAATTTTATCTTTTTGATTGATTGTGGTAGAGTCATATCTAAAAAACCAAGGAAGGGTCGATTTGGGGTGTGAAATTAAAATCTCGGGTTTATCCTAAGCTTCGTATGAAATGAATGTTTTCACCTGAAGTGTTGTCTACAGTCGCTTTCAATCTTAGGGATTTATTTTAGTAATCAAGAATAGGCTGTCTGTACACAGTGGCAAAAAGGTTGGGCTTTTCTGCCATCCAGCAGTTCCGTCGAGTACAGGTAAGATGTTTCTTTAAGTTTTCACATATCCTGCAGCACCAAGTCATGTTGCATGATCGCTTGTCAGACAGTGTCCTGTGATGACACATATGGTGTAACTAAATTAAGCTCTATGAGGTTATGATTGCTTCCTAGTCTGCTATTGAGCTACAATCGCAAAGGAGAGAAACGCCGGCTTTTCAGAAAGAAGAACTAAGAGCAAGAAAATCGCACTATCGTGGATATGAGAGTTGCCATCGCAGGAATGGTGTAAGAAAGTTTTGCCAAAGTTAAAAACGTCAAAGCAAGGGATACAAGGCTCGAGCTGTATCCTGTCGAGACGAACAATATCATAATTCAGACACAGTCACTGATAAGGATATGGAAGAACTACTCCTTCAGACTGTTGAACGGTGATGACGAACAATCTGCCGCTGTGAGGCAGAATGAACGATTTAGTATTGGCCGCGATAGCGAAAACTACTACGGATAGTAATATCTAAACTAAGCTTATAAATGATGATGCGAATAGGCGCCTTACCGCCGAGCTTTGTGAAGCCGGCGGAGATGACGTATTTAGTAAGAAACTTTCACTAACTCAAAATATTTGGTCGGATGAAAGTATGCCTGTAGAATGGAATCTTATCAGCATTTGCCAATCTCAACAATATCTACAAGATCCTATCTATAATTTGTGAACGTCTGACATCGTTTCCTAACAAGCTGATCGACCGTTTCCAGTATAGTTTTTTTTGCCATGAGCGTCCTTAACTAAAATTTTCACACTCCGGCAAAAATCCTGAAAAAAACCCAAGAAGTCCGAATCGATTCCCAACACCTTTTCATCGATTAAAAGCAGCACACGACAACATTTATAGGTACGAGCTATGCAGAGCCAAGTCTAATTTTGGTATACCGTCAAATCTTACCCGTCTGTTGGAATGCAATCTTTCAAAAATCAATCAATAAACGGTAATGACATCATTTCATTGGTAGGACTCAAGTCGTATCCACGTTTTCTAGTATAGAGAAGAAATCGGCAAAAATGGTTGTAGCAGAAAATGAGGGTACGACTATGTATATGCTTTCAACACGAAAGGACACACAAGATCGACGACTTGGACAGAACTTTCCATTGACACATCTAACTTTGATGTTGCACGTTATTTTGTCTAACTCAGCTTCGCTTATTACTCTGAAAAAAACATCTCGTAAGAAAATTACACGAAGAATTACTCTTGTCAATCGCTGTTTATTCGGGCTAAGAAGGCGATTTTGAAGGACCTAAAGCCCTTACTCGAACTACTATGGAGATCATATATCTACATGACCCTGATCATCCCATTCCTGCTTTACGGCGCTGAAGCATGGACCGTATCAAAAGTGGGTGTACAAACCCTTGGTCATTTTGAGCGAAAAATTCTTCGAAAAATAGGCGAACTTAGGAGATAGTTATAAATTATTATTCCCTATCCCATAGGGGTACATTAGTTTAGACATTAAGTTTGTAACATAGAGAAATAATTTCTCCGAATCCCTAGCCATGTCTGTTTTGGGCCTTAAATGTTTGAGCTAGAGTGATGAAATTTGGAATTTATATTGACACTCTGTTAGCAAAAGCAGAACAAGTGTAAACATTTTTTGAAATCCGCTCACTGCCACGCCCACTTTTCAGTAAAACATTGTTAAACGGTTAAGAATTTTAAAGATATTCAGATATTATTTTAGAGATATTAATACTTTATGAAGACATTAAGATATTAAAGTAGAGATAAAGATATACTTTCTGAACAAGAAGTGGTGCCAATATCATTTTCTATATTCCATTCCCATCCAGGTGTTAACTTTAAGGATGGAATGGGGTAGGGTATTCAACGATTCGCACAGCGGATTGTAGCTTTCTTATGTGTTGTTTATTCACATTAGTTAGAATTTTAAGCAGACAGTTAGAAAGTAATTTATATTCAACATAGTCTGTAGAATTTTCAGAACACTGTAGACTTAATAAATTATCATCCATATAACATTTGTTATGCATTTTCTCGTTCCGGACGTATATTGAGGCCATCCTGTGTATTGTCTTCTTTTGTTTTAATCATTTGTTGCATATTTGTTTGTATCTTTTTATTTATAGTGGACTAGTGTTAGATTGCAAAACCACTTCTGCACGAGCAAATCATTTCAAAGAACTGTGAACAAAATAGTTTGATGTGGGCAATAATTTGTGGAATAAATTTAGAAGCATTATCCTAAATTAAGGGATTTTCAATAATTTTTAATAGACTGGCTGGTCAAAAGTTTGGCAAGTTGTTACATAAAGGCAAGCATTTCTACTTAGCTAATGTCTACCAACTACCAACCATTGGATGGGGTTGCTGGCGACAGATTAGAGTAGAAGAAAGGTATCTTTGCAAATAATTATTTCAGGTGACAGTAGAGAAATTTGTTTGATGAAGTGAACAGCAGTATTTCGGGCTACAAGGAACTGAGCGTAATTGCCTCAAAAGGAACACCCCTATCACCCTGCGGTCTTATCACAAATGAAACACTAATTAAATTCAAACAGAGGAGATAAAGTAATTACGAGCGCAGTGTATAGTATTGCTTGTGACAGGCAAATTCTTACCAACCCTAAGAAAAATGTTAGGAAGTCACACATAATCTAAGGACATCCATAACAAGAAAAATAAAAAAAATTAAAATGTCACATGTCGAACCGCCAAATATCGGATGTATACCTGTCAAACAGTCCAAAAGGACATAATTCTAGACAGAAATCGTAATTGCCAACTAAATGTCAATAAAATAAATTTATCTGAATGTATGGCAAAAATAGAGAACTAACCACGTTTTGTAGAACGAGGGTAGATTTCTGATTGCCTTTAACTTGGCAATGCCCAGTGGTTGTAACTCTTATTACACATCAAATGTGCTTATTTTAAACCTCTAAGTGGTAACCATCGGATACTGGTCTCATCCAACCGGATTTGACTTGCTAAACGATAAGCGCGAGTGTTGATAACACGATGAAAAACAGCAACACTATAAACAGCCAGGTCAGAATGGCACTTATGGCCCCGTGTTCTAGGGTTATCTAATAAATTGGAACTGGCACTGCAGGTTGAGGGTTGAGCTTTGGGTTAACTACCCAACCATGGAAAAAACTTACGTTTACGAAGCAACCAGGTTGAGGCCCAGTTTCATTCCGGACTGTAGCGCCACTTAAGAAAGTAAGTGTAACACAAGATGATTTCACAACGTTGTCTGCGTTCTGTGGAGGTCGAAGAATGAAGAAATCACAGATAAAATAAAATTTTCTCTAACTATATAAATATATATTGAGTTTCTTTTGGTTTAACTTATTGTTTAATAAAATCTTTTGAATAATCGTTAAACAAGTAAGTAATCTTAAAAAATTTTATTGAATATTTAAGTATAGTTGTTGGAACACGCATCGGTCATATGATATTCACAACTCCGATTGACAAAAGGATCGATTTTTTGGGATCAAACTGAGTTACTGTGTACTTCTTCCTACATAGAGGGTGGGCCAAATAAGACGTGCCAATGTTAACGAATGGCGTAATAGCGAATTTACTATGCGTAAATATTGGGACCCAACTTTAAAATTCTTCGCAATGTTCTCTGGACATGCCCAATCTGCGTGTATTAGCTACACGTCCAATGCGGAGTAAACTTCTTTGTTGAATCATCATTTCTACAGCCCATCAACACAAACGGGACTTTCAAAGATTTTTAAGCTCAAAAACGGTTCGTTGCCGATTCAGACGGAGTATTCTAGTTACATCGTCACTTTAACTGACAGACGAGTTTGGGCGGTATACCAATACCAATTCTAGAAATGTAGGTACCTATGCGACCACTTTAAAATCGATGATAAGGTGGACTTCTTAAGATTTTTTTCAGGATATAATTACTTTCTGAGACTTTTGCTTGATTTGTAGGATTTGGGGTTTTTCGTGGTTGAGTTGTTAATCCAAAGCGCAACCAGAATATGCAGCCACAGCTAACAGAAAGGGACATAGGACGATAGCTACTCGTAAATTTTACTAGCTAAAGCGTCGATACAAACAATCAGCGCACGAAGATTAAAGGGAAACTAGAGCTCTATTACATAATACAAAATGAGCGGCTAGTAAACGATACAGACGTAAACGATAGTAAACGACAAAGTGCGATTGTGTAAAACGAAAAATATTTATGACGCAAAACCTTATATCGTAAAACCTAAAACGATACTCGTTTTATGTAATCTAACTTCAACGAGAACAAAGTGATTTCAACGATATTGGTTTTATAAAATATTTCCCCTGTATATATAGGCGAAATGTCTCAATGGGGGATAATCCCTACACACTGTGTGCATTCCATGATACAGTTCACCTCGCACTCAAAACAAAAGTTACCTATTTTTTTAAATTTAATAAAATTTGTTTGTCACAAATTCTGCACTCTGTCTGTCAATGGAAATAAATTAAATTCAAATAATCAACAACCACACAGAGGGTGAAGAAATTGGTGGGTTCTAAAAAGATTTCTTTGCTGTTGTGCCTTTCCCGATGGTCTTTGTATTATAATTCAATTGATTGCACATTTTGTTATTACTGCTTGGTGGTGGTGCTTCGATTTTCTGTAAAATTGAGATGATTCAAGCAATACGATGCATTCAATGTTCATTAGTGACTTCCAACGAAAGAAGCATTTTGGTGGGCCCAGCGTTCCCTATAATAGTGTTGCCGAAAAGACAGCAACTGAGCCGATTCCACGTGAAGCCCCGCCAAAAGATGAAATCAAAGATGCGGATATTGTCGAGATGCGGCCAGAACACTTATTCAAGCATCCACTACAAAACAAGTGGGCGTTGTGGTATCTAGTGCCTGGATGATCTCCTCTGTTTGATTGGCGAGGCCTTTGATCATTCAGACCAGATTTGCGGTGCTTTCATCAACATTCCTGCCAAGGGACATAAATTTTCCATTTGGAATGCTAATGGCAACAATAAAGAAGGTGCTCTTGAAATAGGTCACAAGTTGAAAGATACCTTGCGTTTATCTCGATCCAGCTTACAATATCAACTACATAAGGATACAATAATGAAGCAATGGCCAAGTGCCCAAGTGCCAAACTCACATACACTCTCTAAAAAGTCATCTCTTCTTTTTGAATTACCACGCTTTAATTTTCTTTTTTTCTCATTTTTTTTTGTTTTAATTTACTGATTATATTTTAATAATATGTACCTACTACGTTAACACTTGATTCGTGAATTTCACTTGTCAAAATCTGTCATCGTGAGAGTAGTTTATAATATTGAATCAAACGAAATAAAACACGAAATCATCAAAATAGGAAACAGCAAGATTATACAACCAAAACTTAAAAAATAATTTTCCATTGTTTTGACAACAATGAAATGTAAAACACATAAATATTATGTTATAGAATTTCGTATTTTCATCGTACACAATACACAATAACAATATGTTAAAGAAATTGAATTATTTAACCCATTTGGACCAAATAGAAACCATTTTGAAAAAACTCTATTAACGTACCATACCAGATACATTTTTGTGCAAAAATTCCTTATACATATATATAAAAATAAGCCGTCCTCAATTGAGGCCAATGGGCTTGTGTGATATTTTTCAAAACATCATTTTTTGATGCATCTTTTACATTGCCAGCGTGCTTTCATGTGACATTCGACGCAGCTGGTCTTGCAGTTTTTGGGGGAAGTGTCCAACACCGTCTAAACTCAAATTTGGCACTGACGAGGAAGGTTTAAGACGTTTTCCTTCGGGTCGTTCCCGGCGTATGCGGCTCAAGTAAAATCGAGCGATACTTCAGCGAAACTGGAGCTGATCTATTTTTTTTTTCGTGGCCAAAAAATGAAGACGCCAAGCATTAGCTACAGCCAAATCTAACACATAGGTAAACAGTACCCACCACCTTTTTATTTTTTCCTCTTATAGCTGATCAGTATACTGCGATTGACTGATCAGCTTGATCGACACCACTCATGCCTTTGTTATAGTTTTGGAAAACAAAAGTTGTCAAAAACACTTTATGCTCATGGGGAGTGGCATTTACTTTTTTTCATCAAGTTCTTCACTACTTTTGATCAGAATGGATCATTACTGATTTCTCCTGAAGATTAAGTATACATCTTAAGCGTAACAATAACCATCTGCACTAGCAATAATCCAGTTCTTGTATCCAAATCTCACTGGCTTACCTCTTATAAATTGCTTAGTAGGATGACGTCCAAAATACTTTATCATAGACTCATAAATCGATAGATTCTCGTGTAATACACCCCACTGAAGAAATTTGTTGATAAGTAAGTCAGAAAGTGATCGTACTTTGAACATCTTATCGGTGGATCTGACAGCATTTTCATTGTCGCAGAAATGTAGGAATTTCTTTATTTCCATGAATCGATTTTTAGACATTGCTTTTGAAACAATCGTTCTCGAGGAAGTGAGTTATATCCAGTCAAGAGTAGAATTCCCAAGAAACTTGAAACTCGTGGTTGTTATGTTGTGCAGCATATAATTTTGTGTTCAGAATGATCATGGCAAAAACCTCCATATCAAAAAACTTTTCAAAAATGTTGACTGGCGATAGGTCTTTGAGCTCGTTTTCAACATTTGCCTTTCGTAGGAACCGTCACATTTACGCCAACGTGGTTCCTGGTTGTCAACTCTTCTGCACTTTTGTAACGGTTCATCATTACTACTATCCCATTTATCGTCATTCCTGGACTCAAACACTTCAACTCTCCCTGGGATATCACGCGGAAGTATGTTTTGCTGGACATCATCGTCATCGCCATCTTCTTCATCCGTGAGGATACTCGGGTCTGGAGGAATCGCCACTAAATCGCCACTAGGACTTCCTCGAACCATCGATAGTCCGTTGCGAAATTAAATATTCGCTTCGCCATTGTTCACTTCAAAACCATTGGACCCTTTATGGGACATACATCTAAAATGACTAAATGAGATTACCCCGAATGGGGACACCGGACGTAAATAAGTTAAAAACAAAATTAAAATCTCTTACCAGTAACATAAATAAATTATACAATGAAGTTGTACTTGGTTACGTTTATTGGGCTACATTGGGCTAAATATTCGAATGAACAGTCATGTCCCACTTAAAAGATTGTTTAAATCCCAGCCCCTAAATGCGAGATGAAAAAATCAAACCCTCTAACCGCCTGTTTAAGGATCGACCTTAAGTTGACCATTACAAGTTATAACTTTAAGCTTTGTGCTTTCGTATTTTGGATGTCCGAACATTCCGAGGAGCTAACATCGAACCTTAATAACGCTGCCTGAAATGACGGCCTTCCCACCGAGCTTTATAAAGCCGGCGGAGATGATTTGGTAAGTAACATCTACCAACTCATAAGCCGAATCTGGTTTTAAGAAAGTATGCCTGAAGAATGGAACCTCAGCATCGTTTTACAAAAAAGGAGACCCTCTAAACTTCACCAACTATCCTATCTGCCGTAATATGTGAACGCCTGAAACCGTTTACCAACAACCTGATCGGCCCTTATCAGTGTGGTTTTAGGCCAGGAAAGTCCACAACCGATCAACGCTGAAGCATGAACGGTCTCAAATGCGGATGAAGAAATCCTTGGTCGGTTTGAGAGGAAAATTCTTCGAAAAATCTTCGGTCCCGTTTGCGTCGACGGGCAAAGATTCAACCCAGAACTATACGAGCTGTACAGCGACATGCCCCTGGTCAAAAAACTCCGCATTGGACGTTTAAGATGGCTAGGACATGTAGAACGAATGGACACCAATACACCGGCTCGCAGAGTGTTCGATTCCCAGCCAGAAGTCGGACGCAGTAGAGGAAGTCCTCGTGGCGCGCACAAGTAAAACTTAAACTTAAGTAAGTAAGTATTGTGCTTTCGACTCGAATTATCACCACTTTTTCGATCTTCTAGTTCCAAACCCCGATGACCTATCTTTTCATTGCTCAAACATGCGACCATTAATTTGAGAAAATGCAAAACTATTGCGACAGCCTGTTTTTTACATGCCAAAACAACTTTCCTGGAGTTATTAACAAGAAGAAATATATAAGAAGAAATACAGTAAAAAATTATTAACAAAAAAATATTTGCGAATTTCAGAAAAATGTATATTTTCCTTTGGTTTTTAATATTTATACATTAAAATAACGAGCGCGTGCACCTTTAACTCAATTCTTTAATAAGCGAAGCAATATCCTCATGTTCTGCTTTCATGTGCGCTTCCAACATCCTCTTCCCACCAAAGACTTTGTCACATACAATGCAATGCTCACTCTCATCTTTGTGTGTTTTTAAATGTACTTTCAGTGTATATTTCTCAGTGAATTTTTTTCCACATATGTCGCAAGGATGCATAGGGCGATCCTCCCGATGCGTAACCATGTGATGGCTGTAGGTTTTCTTTGATTTAAAAGTTTGGTCACATTTTGTACAAACTAAAGGTGTTTCCTCGGCCTCGTGATGCATCTTATGGTTGTATAGCAGGTTTGCTTGAGAGAATCTCAGCCCACATTTCTCACATTGGTACTTTTTTTTGTCCCAGTGAAGATGCATGTGTCTGATAACATTTGAGCGGCGTGAGTACCTTTTGGGGCAGTACCGACATTCGTTTTCAGATTTTCCTTCATGATTATTCATATGTAATTCCAGGTATTCTTCATTTCTGCATAGAACTCCACATATATTACATCGTTTCGCTTTATCGTGCCTTTCTAGGTGCGCTCGTAAAGACGTTTTGGAACACAACAGTATATTACACAATTTGCACTGGTAAGAGGGTACCGAGGGGATAGTCAAGGATGCTAAAGTTTCTTCCTTACTGTGGTCATTATCGCTGTCATAAGTATTATCATCATCACCATCAGATTCACATTGCATCAATTCCTCACCCTTATTTTTCTCCTCTTTTATATCATCAAAATAGTCCACTTCATCATCGAAATCAAGAGTGTTCACTGATGTTTCTAACATCCGTGCAAGTTTCCTCTGATGTATAAGCAATTGGAGCATTATTTGATCATACTCAACGAGTTTGTCATAGCATTGACTGCAGACGCAAGCCCCGTCATCCAGGATAACTTGCGATGTGATACACTTTGAGATATGAGTGAGAACATCTTTAATCGACTTTTTTGACTTGGAAACAGCAGTTGACTTTATGTTTTTGAATTCTTCGTTCGTATTGAATTTGACCCGACACAATATGCATCTAGAAACAACCACATAATCCTCTGCCATTATATTTATATTAAAAAATCAACAAATCGTAGCAAAATAATGCTTTTCAAAAAATGTATGATTGTTTTGAACCTTTAAAGGTTTGTTGCTTTCAACAATAATGACATTTCATATTTTTGGTACTGCCAAACTTGACTACAAAATCGACATTATGCGTAGCTTACATTTCGTTTGTTGCTGATTTTACGAGATGGCTGAATAAATATTCTCATGTCAAAAGAAACATAGTACGCACACAATGAATAAGGTAAATAAATTAATGATTTTGTGTGTAAAAAGTAACTAATTGCAATAAAAATAAATTGAATTTGTAAATTTATGATCTGGTTATTCGACATATGTGTTAAGACAAATTGTTTAACACGTAATACAAACAAAAAAAAACAAAATCGATCATTTACGTAGTATTCAATGTTCACAAAAACAGCTGAGAGATACATTTTTTGCGTTTTTTTACCCATTCGAAGAACGATCGCTTAATTAATCGTTCTGCAGTAAATACGTATGTACAAAAATAGTAATTTAATTTTAAAATTAGGAGCTTAATTAATCGTTCTGCAGTAAATACGTATGTACAAAAATAGTAATTTAATTTTAAAATTAGGAGCAACATTTTTGGAAATCACTTTAACAATTTTCGAAGACTTAAGACTTTGTATTTAAGAATTGCTTGCACGATCCTCAGTTGATCTCCACTCACATATTAATATTACTTAATATTTTGTCCTTATTTATTGGCTATAATAAAAACTGTATTTTTATTAATGATCATACTTATTTTAATTTTATTATCTAGATGATCTGTTACACAGCTACGTTACACACGAGTCAGAAAAATAAGAATGATGCCATGTACCAAAAAAGTTTTTATCTTCCACAACAATTATGGCCGCCACTCACCTGAAGTAAGATGCAGTTGCTCTTTTCGATTAAGTAGTGGCCACACTCTTGTACAGTATAGACAGAAATGTTCAAAATTTATAATCTACTACACTTATTTAAATTATTCACATGTTGATTTCCAATACAAATATGCGTTAGCTTTCCAATTGTATAGCACTAATGGTGGTGGCAATCTCGACGCACTCGACGAACGCGACGCAGACGGTTTCGCATTGAAGTGTCAAAATTGGTGAGGATTTGAGTGGTGGTGGCAATCTCGACGCTCACGACGCGACGCGATGCGATGTCACTTGATTGACAGTTCACCATTAGCCGTCGAAGATTTTGTTTGTTTTTCAATTCTCACAGAAGAAAATTTAATTTTCTGCGCCTTAACCAACTCAATAAGTTTTTCTTCGAAGTTCATCACACAACACAATTATTAATTCAGTATTTTTAATTTATTTTGTTTATTTATAACCCATGAAAGTAATCTCAAGATTCTCACAAACATACCATCTGACAGCTTTCAAACTGACATTCCAATGCGTCGATGCGCAAGAAAGTTGAAGTTGAATCAACTTTTCTGTGTAGCTAACGTCCATTGCGTCGCGTCGGTATTCAGATTGCCCACTTATACATGTTCCCATAAGCTCAATGAGTTTTAGACATTTAAACGCGAAACCGTCTGCGTCGATATGTAGTTTTGGAACATACGTGAAGTAGGTTACTAGCAGTCCATATAATGTAAATGATATTAGGGGTATGCATGCAACGTCGAAAAGTCATCGTAATCGTAAACGTGATAAATAAACTGTCAAAATCTTGTATGGGAAATCTTTTCTACCAATATCGGAATTTGCTCACAAGAATTGGGTGCGTTAACTGAGGTGGTAAACGTTGTAAGCTTTTGAAATGCGTTTTCGACATTTAGTCAGTCACTTTCACACATCAAAAGTATTCGCTAAACTGAGAAAAATTATGTAGAATGGAAAGAGAACAATAGAAAAGAATGCTATCAATAAATAAATTACTAAATTGATATTCATTTTATTGATTGTAAAATTACGACGGTGCATGAATACCCTCATTAACATTAATAGAACAGTAAAACAAGTGTTTTTTTTTTTAATAAAGCTGAAACTCATCTGTCAAATCAGATACTCTCGTTCAGGGACGATTTTTTTTGTTGCTAAGGGCATGGCGCTAAAATCCGTTGAGGGCAAGTAGTGTAGAGTTTTTTTGTGTTTTCAATTGTGACTGTTATATTTTTTTTTCGTTAAAATTAAACATCAAACTGATAGTTAAAAACTTAATTTTATTTATACGTTTAATATTTATAGGTAAAAGGTGTAAAAAAAGGTGAGTCTTCTCCTTGCTCTGCTTTCCATTCTGTTTTATTATTTTAGTGTAGTGCTGAGCGGCAAGAATTAAAATCATGGCAAAAAATTCAAAATTTCTGGAGGAATTTAATGAAATTGAAAAACTCGTGTGTTTGGCTGAAAATTCAATATATACGCTGAATCTAGCTTTAAAATATCTCTGGCTTGCTACAAGTCAAAGGCTCTGTTCTGCAGGAATTGGATTCCTCATTTTTGTAAATTTGGTACGATTTTTTCCAGCAGCAAATTAAATGATTGTATTGACATTGCCTGAATCGGTCTTCATGTTTTCGAAGATTTATTTTGTACAAATGGTGAAATTCACCTTAACTTATCTTTTTCAGTTTACTCGATGAACACCAAATCCTCATGTTCTCAACCTTAAGATATTTCTATAAATAATTTAGTTCGTTCCCACAGAGCCAAAACTCGTCACTTGAGCTGAATCCTTGACTTCAGCTGAAATGCTATACATTCCAGAATGCTGAGTTTGGGTAAATGCAATTTACAGTCAACTACAAAATTACTATTTTTCCGATAAAGAAGACTGCCTCTCATTTGTATGTTACTGGGTTACAATTATCTAGTCAAAACTAAAAACAACAAAATGTAAAAAACAATGAAATTTGTTTTTTTTTTGACAGTTGGAATGCGAATTTTGTGGTGGTAACAATTTTTTCAAATGTTGAATTTCGGCAATGAAACGAAGCAATTCGGTTCGGTGGAAACGTAATATTAAAACGTCTTTCTTGTTAAACAAAAACACTGCGGCGAGCAGCGCTCGACAGCGACATTTTCACAACTTATCGCTCAAGAAGTAAGTATGTATGTACCAATAAACTTCTACGGGGAGACAAAATTCTATTCTTTAAGTTTACAATTCCATGGATATACAAGAAGAAAACATTATTTCAAAATTGAATTTATTTAATGTAAACGTAAATTAAACTAACTGTTAATGACATCGTGCTCCTCAGCCATGTGCGTCGCTAGAGTCTCCTTTCCACAGAAAATAGTGTTGCAAATTATACAAGAATATTCCTGTTCTTTAATTTTTCTTTTTAAAGTCGAATGCAGTTTTATGGGGTTGCCATCTTCGTTCTTCACCTCGAAGTGTGTCTTTAGATGTACTTTGAGTGTGTACTTTTCGGTGAACTGCTTTCCGCAGACATGGCATGGGTGCATTGGGCGATCCTCCTGATGCGTTACCATATGGTGCTTGTATGTTTTTTTTGACTTGAATACTTGATCACATATGCCGCAAATAAGTGGCTTTTCTTGCGCTTCGTGGTGCATCCTGTGGTTATATAACATGTATGCTTGTGAGAATCTCAACCCACACTTCTCACATTGATATTTAAGTTTATTCCAATGCATATGCATGTGACGGATAACGTGAGACCGCCTAGTGTACACTTTCGGACAGTATCGGCACTGGTTTTCGGATTTTCCCTCATGAATGTTCATATGTAGTTCAAGGTATTCCTCATCTCTACGAATGATACCACAGATGGGACATCTTTTAGCATGGGTTTCAAGGTGTGATCGTAGCGATGTTTTTGAACATAGATTCTTGTTGCATAGGGTACATTGAAATAAAGATGACGAAGGGTCAGTAAGGAGATATGTTGCATCTTCTTGGCTGTCATAGTCTCCATCAACATGATTGTCGCCTCCATTGTCGTCATCGCCATTGTCATTATTGTCTATTTCAGTTTTAGTGTCGTCCGGGAACCAATCCACGGATTGGTTTCCGGATTCCAAGGATTCCACGGTTTCATTTTTGTCCACTTTTAAAATCTGATCTTTATTATATGAAGTCCATGAATTTATGGATGTTTTTAACAATTTTAAAAGCTGTTTTTGGTGTGAGAGTAGTAAAACCATTGCTTGATCGTATTCGTACAATTTTTTATAACATGGACCACAAACGTAAGCGATTTCTTCGAAGACAAGTTCCGTTTTGATACATTTAGCGAGATGGTTGAGGACATCTTTAACCGATTTCTTTGACTTTTGCAAATTTGTTGATTTAATATTTCTTAAGCCATTGGTTGTTTCGAATTTTTGGCTACACAATGTGCATTGAGATAATGTTAAAAAACATTTCTCATCCATAATTCTAACAATTAGGATATTACTACAGAATATTATGCGTGAAAACTTGAATTGATTTGTTTTTTACTGTCATGTTAACGAAAATGACGGTTGAGTAGCGTTCCATGGTTGATTACAAGACTACAAAAAGGAGTGTATCAAAATTTTATTATTGCAATCGTTAAATGTTGCTAAGGCTGCTGTAATAGCAACACGAAAAAGTCTCAGCATATTTGCGATATTTGTTATCAAAAATGAAAAACAACTTGTGTGACTGGACATTGGCGAGTATACCGACGCTAACTTTACGGACACGAGAACATACCAATTCAAAATCAAATAAAAATTGATATAAAATCGTTTTGAAAACACTATAAGCTGGGTCCTACAAGATATTAAAAAAAAAGTGTTTGGGAAAATCTTTATTCACAGCGAATAACGGCTGATTTTCTTCTTCTTTTGCAGCTATGGCAGTGATGCTGCATCGTATGATAATTGCCTGGATACACCCTGCATGAGGAGGAAGTACGAATACACAGCCCTAGCGAGGTGTCCGTCGGAGCGGAAAATTATCCGATTTTTTACGTTTCGGAGGATTTTAGCTTCGAGGTAGTCTTCCAAATAGTTTTCAGAATATTTCTCGGTGCATTTTTGGTGCGATTTTCGTCAGCTAAATAAAATTCTTTTTTTCGATTATCTCCGACACAAATTCTTTGCGGAATTAGATTAGATTAGAGAATTCGCGGATTTTATTTAAAAATTGTTGTGAAGTGATTTTTTTTCTGACGACACATACAGACACCTCGAATTGACTTTTAACCTCCGACAAAGTATGCGTTCCGAAAAATTGTCGCAGTGACAGTGTTTTCCAGCATGGATATGGTAGACCTAATGCTTCTTTTGGGTTTCTGGATACTCAAAGACAATTTAGACTCAGATTAATGCCTCTACGGTGGTTGTGTAATCTCCGTTGATAAACTTTCCCTCTTTAATTTTGCGGCCCTTTACTACAGGGAGGGATATGGGATTGATGTTCACAAATGTCCACAATGTCCTTGACACCTACTTCTTTGGTGGCGAACAGTGTGTGACCTTCTTGCCAAATAAACTCCCTTGTTCAAAGGAACGACTGTGAGTTTTTGAATTCACATCTCTAAAAGAAAAGTAAAATTTAAGACTAAAAAATGGATGAAAGCTTAGAATGACCCACTACATTGTTCCATTGATCCAGTCGAATAGGTATGGCTTGCTGAGATTTAAATAGTGGTGACGAATTTGTGTGTGTTGGCACGGCACCCGCTTCGTTTTTGGGAGTTTTAACTGGCTTGGACGGAATTACCTATTAAATATAGCCACGTGGAATTTAATGATTAAAATGTTTATCTAAACGGTGAAACCGCACAAATATAAAATAATTTAACAATATTTAATAAATTAGGATCCGAGTTATATAACTGTCAGTGAAAACAACGTCGGAAATTCGTTATAAACGTTATAAACGTGATTTAATTACGACGTGATAAATGAACTGTCAAAATTTGGAAGGGAAATCTTTTCCAACAATATTGAAATTTTCTTACAGGAATTAAGTGTATAAGCTCAGATGTTAAACGTTGTAAGCTTTTGAAAAGCTATTTTGATATTTAATCAGTTACTTTCACACATCAAATGTTTGCACTAAACTGAAAGAAATCATGGAGAACGGAAAGGGAACAAAATTCTATCAATAAATAAATAACTTAATTGAGATTCAAATCAGTGGGTTGCCGCATTTAGTGGTACAATTTTAGGGTAGTCCCTGAACCGTAGTCGTAAAATACAGGCTGAATTCCAAAACGCATTACTTCTGCATTACTGCTTAATCAAGAGTTCCAAAACGCAAACAAATTATTATGACGCAAAGCATATTTTTCTAAAACGCATGTTTGTTGGTGGGACCGGTGAGTAGGGTGCACAGTTTGAGAACCACTTGATAGTAATTTTTCATCCATAAATAAGTGGATGATCTACCAACACATGTATGTGTTTTTGACATTTGTGAAAAAGGACGGCGGCTAATTCTGTGTTAATCGAATTAAAAAATAAGTCGGTTGCACTCAATTTTAATAGTTTGTTAGTTGTATATTAGTTGTATATTATCGCGGATACTAAAAAAAAAAAAAACACAACAGTACAGAAGCTTTTTATATTTTAAATTACACAATTGCGGTCAGAAACATTAAGCCATAACGCAAGAATGATATTTGAAATGTCGTTGATGCCTGATGGCCTGTTCTCTTAGAGGGCCGTGTTTTCGTGCTGTTGTGTCGCAACAAAATTTTTTCATTGCAGTAGTATAAAACGTGGGTACACTGTACACCACTGTTTGTAGTTTTTTAATAACCCATGGAACGCTAGTCAATGTCACTGTCAAAAACATGACAGTTTAAAACAAAACAAATTTATAAAAATATTTACATATCTGCTAGAGTATTGCGCTCCCCAAAAATAAATCATGTCTGATGACTGTAATTTTGCCATATCTAAATGCACATTGTGTAGCCGAAATTACAAAGCAACAGCTGTCTTTAAAAATATAAATTCCACATATTTGCGAGACTCAAAAAAGTCTATAAAAGAAGTTCTCAATCACCTCGCTAAAAGTATCAACACAGAACTTCAGGACGAAGAAAACGCTTACGTTTGCGGTTCATGTTATAAAAAATTGTCCCTATATGATGAAGTAATGGTTGTATTACTCGTACATCAAAAGTATCTCTTGAAGTTGTTGAAAAGATCAATTAATACAAATAAATTAAACGATAATGATCAGATCATCAATGAGAAGGAAACTGTAAGTATCAGATCCATGGATGAAATTGCGCTGGATAATTGTGAAAATACAATGCACAGTAACGATATTGGTAACAGCGGTAATGAAGCTGATAGTGATGTGGATGAAGATTCTGCTAACCAAGAAAATCAAACTGTTCTCTTTACTACATCTTCGTCATCTTCACTTCAATGTTCCATATGCAATAAGAATCTCAGTTCAAAATCGTCCCTACGCACACACATTGAAACTCATTCTAGAAGATGTCCCATCTGTGGTATCTATCGAAAAAATGAGGAATACCTTGAACTACACATGAACGTTCATGAAGGCAAATCCGAAACGGAGTGCCGATACTGCCCAAAAGTGTACACTCAGCGAGCACACGTTGTCCGTCACATGCAAATGCATTGGAATAAACTAAAATTCCAATGCGAAAAGTGCGGTCTAAGATTCTCACAAGGATACATGTTATATAACCACAGGATGCATCATGAGGCGCAAGAAAAGCCACTAATTTGTAGCATATGTGATCAAGTGTTCAAGTCGAGAAAAACATATAGGCAGCATAAGTTAACGCATCAAGACGATCGGCCAATGTATCCATGTGAGGTGTGCGGGAAGCAGTTCACATTAAAGTACACACTTAAAGTACATTTGAGGAGACATTTCGAAGCGTGTAATGATGATGGTAATACCGTTAAACTGAATTGCACTGAAAAACTAAAACAGAATCAACAGAAATTTCCTTGTATCATTTGTGAGCGTGTGTTTAGTGCAATGGATACTTTAGGGGTGCACATGGCTGAGGAGCACGATGTCATCAACGATTAGTATATTTTATGGTAGCAATTCCTCATTTTTTTGTTAAAGTGTTATTATTAAGTGGTTGCATAAATAAAATAAGTTCTTAAATATTTGAAAATTGTATTATGTGTACACAAGGCTGAGTAAGTTAATTGGACCCAAGTGCATTGTATTGTATTGCATTGTATACGTTTCTAAACATCGATATTAAAAAAGGGGACATAGTGGTCTCCAACGTTCAACCAAATTAATTACATTGCGATAGACAAGAGGCACGCATCCAGTATTTTGGATGTCCGAACATTCCGACAATCTAACATTGACTCCGACGACTACATTGTTGCAGTTATGGTAAGAATGAGGGTATCCACCACTTAAAAACAGAAATACTGTTGATAAAATGTATTGTCGGTAGACTGTCATCGCAAGACAGCTACTAAGCCTTCGCGCAACGCATAAACCCTAAATCTCAATTAAGACAATACCACCAGCCCGAATATAGAAGAACAAGGACAACGAAGTCAACAGTCCATTAGATCCGCCGCAACTGATATGTTATGTTTCAACCGTCCACCAACAAGAAACCCGAGCCATTCAATATTGGCAACGACAGCGAAAACTACCAACCACCCGATCAAAGGGAAGTGAGGATAGCAATATCTAAACTCAAGCTTACCAAGGCTGCCAAAAATTTAGACCTTTTCGCAGAGCTTTATAAAGCCGGCGGAGATGACTTGATAAGTAACATTCACCAATTCATAGCTGTTCGGATGAAAGGATGCCTGAAGAATGAAGAAAGATTCGTTTGCCCGATCCATAAAAAAAGGAGACTCTGAACTGCCCAACATCGCCTAAAAGATCCTGTCTGTACATGTCTAGTTTTGGTATACCGCCCAAACTCGTCCGTTTGTGAAGGGTGACGATGGGGAATTCTCGCTGCTCCATCAGGGTCGGAAACGACCTCACCGACATATTCGATACCAAAAACGTATCTAGGCAAGGCGATGCGTTGTCATAAAACTTCTTCAATTTGATTCTTAAGAGGATTGTACAAAACTCACGAGCCAACACCAGGCGTACATTTTTCCAAAAATCGGTACAACTACTAGCATACGCCGACGATATTGACATCATTGGTAGGACCCAACGTGGTATCATAGCCAGGTTTGCTAGTATAGAGAAGGAAGTGGCAAAAATGGGTTTAGCAGTAAATGAAGGCAAGATGAAGTATCGGGTTTTTCAACAGGGACGCTACAAAAGTTGAGCGACAGGGACAGCAAACGACGCCGTATTTCTTGCCGCTCTTCTAGGGCTGAGCAACAACTTGAAAATGATTCGGATTTTCATCGAAAAATCATCTTCAGCGATGAGGCTCATTTCTGGCTGAATGGCTTCGTCAATAAACAAAACATGCGGTATTGGTCAGGCAGCAATCCACATGTACTCCATGAGTCATCATTGCATTACGGTTTGGTGTGGATAATGGGCCGGCGGCGTCATTGGGCCGTACTTCTTCCGTGATGATCAAGACCGGCACGTTACTGTGAATGGAAATCGCTACCGTTCAATGATAACCGAATATTTTTGGCCCCAATTGGATGATATGGACTTGGAGGACATGTGGTTCCAACAGGACGGCGCCACAAGCCACACAGCGAATGCCACAATCAATTTATTGGCAGCCAAGTTTGGAGAACGTGTTATCTCACGAAATGGTCCAGTCGCTTGGCCGTCTAGGTCGTGCGATTTGACGCCGTTAGACTATTTCCTGAGGGGCTACGTCAAGTCTATGATCTATGCCAACAAGCCAGCGACGATTGATGAACTTCGTACGAATATCGAACGTGAAATTGCAGCAGTATCGGCCGATTTATGCTTGAAAGCCGTCGAAAATTAGGTTCAGCGTCTGGACTTCTGCAAGCGTGTCCGTGGTGGCCATGCGAAAGAAATCGAGTTCCATACATAATGGCATCGAACGTACTTTCACAGGAATAAAGAATTTCATTGATATCAAAAACTGTTTTTGTTTTATTTAAAAAAAAAAACTTTTGTAGCGCTCTTATTGAATTGGACAGAACGTCACCATTGACAGACATAACTTTGAGGTAGTACGGGACTTTATCTATCTCGGTTCCGCTATTAATATCTCGTCAGAAATTACTCTTGCCAACCGCTGGCTGTTTTTTCTCAAAATGGATGAAGAAATCCTTGAACGATTCGAGAGGAAAATTCTTCGGTCCCGTTTGCGTTGATGGGCTATGGAGATGAAGATTCAACCAAGAACTTTACGAACTGTACAGCGACATGTCCCTGGTCAATAAACTCCGGATTGGACATATAGAACGAATGGACACCAATACTCCAGCTCGCAGTCTTCGATTCTCAGCCATACGTCGGACGCAGTACATGAAGACCTTGCCTTAAGTGGCGCGCACAAGTAGAAACCGACCTCGATCAATTTGGAGTGCGCAACTGGTGGCGTTTAACTAGGGACCGGGATAATTGGAGAGGCATGTTTCGTTGAGGCCCAGGTTCATTCCGGACTGTAGCGCCACTTAAATAAACAGTTTCTCCAAGACACAATTGGGGCGATCTGATGATGGTTCTTGTTCAGGGTGAATACCTTTTGTTAATAGGACCAAATGCTTGAAGATTGCATTGTTTTAGTTATACTCCCTCATCCAAACACTTTTGCATAATTGATTCAATAGTTACTAGACCCTTTTCAAGGGCGTCTCCTCTTGCAGTATTTGGTATGTCACTATGCAATGACGGTAGAATCTTCTGGTTGCCGAATCTCCTAAGATGTTACACACTCACAGAGGCCTTAAGCGTCATCAGGCCAAGTATTCATGTCGGCATACCGCTTGTTCTTTCAGCCATTCAAGTTAATCGACAGGATTCTGGGGCTCTATTACATAAAACCAAAGACTATAGAACTACAAAGAGTACGCATCACAGCTAAACATTTTGTAGCCGTTTCAGATGCGGCGGTAAGTACGAAGAGGAAATTTCGTCCATCGTATGCGTCGGCTATGCTGTTTTTTGATGCTGGGGTAGCAATGTGAACACTGTGGTATCAATATCAGTACCTCACATAGGGATCGTTGTATGAAATGATCACTCTATATAGTTCTTTAATCTTTGATAAAACAAAAGACAAGTAAACGATAGTCAGAACAAATTTTCCGATCTTCCTATTAAAATCTAACAGCAAATAAAACTGCTTTGACAACAAATGCGTTAACATGGGACCCTTTCAGTTAAAACTCTTTCTGCAATTTGAATACCTTACGCCATTTATCTACCTGCAAATGGCAAATAGTAAAAAGCTGTCGGTATATTAGAAATTCTGGGAAATCATCATTTGCTTTTTTACAAAAACCGCTTAAATGACAGCCACAAAAAACGAATGCGACTGAATGCATGCTTGTTAGACTACTCGTTGAGTGTTTGCAATATGAGGAATTAAAAAAATAGAGGAGAGGATAACTTTCACGAAACGCACCTGATAATACGAATAAAGCACCAGCAAAACAGATCATTACAATACACAATGATTACATCGTTCTTCTTGTTTAATGTTGTACATCCCCCTTAGCACTTCAAAATATAACACAAAAACACAGAATCACTTTCTTCCTGAAATAAATCAACACACAAAAATATAAAATAAAACGTTTGTTTCATCATCATGTATTGACGTTCGATGGTACCAAATGTGTGCACAAGTACTCATTTTCAATTGTAATTATAAAAAACAGGAATCTACTTATAAGCTTATTCGTTCTCTTGCGAGCGGAGACGTCCATTGGGATTTGTCAAACGGATCGCCAATTGCTTGGCGCGCTCAACGATTTCCTTGCGCTTTTTCGACGACACTCCATGAGCGATCTCGCCGCAGTACACACGGTTTTGCATCATCAGAACTTCGAGTTCCTTGACATTGTGGACAACGAACTTCTTGAAGCCGGTGGGCAGCATATGGAGGGTACGTTTGTTGGAGCCATAACCAATGTTGGGCATCAAGTATTGACCCTTGAAACGACGACGAACCCTGTTGTCGATACCTTTTGGTTTACGCCATTTGGGCTAAACAGGAATGGAAGAGAGAGAATTCAATTAGCAAAGGGTAACAACAAAATACACAGATAGGTTGTTAAACAAAAAAAAAAACTCACAGAAAGCTTGGCATATCGATCCGACTGATGACGGATGAAGTGCTTTGTACGCTTCTTAATAATTCTAGGCCTGTATGCTGGTCGGATAGTCATCTTGAAGCTGCAACAAAGAAATTTGTTCGATTTTAAAATAAAATCAACACAATTTTAGGATTGAATTTCGCAAAAATCTTAAACAAATGGAAAAACAATTTCTAACGTTTCACATCGTAGCAAATATATTGGATTAGATGATTTGTAGATTTTTTTATTTAATTATCGGATGTTTAAGAATTTTTGCGATTTCTAGGGGAAATAATACACACCGCTTTTTACAAAGTGCACGTCAAAAAGAAAGAAATCTGAAGTTGGCTGCGGTCGAGGTTTTTGTTTTGACATTTCATGTGCGCTCAGGTTGGACAACATGGCGAAGTTTTTCCGGTTGTCGTCTGTGATATGTGTATTCACAATTATTATTGGTTGGGAAATTTTTTTTAATAGCTTTTTCGATTAGAGCAATCAGTGTTTAATATGTTTTTTTTAATTTTGTTTATTAAAAAGAAATTAAATTTAATTCATTGATTGAATATAATTCACTCTTATTTTGAGTTTATCAACACGGCTTTAACACATTTGTCGATACAAAATTTTAATTTGGATTCATATTCGGTAAACAAAATAAGCTTTGGCTTGTTTGGGAAAATATGCCAAACATGGTAGGTATATGTGGGTATATCTTCAATATTGTCCTGAAGAGGTGTTCTTCTAAGCTAACAAAAACTGCATAATATTTCTATTGGTGCTACTCATTAAAACTCTTTCCCAGTAGATAGCAAAACCACAATTTTTCAGAATAAAGTAAGAAAATGCGAATCTTCGTCTCCTTCCATTAACCGACCATAATTGCAGTTATGTCCCTTCTTTCCAAGGTTTTCGCAGCATCAATTTCACTGGTTATTTGATGAATTGTCTCACCGAAAAATAAAACCAACGTAATGTGATAAAAGCTTTTGACAGGTTTAAGCATCAATCTATTTTTTTATTGAATAGAAATTGAATGGTTCAATTCATTTTGTCTTAAAAGGTTTCAAGTCCGCTACTTGCCAAATTAATGCTGGTGTCTCGCAAGATCTAACTCGATATAACAAATATTCCACCCGTTCTGATCTTGCCACAATATATAAAGCGCGTATACTCCCCAATCGTCATGTCAGATAATAGACAACATTAGACCCCTAGATAAAATTAAACCGCTTTAGAAAAACCTTTTAGCGTTTTCGATTGTGATTATTAGATTTGCTCTCAAATTTCAGATTTTTACTCGTCCCAATTGAACATAAAAGAGATTATTGGGTTTTTTATTTTTTGTTTCTGACATGAGTCAAGTGTCCAATATGTTTTTGTGTTGGTGTTGGATAAAAAAAAACAAATTGATCTAAATCAAAAAAAGAGTGCTTTTTGTATCCCATCTGAAAACGCTATTAGTTTCTCTCGAACATCGTCGAAGTATCTCCTATGGCGCTATTACATAAAACGAAATGATCGGCAAGTAAACGATAACGGTAATAAACGATAGTCATGACAAAATGCGATTGTCTAAAACGAGAAAGGCGTGAGAAAATTGTTGCCAAATATATTCAAAAAAACATAATTTTTTTGAAGCGCAATCAAGGACTGTCAAAATTGATTGAAGTAAATAAAGTCGTGAAATCGAAATTTTCTAAATTTTGTGAAAATGTTCTTTCATTGCGATTTCGCTTTTGATTAGGGTGATTATTCCTAAGAGGAGGAATGATTAATATCAAGAACCAAGAAGACAAATTAAAGATAATTCAGACCCAATGAGTATTGCCGATTGAGCGTAAGCAATCATTTACCCATATGCCAATACCTAATGTCTAATGCATTTTATATTAGATTTTAAAAACTATGCCAACTCAACAATGGATTGTGCAAGATAAACATATATACCAAACATCATGAAATTGTGTGCGACTCTTCGCGGATATTTAAATATCAATTTTCATTCATTATTTTATTTGTATTTTTTACATCGAGGACAACCACTTGCAGGCGTAGATATAGTTATGACAGCTTAACGAAAACGATATGAATGACCACAAAATATCAGTCGCAAGAAATTACGAGTATCGTATAACCTAAACGATTCTCGTTTTACGTAGTCGTATTTTAACGATAACAAATTGATTTAAATGATAGTCGTTCTACAAAGTATGGCGCCAGCTATTCCAGTTTTAGTACAATGTATTGTCTTCAAGGCTTCAGAGAATCCTCTCCATTGATTTATAATATACGGACTGCTAGTAGCCAACTTTACGTATGTTCCAAAACTACATACTCGACACTGTTTCACTGCGGAAATCTAAGTAAGCAAAAAATTAGTTTGCTTCATCCCCATGTACAAAAATTATGTAAAATTTTTTGAAAAGAAAAATTAAAACTGTCATTTAAACAAACGTACGCGTTTGCCTTTAAAAAGATTTCATCAAAACTTGACTTGCGTTTTGTGTATTCTTCTTAGCTTACCTCGAGGCTTACCTACACAAATTATTCCACAAAACGTGCGCAGTCTTAGATATTTAAGTATCGGTAGTAAAAAAAGCAAATCCTTTTTTGGATTTCTAAGGAGTAGGGTATAAACATGAGTTTTAGTAAGTCCCATTACATTCACAATTATAGGTTATGATTAAATTGCCACTAAGATCTGAAGCAAATATAGTACGCTAGCCAAAAAAATGTAGTATATTCATACAAAATGTGTGTTTCAGCACTGGTTAGTAATAGCGTCATAACGTCATCTGTCTAAGTGAAAAGTTTTTAGTATACCTTGCCATTTAATCATGGAAAGACTAACAAAATTGCAAATTATTGAAATTTATTATCAAAATTCGTGCTCTGTGAAAAATGTGCACAGTTTGTTACGACCATATTATGGCGAACGATATCGAGCCATGATACGCGACTCTTTTTTTTTTTGGTTTGAACTTGGTGGCCATGAGGTTTTATCAAAACGGTAAAACAATGGAAATGTTGAAGGATGAATTTGGTGAGCAGCCTATCTCTCGAAATGGCTTGATCGCCAAGATCTTGATTATTTAACGACTCTTGAATATTTCTTGTTCGGGTTATGTAAAGTCGTTGGTCTATGTGGACAAGCCGAACGCGATTGAAGCCTTACAGGATAACAAAACACTCGTTAATCGTGGAATTCAGGACGAAGTGATCGAAAAAGTATCGCTAAATTGGACCTTCCGAATGGACAATTTGAAACGGAGTCGCGGACAACATTTACATGAAGTTGTCCGCAAAACGTAAATGGCAAAGGCCTATTTATCGACTAAAATACAAATTTTGAATATTTGATGCAAATTTGAGTGTTTTATTCGATTTTTGAAAAACTACACATTAAAAAAATCACCTGTTATAAACATAACACAAATATAATTTGACTTCACAAAAACAGACACTACGTTCATGTCGTACGTAAATGGAAGCATTCAGTGAAGAATGGACTTACTTTAAAGTGATGTCAAGTTGCATATTATACTTAATTAGTTATGAAATAAAAACGAAAGAGTATAAAAGTTTGCAGTGAAATAAAAAAATGATAGTAAAAGACGTAGCTTGAAAAATGTAGTACTTTAGAGTAACGATGTAGTATGTAGTACGGCATTCAAAGATCAAGCAGATATGTAGTACGTTACTACATATGTAGTAGTGATAACGCTGATAACGACCTAGAAGTTAATAATTGAAACCAGTTTTCTTAACATTGTTCTAATTATTGTTCGTTTTTATTATATTCTCTAAGCATTTGTGGTATAATTTTTTTTTATACAAAAAATCCATTCAGTCAAAAATTGGATAGTAACTAACATCATGAATTTGATCTGAGAAGAAATATTTAACAACTAGTGGTTTAGCGAGAAATTATGTATTACATATAAATGCAACGTCAAAATCTTCATATAGTGTACATCATAACTAATGTCATACAACTAATGTTCCAGAATTGTCAATAGATTCTCATCCAGATTATCTGGCAATGGTATTTATAAACGACAAATAACAAAATCTAAAATAAATACATTTATACAATTTCTTATAATGCTAGGGATAAAAATGACTCGAGATTAATTTGCCCAAACGATTTTTTTTTCTCTCATTGTTATCCTTAATAATACACTTGCGAATTGTTATCACACTAAGTTCTGCGCATTCATGTAATCAGTTCCTTGATTTTCTCATATGCCGTGTTCATTATGCCCCAACTAATAAACGATCGAAAGGTATTGAAGCCACAGCCGCGATAAAAATACGAAATTCGGCTACCACGCTCGTGGTATATTCTTTGGCATGCGGTCCACATTTTTTCTCTTTTATGACCCATATCACTTTGCATTGATACCTTGATAACATTGAGTGGATAGAAGAGTGTACTGAGCGATGCACCAATAACTGCACCAGCAATGAACTCCTGTATGGTTCGATATGCCAGAGAAGCCTGAAATATAAGCACAAAAGAATTCTGTTAACAATGGACAATGAACAAAAAATATAGTCAAGAGCGTCAAAACATCATTGCGAGCCAGTCCAATTTGAGCTAGAAACTATGATTGTTAGTAGGTACCTAGTACTACACTGATATATTGGGTGGTATAAATAAAACGGAGCACCTGCTCAAAACCAAACTTTTCCGAGCAGCTGCTCTATTTGGTATGAATAAAGTATGTGAGCAGGTGCCCGACGATTTAGCATCTACTGCTTCGATGCGATTACTCTACCATTTTTTGGTATGACTAAAGCGAGGCACATTTTCCTCCGAATTGAGCACTTACTCAACATTTGTGAGTCTGCTAGGTTGGATGCTCAACGTTGAAGCAAGAATTGTTTTTAATTTTGTGTCATAAATGGCGAAGTTCATGCCAATTTTGAGCCGAAAGGTTTGTATATGTTAAAGAAGAAGAGTTAGATATGACAGTGATTATCGTGTGCTATATAGGTTTAACAAATCAAAGGTGATTTTTTTATTAAATCATTTCCTTGGGAATAATTTGAACGGAGGGGTGGTGCTCTAATAAATAATGAAAAAATGCGGATTTTCATTCGCTACATAGGAGATCCCCGCTTTCAAAGTGGAGTTGGTGAAGTTGAGTACATAAGTTCAAAGTGTCAAAAACAATTTCATTTGTAACTGCGGCAGTAATAAAAAATGAAATCATTGCATCAAAGGAAGAATGGCAAGAAAAATACCATTTTCCTCCGCAATAGGTGCAATTGACTATACGCACGTTCACTTCATCAAACCGACTGTTCTTGGAGATGAATACGTCAACAGTAAAGAATTTCACAGCATTAATGTTCAGGCAACATGCAATGCTAGAGAAAAATTTTCATGTGTTGATCTTTCTTGGCCAGGATCGGTGCATGACTCGCAAATTTGGAAAACATTCACTTGAATACATATGATTGTAATCACACAACAATGCGAAATTAGTGATTTCAGCCGAAATGCTGTACATTCCGCCACATTCGAAAAAGCTGAGTTTCCCTAAAACTCTATTTACAGTCAACTACAAAATTACTATTTTTCCCGATAAAGAAGACTGCAGTATGGTTTAAATTTCCCGAAGGTCATAAGGCCTACATAGCAGGAGTAAATTTTATAAAAGAGGTAAACTTACGACGCGGTAAATGAACTGTCAAAATTTGTATGGGAAATCTTTTATAACAATATCGGAAATTTCGCACATGAATTGGACGGTAAACATTGTAAACTTTTAAAACGCTATTTTCTATTTAATCAGTAACTTCCAAACATCAAACATATGCGCTAAGTTGAAAAAAATTATCCATTGCTACTCAAAGTAGTAAAACGGTTTTAACGTGTTTCATCGTCCCTAACGGTAAAGTCCACTTTGTGGGAAGTTTATTGAAATGAGTTTAGAAAGCCCGTTAGTCAATCTATCTACTTACAAAATGTTAACCTTGTAATCCTTCAAATACCGCCTTTAGACGTTGTTGATCGCTTGATACTCAAAAGTTGTAAAACGGTTTTACCATGTTACATCGCTCCTTGCTGTGTATGCTTTATCAGATCCCAAGAGATCAAGGTTCCTGATACTGTTAAACAAAGCCACATTATACACGAGATGACACAGGGAATATTACGTATCATGAAAACTCTATTAAACCAGTAACCCCCAATGACAAACAATCCGGGGAGCAATATCTTCTGTGCACAGAGGGTGAATACAAAATGGCATGACCTTTCCAAAATCAAAATCCAAAATCACGTGAGTCCAAAATCTCAGACATAGGGGGTTTGTGCCGAACGCACTATAAGCATTCCGACCCTCCAGTAGAAAACAGAATTTTAAAATAACGATAAGTAAATTGAAGGAAAACAAAAATCTACTGGAGGAGGACAAGGGCAAACAAAGTCTTCAAAACACGATTCAGTTTATAGACAGTCAACCTATTGTGCATTAAGGACGACTTTTACTAAAATTGCGGCCGTTTCCAGCGGACCACCATAGTATTCTGGAAAGGCTGACTATACTACATTTGAACAATATCTGTCAAGATAAATTTCACGTTACAGCAAAACCGCTGTTGCCACTAAGATGAACCCGGTGAGCAGCACTGCATAACAGTCAGGCACAACGAGGACCTCTAAAACTGCTCAACATGAATACTACTTATTTGTGAGAAGGCATGCTAGCTAGCTAGAATGTCAATTATCTTTCAACAGAAATACCGGCACTTCAAAGAGCTCCGGAGTTGTCACTCATAACAGTACATATGTATGCACAAATCTGTAAGGTATTTGAAGGTGTGTAACACAGATAGGTCGACATGACGACATGATTTATTGCAAAGATTAGGCGAGTATATTTGCCAAAATAAATGAACCGCTCAAGCTTATTAAAAATTTTCCTACAAGGAACACCCACGCCGGTAATTGAAAGTGACTAATATTCTTACAGCCAAAAGGTTGCACCTGTTTTGATTATTGTCTTACTAAATTGCAGCTTCATAGTTGGTGCCCATTCGCTCTACACGGCTTAGCTAATTTAAATGTCAAATTAACCAGGTCTGTGTTGCAGTACAGCTCATTTAGTTTGTGGTTGAATTTTTGCCTTCGAAACTTGTCAACGTAAACGAGGACATCGATTTTTCGTAGAATTTTTCGCTTAAAACGACAAAGAATTTCCTAATCCGCTTTTAATAGAGTGAATGTTTCCGAGCCGTATAACAGGACTGGGATGTATGGGATATACTTAGTAGTTCCAGTGAGGGATTTACTACCGAATTACCTTCTTAGCCCAAAGAAATAACGATTGGCAAGATTTATTCGTTGTTTTTTTTTTCGGACGAGATGTTGGCAGAGAGCCGTGGTAGACAAAGCCCCGTACCACCTCAAAGTTATATATGTCAATGGTGACGTTCTTACTAATTTGTCGATGTTGTGGGTCTTTTCGAATTGACAGTATTTACATTTTACTCAACTCACGTTGAGTCCGACCAATGATGTCAATATCGTCGACGTATGGTGGAAGTTGCACCGGTTTATGGCTCGGGTGTTGCCCCGGGAGTTTTGCAAAATCGTCTCCAGAATAGTTTTAAAGAAGTCACATGATAGTGCATTGTCTTGCTTAGGACGTTTCCGTCTCAGATGGAGCAGCAAGAATTCTCCATCGTCAACCTGCACAGACATACGAGTTCGGGCGGTATACCAAACTAGACAATTTTGAAATCGATAATTAGGAGTGGGTATCATTTTGAAACTCTGGGATTTTTCACGGATCTGCGGAAGTGTGAAGATTTGATCATAAGGTGTTATAGATAGATGACACGTTTCAGTCTGTTTATTTGCGTCATTCGTTCTGTATGACAACGTTAACAATTGAACGTTTACAAGGATATCTTCGACTGTACAAAAACGAGTTCTTATGAGCCTTTGTAAGGAGTTGATGGATGATATGTTATCTCAGACCACAAATGTTGTTTATATATCTTTCACTGCGAAAGACAATTGAAAAATCAAAACCAATGTGGCCTGGCGGAAATATTTAGAGCCACCAGGGACTAAGAACATGATATCGCTCAGAAGATTGAATGAACAGCAGCGCCAGGGTATGTTTTACAGGAGAGAAGTATGAAACATGACTTGAATTTGATTGGAGTGACTAGGGTACCTGACCATAGCCAACTCTTATGTCCTAAACCTCTATTAGAGTTGATCGATAGGCAAACAAAAAATTGTTAGGGCAACAGGGTCGTTAGTACCCAGGGTCGAGCTTTCTCACAACTTTTCATGTGTACGTGCATACTTCTTGCACGATGGGGGGACCGCTTGTTTTATGGCAACTCCGAACGGCGAATTTGAGATAAGCTTTTCGACGAAAGGATGGCCAGTGAAAAATAATTTTGGTTGCTACGGCTTTGAATCGAACCCAGAAATTCTACGCGGCAATCTCGCCACTGATCCCGTTAGCCCGGAAGTTCTATTAAGCTTCAAAAGTGCCGTCGATAAGAATGAAGTTAGTATCGATTTGCCCAACGTTGGGATATCTGCTGGATCTGCTGTTTTTTTCAAAATCGATTATGACATATGTGTCAAAGGAGTTCGTATTAAAATCCGAAGAAAGACAAAAAGTTTTAGAAGGTATCCAGACGGTATATATATATATGTACTCTGCTCTTTCAATTGGGATATGTGCGACCGCATTGATATACTTGTTTCAACATTAATATTGTTGTGTGAAATACATAAAAGTAGAAAGTACTAGTAGTTAGAAAAATATTTCATAATTAAAGCTTTTAAAGGTTTAAATGAACATGCTTGCCGTATTTATCTAACTGCGGTTAAAAGCAAAACAATAACAGTCATATGATCCTAGATAACTACGAAAAACTTACGTCGTCCGGTGTTCGCATATTAGCCTCTTCTCGCAACACAAAGAATATCGCATTAGATGGTCCATTTCGGCAGAGAACTGGAATCACTCCTCTGTACAGTTCCATAAAACCATGATTTGCCAACACATAACTAAAAGAAAAGAAACAGGGTTGCTTTTAAGCGAACCTTGAATGACATCATTTCCTTAATACCTTACCGAAACGCCGTGGGTGTGTTCTTGAAATGATGATGAAACTTTGAATCCGCCAATAACGTTTGTACTCTTTCGAACGGCAGTAGTGCTCCCTCAAATGTGCCAGCTGTTAGCCCAGCTATTATTTTAGCTAAATAGTTATTCATATGAAACACATCGACTAGACTGTGTCGTGTTCCATCGTATACTCCAAACATTATTGACATGGAGATGGTTTTTTGTGCTAAAGGTGGAAAAATTCCACGGTATAGGTAGGTAAATCCTTCATGTCGTAGTTGACCAAAAGCTGAAGTTATTCTAACCCCATGAAGCATTTGGCGAAATATAACTTTGTAAATCGGATATGTCACTCCAAGATTGACAAAGGCGGCACCGCACCCACATGCAAATTCACGCCAATCGAAAGATATGACCGGTTGGCTCTCAATACTGCCCAGTGCCGAGTTTTCTGCCCCGGCGTTCCCCATTGTGACAATCATTGACTTTCTTGTTTTCTGTCAGCTAAAATTCATAATTTTACTCGTTTTTTCGTTTCTTGTTTTGCTCGTATTGGATATCGCAGGATATGTGATAAATTGAATTTAACGTTTTCAAATATCTATGGAAAATAGAGTTCCTAAGTGTTTATTATCTGTCGAGTACCAATGTTAAATATAATTATATAATACTAATTGAATTGAAAATTACTTATTTGCTTACCATGCAGCTAAGCGGGAAGAATTAATAATCACTGGGTTGCTATTTTTTTTCTCCACTGTTGTGATTTATTTACAGACTTCAGTAGCGTGTAACACAATAATAGTTTTTTTTAATGATGTCGAAAGAAAACTGATATCTGAAATCTGAAAACAAAAATCAACAAAATTCTCTTTGCAACGCATGCACGCGCAATGAGAACGACATGTCTGTCTCGCTTAAACAGCTGACAATGACAGCTGTCACAGGTGTGACATGACAGTCGGAATCGTTCAATGGTGTTCGTCGTTTGGGGGTTAGTTTTGTTTCTTTTTGCGAAAGAAATTATTTAGAGAATGTAATTAGCTAAAGGTCCAGATACAGCTACACAATCAAGAGATTGTAACATAATACCCAATGGGCCAGCGCACACGAGTATGCTTCAACCGTAGTGTTTCTTTTTGATTTTAGTGTATTATGTCTTGTTTGCTGAAATCCTCGTTGGCTTTTTTTATGTAATTCGAGTGACTTGGAACTAGCCACTTTCTTTTTTAAATATCACTTTTCTTGTTGTCAGAAACACATGCATGTGTTGGTAGATTACACAAATTAAACCACTTAATTTTGTATGAAGAATTGCTCTCCAGTGAATCTCAAACTGTGTTCTCTCCTCTCCATCCAACCATCAAACATGAGGTTCAACTGGTTGAATTATACTCGTGTGTGAAGGCCCAATGAGATAAAAACGTATATAACTATTCACTGAACCGAAACTCGTCGTTTCATTAACGAAATTCAGTATTTGAAAATAGCGTTCCCACTATGAAAAAACGCATTCCAACTTTAAAAATAAAGTAACCAAAACCTGTTTAAAGATCGAAAAAATTCTGCCGTTCGATAAGTTCCTGTCTAAACCTTAACAGCCAAAAGGTGCAAGGGACCGGCTGGTGGTGTGGGCGGTCTTGGTGGATTCGGTAGAGGCGGTAGTGATCGCGGTGGCAGCGGTAGATTTGGATGAGGTCGCAGTGGACGCTTTGACGGGTTCAGTGGTTCAATGGTTAGTGCGATGGCATAGCAACACCTCAATGATTTTTCACTGGCCCTCCTCTCGTGATGTTCTGACAAATCATCCGAGTAGTATCAATTGTCAAGAAAAGCTTATCTCAAATTCGCCATTCGGAGTCAACATAAAACAGGAGGTCCCGCCATCGTATTTTAAGTATAAGGAAGTGTGTATATAGAAATTTGTTTTTTAGCAGACTTGAAGTTATAATAAATGAATTAAACAAAAAAAAACGATTGAATGTAATCGACGTTTTTAATTTTGTTATTTTTATGTGTTAGTGCATCTGAAACTCTTGAGCTCTGCCCTGCTCTCGTGTACAGATACACTAACACATATGAATACCATGAAAGTTAAATTTAATACTTTGTGTAATTTCTGGTCCGTGAAGTTATTTTTTTTGAAGGAATTTTACTAAATACCGCATTAAATTTAAAATTTCGTAATGAGTTAGCATTAACACAGAATTATGCAGAGTAAAGTTAAAGCTTCGCAAAAAAAAAATTATCCACAGTCACCTGGGTTTTAGGTTTGCAAGTATTAAATTTATTTTTCATGGTATTTATATGTGTTTGTGTCTGTACACGATAGCAGAGCAGAACTCACGTGTTACAGATGCTCTAACACATAAAAATTCCATGGAAGTTAAATTAAATACATGCAAATCTAAGCCCCGGGTTAATCTGATTAAAGGATTTTTTTTTAAATATTTGTATATTAGTGCACCTCTCGCAGTCAAAAAAAGTTGTTATTAAAACAACACTCTGATAAAAAGTGTGAAAAAAGATTGCATCATAATTGTAGCTTTGACTATTTTATCCCTTTGACTATTTTCTCACTTGTTCAAGTCTGCAAATGATATAACACCTTTTTTTAGATTAACTGCTCTGTATTTGCAGATATTATTTGAGTATTTACATACCTTCATTCAGAACCTTCTCGGAGTATACCAATTTATGGTCAGGATCGACAACCGAAGTCTTATTCGGCTTTCTCTGTTTTTCCCAACGAATCTTATAATTGATTAAATTAGCCTCAGCAACACGAAAATCAGTGTCTTAAATAAATTATTCCGAATGAGTGGACCACAAATTAACTTATTTAAATTCATTTACAACCTTTAAGAATTATTGTAAATAACTTTTGTTTATGAAATATGAATGTCAACTGTCAAATCAAATTCGGGAATATATCCAGCTGTCAAACGTAAGCCGCAAACTTAGTGAGAACACATTTTTAGCTCATTTAAACTCCAGTCAGAACTTTGTATTATTGTAGCTAAAATTCCCAGTCACATATAGTGTGTTTATTTTTTTGATAACAAATATTTATCTTAGAACTTCTATCATATTAATGATTAATAATAGTTTTTACAATCGAATTAATACAGATTTTTTCCGAAGTACGCCCAACTTCGTTGCTCAACGATTGCGGTACAATTTGCCGATTTCTAAAACTTCGATAAAAAAAAATCTACTTTCAGAATGTCGATTTTCAAAAAGTCGGTTGGTAAAAACACCGACTGATCAAAATATCGAATCGTAAAAGGTCGACAGTGGCAAAGTGAATGATGTTCACATCATTAACAAGCCACTCTTGGATAAATTGTTAATGCTTACATTTACGGTATTATTTTAATCATGCGAACCTGCAAGCTGCATTACATGTTGGTCATTCTATGAGAAAAGACAAAATGGAGCGCAGTATTACTTTACTTAAATAAAATAAAAATAAAGACAAAATATTAAATAAAGAAACAAAAAACATTTATATATATCAGTGGCGATGTGAAAGTAAAAACAAAACATTAAATCAGTAATAAAATAGAGTTTAAATATTAAAAGAGTGCATTCCTGTTTTATTTTAGATGGAAATTGACCTTTTTACCGACAACTTTTCAATCGACATTAAAATGGTCTGGATTTTAAAACTGTCAACTTTATTTTTCAATTGACATTTTAACACTCTATTAAACCTGTATTAGTCCAGTCGACATTTTTTGGTGGACCCTACGTACGCTTCCAAATTTCCAGTGTCTGCTAGGTGCCCTAACAAAATGTTTTCATAATAAACAGCACCTATGTGATCCCAGGTCAAGGAATTTCTTTGTGGTCACCCTAGGAAATGCATTAAATAAAGGGCATATTTTAGCCTCAAAGTAAGACCACGGCAAGGCCATGCAAGGTTTTGTAATCGCAAACTTTAACACACTTTAAAGTTTCCAAACAGAAGTCACAAAAAGTATAATCTAAGAACTTGTTACCTGAGAAATCGTAATATTCCCACCAGATAAACAACAGGGATGGTTGGGTGTTGTAGAACGAGGGAAGACTCTGATTGGCTTTAACTAGGCAATGGCCAGTGTTGTAACTCTGACTACACATCAAGTGCTTATCTTTTACCTCCAAGTGGTAACCATCGGGTGCTGGTCTCACCCAACCGGATTTGACTTGCTAAACGATAAGCGCGAGTGTTGATAACACGACGAAAAACAGCAACAAATAAACAGCCAGGTCTGAATGGCACAATGTCCCAGGCGAACTTAGCAAGCTGCTTTGACATATTCGAACAACAGTTTGAACAGAGATGGTGGCGGATGAACCGAAAGGCCAACGGCAGCGCTCAATCCCGTAGTGAATACTGATGGCCCCGTGTCCTAGGGGTATCTAATAAATTGGAACTGGCCCTCCAGGTTGGGGGTTGTGCTTTGGGTTAACTACCCAACCATAGAAAAAAAAATCATGTTACGAAGCAAGCAATAGCCTCGGAAAGGACTGATTTTATTATTGACGACACGGCTAAATGAAAAGAGGGAATGCGACGTTCGTATCTGCACCTGGAATGTGGCCACATTAAACAGGAGAGGTGCAAGCAAACAACTAGCGGGAGCCCTAAACTGCTACATAGCAGAAATTTCTGCCATCCAGGAAATACGGCAAAAAGAGGATGAAAAACTGTGACATCTACTACGGACCGTGTAATAGTGATCAGAAACAGCGACTATTCGGATGCGGATTTGTTATAAGTGCCAGACTTAGGCAAGAAGTCTTATGTTTCCAAGACATTAGCGAACGCATTGTAACAATCCGCATCAATGCCAAATTCGCCAACATAAGCTTTTTATGCGCTCACGCCTCCACGGAGGAAAAAGATGATATAGCTAAGGATTGCTTCTATGAGCTCCTTGACAAAACCTTTGAGCGACTACCGAAGAACGATGTTAAAATCGTGATGGGAGATTTAAACGCAAAGGTAGGAAGAGAAGACATCCTTAGCAGTATTGTTGGAAAACATAGCCTATACGACAACACGTCTGGTAACGGACTTAGCCACTATAGCCAGCACACGGATATCACCTCGATATCCATAAGGGGACATGGCGGTCTCCAGATTAACGAACGGTCAACCAAACTGATCACATAGCGATAGACAGGAGGCAAGGCATCCAGTATTTTGGATGTCCGAACATTCCGAGGAGCTTACATCGACTCAGACCACTACCTTGTTGCAGCCAAGGTTAGAATGCGGACATCCACCACGCCACAAAAATCCAGAAATATTGTGAAAAAAAAATGTCCAAAGACTGCAATCGTAAGAGACCGCCAAGACCTTCGCGCAACGAGTATCCCTAAACCTCTCGATTAGCACCATACCACCAGTATCGAATGTCGAAAAAAAGGCAACGATGCCAACAAGTCATTAGATCAGCCGCAACTGATGTGTTAGGTTTCTCGCCCCCACCAGCAAGAAATCCCTGATTTGTTGAGGAATGCCGACAGATGCTCGCAGCCAAGAACGAGGCCTACAATTCTAAGCTGCAGGTGAAGACGAGAGCTGCCGTTGAGCTCTATAGGCAGAGAAGAAGGAAAGAATACCGTCTTTTTAAAAAGAAGAAAAAAGAGCAAGAAAAGCGCGCGATCGATTATATAGAGAGGTGCCACTCCAGGAACGATGTTCGCAAGTTTTAGCAAAGTGTAAAACGTCAAAGCCAAGGATACAAGGCACGAACAGAATCCTGTCGAGATGAACAAGAAAATATCGTAGTTGAGACGGCGATGACGAACAACATTCCTCTGTCAGGCAGAACGAACCATTCAATATTAGCAACGACAGCGAGAACTGCCAACCACCCGACCTGAGTGAAGTGAGGATAGCAATATCTAAACTGAAGCTTAATAAGGCTGCCGGAAATGACGGCCTTCCCGCCGAGCTTTATAAAGCCGGCAGAGATGACTTAGTAAGTAACATCCATTAACTCATAAGCCGAATCTGGTCGGAAGAAAGTATGCCTGAAGAATGGAACCTCAGCATCGTTTGCCTGATCTACAAAAAAGGAGACCCTCTAAACTGCGACAACTACAGAGGCATAAGCCTCCTCAACATCGCCTACAAAATCCTATCTGCCGTAATATGTGAACGCCTGAAACCGTTTAACAACAACCTGATCGGCACTTATCAGTGTGGTTTTAGGCCAGCTCCTGGAAAAAAAACCCAAGAAGTCCAAATCGATACCCACCACCTATTCATCGCTTTCAAAGTCGCATACGACAGCATTTATAGAGACGAACTATACAGAGCCATGTCTAGTTTTGGTATACCGCCCAAACTCATCCGTTTGTGTAGGATGACGATGGAGAATTCTCGCTGCTCCATCAGGGTCGGAAACGACCTCACCGACACATTCGATACCAAATCAATCATTCAATCTGATTCTTGAGAGGATTGTGCAAAACTCACGAACCAACACCAGAGGCTGTGCCTTTTTTCCAAAAATCTGTACAACTACTAGCATACGCCGACGATATTGACACCATATTGACACGTGATGTCATAGCCACGTTTGCTAGTATAGAGAAGGAAGCGGCAAAAATGGGTTAAGCAGTAAATGAGGGCAAGACGAAGTATATGCTGTCAACACGAAAGGACACACAACATCGGCGAATTGGACAGAACGTCACCATTGACAGATATAACTATGAGGTAGTACGGGACATTATCTATCACGGCTCCGCTATTAACACTGACAACAACATCTCGTCAGAAATTAAACGAAGAATTACTCTTCCCAACCGCTGTTTCTTCGGGCTAAGAAGGCAATTCAGTAGTAAAGCCCATTTTGGCATGTTGGTTGAGGCCCAGGTTCATTCCGGACATAAAAACTCTAAAACGCTATGCTGCTGCTCTAAACCCATCTTGATATAGATGTCACTTCCTGTAGTTTGCTGTAGATGGAGCAATCCGATGTTACCAATCCTCAATTGAAACGTGGCCACCGTTTCATATTAGCGTCTTCATTTGCCTTGATTTAGCAGATAGATTTTATAAGTAGTCTGCTTAATCGGGTAAACGGCTCTCCTTCCAATTTAGCAATACATAAAAAAAATTAAAAAGAATACCAAATAATTTTTGTTCTAAAATATATTTACGTGTACAGAGATAAGGTTCAAAAGTGGATCAATAAATTTATATAACAAATCTGGATCTTATGTAATCGTTATGAGATAATCCGAATTGGACTTTCGGTAATCGAAATAAAAAAATACAGGTATTCTAATAATGACATGGTTTATTTAACGTTCAGTTTCTATAAGAATTTCAATTAAGTGACATGCATAAGGCACTGAACTGTGATCAAGATATGTTTGCCGGTCATAATGACAAATAAAACGCAAACCTGTGAAACCGGCCTATATCCAGCTTCACAAACAAGACACGCTAAGTTTGTTAGCGGGGGTTTCAATTTCTTAAATTCATGGCTTTACAAGGTTACATGGATATTAAAATACCCTCAACTTTGACGTATTTTGCAGTGAAATTTATGATTCATGCCCATGATTTCATTAATTGCGTTCCTATCTTCCTTAATTAATTATTGATGCAAACTAATAGGTAAAGGCTTTCCCTCCTCGGGGATTTATTTTGTTTGTCATGATCTTAGGTGTGGGAGTATCCATTACGAGATCTAAGCAATTATTCTTTTCCCTGAAAATAAAGTTGAAAAATGAATTTAAAGTCTGATTTGTTATGTGATATAATTGTAAAACCTGTATTAAAATACTCCTTGACGATTTTATAGTTTGCTTTTTATGCCCATTCAGGTAGAGGGTAATGAAACCATCGGGTTATCATCCTTGAACATAACCAGCAAGTTCGTAGTCTTCTTCTTTAGTCACCTATGGTTGAAAACAAGATTCCCTGTGTGTATCCATTCCTACGAACTCAATGAATGCGTTATTGTGAAACAGTGAATCACTGCACAATTGGAGCTGCTGTTGTTTGCTTGGAGTGTATCTGCAGCAGTGCACTTTATTTACTAAATTCTTGATGTAGGTACAAATTTTCACGTCTTTGTTAATTTTTTGGTGAATTTCATAATAATTTAACAGGTTTTGCTTCGGAAAGGACGGTAGCGATATCACAGCATATTTTTAGTAAATGTAAACTTTTTTCGATGTCATTGAAAGCAGGTTTTCATATTGATTTCATCTTAATTCGTCGCCCTAGTGACACAAGAACGTACCTACATATTTTTTACGATTTTGGGGTGGGTAGAATAGAGAATTTATATATTGTGACAAAAAGTTGTACCTCTAAGGCCGTGTGGCAATTTAGCCAGTGGATAAATTTAGACATTAGTACGGTGACTAGAGACTTCAAAATTAACCTGCTCAACAGCTCGCTAAAATGCATCCAGTGGCTAATTTTTAACATTTGATATACATACCTACTGAGAGTTGACAGAGAAGTCAAAAATTAGCCAGTGGATAAAGTTTTACCCCCATTTTAACGCAATTGACACACGGCCTAAGTGAAGTAGAATAGAATATAGCACTTTACAAAAGTATTCATTAAAATTGAAAGAAATAAAAAATGTTAAAAAAAAATCACAAAAAAAAAACAAATTTATCAAATATTGACATACGTTTTTTTGTAAAGCGACGAATTATAATTAAATCCGTTTTTTTTTTTTGATAAATGTAAGCCGTCTGAGGGATCCTCAAGTAGTACTCTCCTTAATCTTGTAGATCACATAAAATTGTAAGACTCTATCCACATTTTTCTTAGCCCATCTGTAAAAACTTAAGAATTAATCTTAAAATTCCTAAGTTTGGTAAAACGATTCGCTTTGTTTTATCTCTGTTTAAATGTTTGTATAGGAAATGAAAATAATTGTGCCTAGCATATTAGACTTAAGAAACTGTTTGTAGCAGTTTTTCGTAACTTATATAGTCCCACATGCAAAAACAATGAACCTAATCCGCAATGACTTTTATCTACAGAAGCTGTTAGGACGAGGAACAGATGTAATGCACCAACATTGCTCACGACCAGCGCGCTCCAACAAAAAACGACTGCTTCTTCTTGGTGAACTCTTAAATAGTAATATCGGTAACCTCCTCCATCTCATGGATTTAATTAGCTCACAGAAGATGACTTATAGTCTATGTGACTAGACAGCATGTTAAATGACAACACAAGTTGGTCTCTTAGATGTCTGGTCTTCAGAATCGAGAATCGAGAATTCCCAAATTGGGCAAAGCCATGTTGATTAAAAACAAAAAATACAAATTTTTATGCCGACTCCGAACGGCGATTTTGAGATAAGCTTTTTTTGACAATTAATACTACTCGTATCATTTGTCAAATCATCACGAGAGGAGGGCCAGAGCAAAATCATTTAGGTGTTGCTACGGCTGGGAATCAAACCCCGACCTTCTGCGCGGCACCAACCATCGCGCCACTTAGCCAGCTCTGTCATGTTGAGTAGGTCGATATAATAAAACTGCATGAAAACATTTCTAAGAAAAGAATCGAGATAACTTTTACGATACTTAACTAAAATAGTTAAAAATGTGAACTCCAAAATGTAAAAATGTTTTTTAATCAAACAATGGTAAACATGTCTGTTGATGTTTATTGATTATAATGTCATTCACCAAACGAAACATACTGCCTTAGAAAATTTGACTGTGTATGTCCATATATGTAGGTTCAGATATTCAGGTGTCAATAGGGGTGTTCTTGCACAACATTATTTTTACTGATTTTTACTTTTCACTTACTCAAAAATGAATAAAAGAGAAAAAAAAATAGTACACTGCAGAAATTTCTCTCGTCAAAATTTAGTAAACTATCAGTTGGTGCCTGAAATTCTTAAATCGATTCTTTTGAAATATGATTTATATCATTTGTTTTATAAAACGCAAATGAAATGATAGAGTTACTTTATTTTACTTAAACGCGTTCCCGTACAAAAAATGAGTATTTACTAATTTTTACTCCAAAAGTACGGGAACAAACCTTTTGCAACAAACAAAAGCACAATATATGTCTTGATAGCTTTTAGCCACAATGACAGTTTATTTATCTTTTTTATAAGAGAATCGGTAATACCTTTGATACACTGGTGGAGTTAATACTATATTGTATACGAACGTACCACCTATATATTAGAAAATACTACTGTATAATGCTACTCGAGCAACATGGTTTTTGCTTGGTATTAGTACTAACATTTTTAACGAATTCTATCGATCATAGCGCCACTATTCATAAGTGACACCCTCAAGAACCATTGCCATTTGTCAACTCATACTACATGATGCGAGTTTCACCACCCATGGTACTACCAATACCATGGTATCAATTCAATTTATACCATAATTGTGTCAAAGGTGTTAGAATCATTGACACATTTGCATATAGGCCTGCGTGGGGTCAATCAAAGAGCCACTTAACAGTATCTTAACATAGGCATGTATGAACATAGGTACATATGGGATAGTCTTTTGAACGTCAACTGATACGATTTTTAAATATGTTTATGAAATATAATACCTAAACAGCACACTGCGCAATTAACACAGAGCTCATAAATTAAATTACGAAAAAACAAATCACTTGAACACTAACACTACCTACTTGATATATTCTTGAAGGTAATGTTTAGAGATTTGAAGGTCTCAACTGATGGTAAGACATTTAAGCCACTACATGTCTGTTGGTACACATTGAAATTAAGTACCCTACAATAATTGTCATTATAGGGCCCAACAGATCAGTAATGGTAAAATTAATGGACTTTTATTTTTCTATTGAATTCTTATGATGTTTTCTCAGACAATAATTCATTAATGAATGTACATACTGCTTCCGGTTTTAGTGATCAATGATCATATAAAAAATGATGTATATAAAATATCGGAATAACTGAAAGGGCTAAATGAGTTTATAAAGGCAGAAAATGGCAAAGTAAATCCAACAAATGATTCTATAAAAATAAAAAAATATAAGAAGGCTCGGTGTTTTAGTTGTACAATGTAAAAACAATGTACATGTTATCAACAGACATTTGAAGCCTTGCTCAAAAAATAAACCCTGGTGAACGACAACTCTGAAGTTGTTATGGAATTCATATCGGAGTAAATATCAATCAAATGGATCTTGAAGGAGAAGATAAATAATCCGAAAAAATATTTTAAATAAAAATACACGGCATTAGCGTTCTTGCTTGATCTCTTAATTGAACATTTTTTTTGCTTAGAATTTTAATATGATTTCGGCATACGAGCAGTATGACTAAGAACTATTTAAAGTCTCGATCATTTGGTTTATTCATGTAAATAAACAATTTAATGTACCCCCGCTGCGTAAGATCGCAATATCCTGGTGTTTGATTTCACAATCAAAATCATTACTTATTCATTTTAATATATCGATTGTTTTGATGGATTTTGTGTACACAGCCTCATCCTACGGTAGCCAAATATCGTGAACATAAATGTTTCCTAAATTTTGGGCATAAATATCCTTTCTGTGTTTTTTTTTAATTGACTTACATGATCTTAAGATCATTGGGGTGTATGAGATAACATCAACCGCTGTATCTGGATCATGATTATGGTCTAAAAGGGGATTTTGGGGGATTTTGCTCACTGATCTAAATTTTCATGAGGTAAACTAAAATCGCCTAACGACTGTTAGCCGCGTTCCTTTATCTGAATGTAATGGCTTCTGAAGAGTGATCTTCCTAGCAATACGGATCTTTTTGGGATTGATACGGGCATTTTATAAATCAATAAAAATAAGTATGCCATCAACAAGTAATGCATTCAAATTTATATCATTCTTGCAAGCCTTTTGGCAGATGGTGCACCAATTAGGCCTGGTTACGGATTAAAACGGCGAATTTGAGATAATCTTTTCTTGACAATTAATACTACTTGGATGATTTACAGATCATCACGAGAGGAGGACCAGTGATAAATCATTTAGGTGTTGCTAAGGTTGGGAATCGAAGCAAGACTTTCTGCGCTGCAGTTCAACGCACTTGCTCGTTCTTAACTCAAGGTAACTTGTTTATTAAGCCTTTAATTCCCAACCGTAGATACCAAATATTGTGTTTCGCTGGCCCTCCTTACTAATTTACTTACATAAGCAGCGCTTCAGTCCGGGGAGAACATGAGCCTCTACCAACACAGCCTTTCCACAAAGCCTTGTTCTTAGATAACTGTTTTATTTTGGTTGTGCTCGGTTTCCACCTGCGGGCGTCACTTAAAGCGTGGAACTCCTCAGTTACTAAGCTTAACTTCGGGCTGCAAATCGAAAATTCTTCGGGCTGTATTATTTGTATTCATTCGCTCTACATGTTCCAGCCATCTTAAACTGCCAATGCGGTATTATAGTCCATTGCCGTTCAACGGACCCGAAGATTTTCCAACAAAACGTTGCTCAAATTGTCCATCCGCATTTGATCCTATATAACATCGATAACGATGTTATATAGGATTTCCTTTCTTAAGGCGGCTACACACACGCAAGGATAACTGTTCGGTATGCTCAGGCCGCCTGCCTGTGCAGTTGTACCTGAACGTGTGTATGATACAAGTTGTCAGTTTTTTTTGGCTTAGATAGGCGATCGAAGAAAAATAAAAAAAAAATAGTTTTGGATGTTAAAGATCGCATGTTCAGGCCAAAATAACTGAGAACTTTATGCCACACTAAAACGATTTTGACTTAACTAATCACTTTCCTTAATCATTTCCTTATGCTTTGAATTTTTACACTTTAGTCAAACTTAGAACATTATTCCTGAATTGCCACCTCTCTATATATTTAATCGCGCGATTTTCTTGTTCTGTTTTCACTTAATACTAGTGGCTAGTATTTAGTGCGTTGGATTTCTAAGCTCACAAAAGTAACAACAATTTAGTTATTTCATGGCTCCACCTCTTGTAAAATCTGACAAACTTCCAGGAGTATAAAACTGTCATGAGAATCAACAACAGGCCCCATTCTTTGTACCAAAAATATAATTTCACACATACGAATGAATGGCGAAGCTAAGTATGAGGCGCTGTATGGTCAGTATTATTGTAGTTATAACTTCAATTTAACATTTTCTGATAAAAAGTAAAAATATTTACTCAATTTATTATAGAGTTCACTAACAATTTGTTAGGTTTGAAATAAGTTCTTGAAAACTTAACACGTGTTTGCTATTTCACAATCAAATGTTATTTGTGTAATGATGCATGATATTCATTTGAAAACGGAAGTACCTCCATCCACAGTAGGAATATAGGCAAACGGTATGTGTTTTATCATAGGAAATCAGCTTGAGTCTTGATAATTAACAACATCAAGCTCATGCTAACTACCTAAAATTTGAAAAAAAAAAAACATTTTTGCACAAAAGAGTTACTCAAATTAATACTGCGACCTTCTTTTTTTTTGTAGGAAGTTCATGATATACAGTTTTAAAGCAATATCCGCGAGTGAAGGCTCACCGGAGCTATTGTTTGCTTGGTCCTTTTTATACCCTTTCCCATAGGAGTGTATTAGTTTTCACATTAAGTTTGTAACATAGTGAAATAATTTCGATAGATATACCTCAAAGTATATAGATCGACTCAGAATCAGGCATGCCTGCTTGTCCGTCCGTCTGTCTGTGTGTCACCGATTTTCGGGCCTTAAATTTTGAGCTAGAGTTTTGAAATTTGGTATATAGACTCTCTATCCGATGAATCAGAACATGTGTAAACATTTTTGAAATCCGCTCACTGCCACGCCCACTTTAAGAAAAACGTTCTTTTTGGCAAAATGGTCAAGAATTTTGAAAAAGTTTATTTAGACAATCCGCGCACAGTGGCGCGATGATAAGTGCGATGAACTGCCGCGCAGAAGGTCTAGGTTCGATTCCCAGTCGTAGTAACAATTAAATGATTTTTCACTGGCCCTCCTTTTGACAATCACTTGTCAAGAAAAGCTTATCTCAAATACGCTGTTCGGAGTCGACATAAAACAGGAGGTCCTGCCATCGTGCACGCACAAGTGAATGGTTGTGACTACGCCACAAATTTGTATTTTATTTTTTAAATATGTATATTTCGTCTTTACACAGTTTCTTGCCATGCCCACTTTTAGGGGGCATTTTCAATAAAAAACATTTATCGGTAAAATTGTAAAATATTCGAAAAAACTTTTCATGCAAAATCATTGGCTCTAATAATATCCACATTTCGTACATATATCATTTTAACCAACGCCTACCTTTTGGAGGAGTTTTCATTCAAAAACCATTTGTATACCCTACCCCATAGCATAACCAAGTGAAAAATTTTGTTTTTTGTCGAAATAAAAGAGGTTTTGATAAACTGTCTGAACAATATGTTGTGATTATGACATTTTCTATATTTTATCGACATAAATCCCACATTTTGGGAATATTCATTTTAAGGATGAGATGGGATAGGGTATTAAATGATTGTAGCCTCCACATATGTTTTATACCCTATCCCATAGGGGTATATTAGTTTTGATACATAGCTTGTAACACAGAGAAATAATTTAGCTAGATATAACTCAAAGTATATAGATCGACTCCAAATCGATAGCTGAGTCGATTAAGCCATGTCTGTATGTCCGTCCGTCCGTCTGTAGGTAACTGGTTTTTAGGTCTTACATTTTGAGCTAGAATAATGAAATTTGATACATGTGATCCTTGTACATAATGTTTGAACATATGTAAAAGTTTTCGAAATCCGCCCACTGCCACGCCCACATTTTTAGAAAAACTTTATTTTTGGCCCAACGGTATGGAATTTTGAAAAAATGACTGAAAAACATATCTAGTCAATACCAATATCTATGTTTTGTCCATATAAGGAGTTTTGTCACGCATATGACTTTCTGAATAAATATCATTCCTTTCATTTAAGCGATGTATTCTGTACTGGGTGCAGTGGCTTAAAGGTAAGTGTGTGTTCAAATCACCTACCCCATGTCTTGTGAAAGTCTGAAAAACGTCAAGGAGTATAAAACTAACATCATTATTTAAAGTTAGTTAAGTTATAGATAAGTAGGCTAGTTTTTAATGAATTTTTGTCTAGCATTTAAGTTAGTTTTAAGATGAAGAAAAATAAAAATTAATTAAAAAATAAAAACATTACTTAAAATTTACCAAACTGCTACAATTATATTTATGTTCTATTGGGCATGACAGGCTTACAGAGAGAATTTAGAATCTGTCCATTTTCTCGCTATCATTGAACAACTTCATTGGAACACAACACATGATGGAATTGAAATGTCACCACCATAGCTTCGTATTGGAATTATTGGAAAATATCGTTTCAGTTCGGTGGAATGGCAATCATTGCTTTACTAAAATAAATCTTGGTCAGTGAAAACTCCAATGATTTTGCATCAACATTTTTTCGAAATGCTTAGAATTAGAATGCTTAGAAGTTTTTACTGAAAACGCTACCAAAAAATGGGGGCGACAAAAAACTTTGTATAAAAAAAATATAGAAATTAGGATTGTCTAGATATGTTCTTCAGACATTTTGTCATAATCTCTAACGGCATGGCCTAAAACTACGTTTTTTTCTGAAAAGGGGGCGTAGCAGTGGGGGGATTTCAAATCTTTTTACAATTTTTCTGCTGAGAGCAACAACAAATACGTGTACCAAATTTCATCATTCTAGCTCAAAATTAAAGATCCAAATACTATGGATTTATCGACTCAGCTATTGATTCTGAGTCGATCCATATACCTTAAGCTATATCCAGCTAAATTGTTTCACTATTTGTTACAAACTTTGTATCAAAACTAATATACCCATATTGGGTAGGGTATACAAATTTAAATATTTTTGGATAATCATGTTCTAAAATTCATAACCTTTGTTTTCATACCAACTCGCCAATGATTAATTTTATAAAAAAAGCCGCAAGAAGCAAAAGCAAATTTCCAATGAGGGTTTTCAATGAGAGCTATAACTGGGCCCTAATAGTCTTAACCCATCAATGCACCGGAAGTCTTGAATCAGCATAATAGTGGTTTGACTTGTTTTAAAAGTCCTGGTCCAATAAGCATAATTTCTTAATCTCCAAAATAAATTGTTTAGGTAACTCTCTTAAACTTAAACAAACACTCATTTATTTCAAGGTACCAAACAGAAAGTATGCAATTAAACTGGGTAGGTCGACATCTAACAAGAAGTGTCAATAATGATCACTTTCAGATGAATGAATTGTTTTAACTGTGAATTACCAATTATGTGAAATTATTCACAAAGACAGATTAAATAATCGATTGCAAGTGTATTTACAAATGTTATCCCAATAGTGTTACTTTTCGCAGTTTGAAGACATATAAACAAATTTGTAAATTTAAACTCTTGCATTGAACGGACCTATAGTATTGTTTAAGAACTTGTTGACGGATAATATTAATATTAATCACACCCTCACCTGTTATGTAAATGACTTCATTAAATTCATCAATAAAGTCACTTGATCTTTACCAATACCTCGCATATGTGTGCATATAGTTTCATGTCAAATAATTCAAATATTTAATTTAAAATGCAAGAATTATAACAGAAAACGTCCTTTTTTACTGCCAAGAATCGGAATTTAAATCCGGTTTAACAGGCAATATCATTAATGTCGAATAGCGGACAACATACACTCAAACATACAACAAAGTAAACAATTTAAACGAACAAAATATTTTAATATGCCAGCCTAGAAGATAGTCATCTTCTATGCACCAATAGCATTATTTAGTAACGATCAGACAAAAAATGCTTCGGCTAAGTGTATGAGAGTGTATTTATAAACAGCGTGTAATTGCCATGGGGATATCTATCTACATATATAATACCCACCTGTAGCAAAAAGTCACTCAACTAGGCCCCTCTCAAACTTGAGGCGCACCATGATTGTGATATGCATGATATGGGAATACACTGATCAAGTGGTTAATATTTATATACAGGTTGAGGTTCACATATTGAACTGATCTGACTGCTCGCTTGGAAAATAGCTTGATCTTGTATATGATCGCAGACCCTTTAAGAATTAAATTCAGTCGCCTTTGTAAGTTCACCTGAAACATTTCACTTGCCGAAAGGTGGTACGAACCCCCACGCCTTAGTCCAGACCAGTCAGTTGCCTCTTGTCGTTCACAGTGGTCGCTGGAATATCACATCTAGATACAAATGTGATAAAAGAAGCATAAGTTTAATGTGTGTGACGACTAACGGGATTTAGTTTGTTGTGAATAAAAGTATAATACAGTTTTGTTTAATCATAATAAAATTCAAATACAAAATCGTTGGTCTACATTTTAATATAATTCAGTTGAAAATACTCAAAAAAACAGCACTTTAACTTCCAACCTATCGCATCAGATATGTAAGTTAATGTAATTGTGTGGGAAGGTTTTGTTAACGGAAAGCTTGGAAAATCCGGAAATCACTGTTTATATAAAATACATTTCTTTATTTTGAATGTACTTATTGTGAGTTTTATTAATATGTGCATTTACGATAAATTTTCTGGAAAAGGAATTAGGGATTAGCGATTTTAAAAATTTAACACAAGAAATACGTGATTTGGTTTGTACAATTGTGGATTTTAAATAAAAATGGATTTGCTTGCAAATGTTTTAGCAGTAGGAAAAGTTTTAAAAAGGGGTAAAAATATATATAAAATATTTATCTACGGAAATAGCAGTTTGGTGTATTAACGTTATTATTGTTGTCAGGGAAGTGAGATATTTATAAGCCCTTATGAGAAAGTTGAGTTATTTAACGTTATTTATTGAATTCAAATATTTTAACAAATCTGAAACGTTCCTTTTTGAGCTAGAGCTTCAACTCCGAAAATCTCTATGAAAACCAGCCACACACATACCCAAACTTTCAACCAGTATTTTTAACATACTTTTTAGGACACGGAATACCTCAAAAAAGAAGAATGTGTAGAACTCTCAATTTTTAATATTCCCGAAATAACAATACTTCCCTATACTACGTATATACTTTAAAAGTGTTTTGGTGGTTTCAATGTTAATAGAGTTCCCGTGTGTACATATGTTATTAAATCTATAATTTTACATATATATCTTAAGTAAATGATATAATATTTTTGCATAAAACTGAATTTAAATTCACGAGCAAGGTATTGAACGGGATTCCTTAAAACTCTGTACCCTTTGTTTTAAGAATTGGACACCAGCACTTAATTGAAAGGTACCTAAACAATTTCAGAATCGTCTAAAACAATGCTGATACAAATTATTCACAAAGCTTTTACAAAAATGTTGAGGGAAATGGGATAAACATTTTTCGTCGAAAAGAGTAGTTAGATTGCGTTTGTTTAGATAAAAATTACTTCAAATATCTAACATGGAAATTTTCAAAAGAAGTGATTAATTAAATTAGAGTGTTGAATTGAGCCCAGCATTTCTTAACACTTTTTTTTTTACATAAGCAATTAAATAAATTTCTATAGACCAACGATTTTTCTCGGGGATTATAAAGGTGATAATTATAATGTTTACACTCGTGTGTTTCGATATAATAGTTATGTACATTATAACGCGGCATCGATTTGTATTCAGACACATAATAATAATAATAAGACGCATAATAATTTGTTTATATTATTTGTTGGTTTATTTAAGTCTACCGTTGGTAACTACATATACATAAAAAACATTAAAGTAAGAGAAAATATATGTTTCAACATAACTTTTTATTCTTACTTACTACTTAAGTCCGGAATGAACCTGGGTCTAGCTATCTGCCTCTAGATATGCATTTCAAGTTGGGGTAGGCCGTTTTCATCTTGTGCGATCCACTTAAGTCAAGTTTTCACTATACTGCTTACAAAGTTTGGCTGGGAATGGAAGACTGCGAGCCCGAGTATTGGTGTTGATCGCTCTACAAGTTCTAAACATCTTAAACTTCCAATAAGTCTTCGTAACCCGACAACGCAAAGGGGTCCAATGATTTTTAGAAGAATTGTTCACAAAAAGCGAACAAAGATTTCTTCATCCAATTTTCAATGTTTCGTGTTGACAGCATATACATGGTCTTACACTTATTTTCCTATAAATACATTTGTGTGCCTTTTCTCTACACAAGCAAACGTGGCTTTGATCACGTTGAGTCTGACAAATATCGTCCGCGTATGCTAGTTGTAGAACTGATTTATGAAAGATTGTGCTGCTGCGTTGGCTCGCCTAAATCCTTTTTTTATATCGAATCTTTCGGTGAAATTGTTTCTAACCCTGATGGAGCATTATCATCCTGCTTAGACGGACGAGTTTGGGCGATGTACCAAAACTAAACATGGCTATGTATAGTTCATCTCTATAAATACTGTCGTATGCAACTTTAAATCAATGATAAGGTGGTGGATATCGATCTGGACTTGTCGTGTTTTTTTCCAGGATCTGCGAAGCGCGGACAATTTATCAGTTGTGGACTTTCCTGGACTGATTGTAGGTTTAAAGCGTTCACCTTCACATATTACGGCAGACAGGATCTTATAAGCGATCCTGCAAAAGATGCTAATATTCTATTCTTCCAGCCGACCAAATTGTGCTTATTTGTTGGCGAATGTTAGCTACCAAATCATTTTCACCAGCATTATGAAGCCCGACAGGAAGATTAATTTCCAGCAGTCTTGTTAAGCTTGAGTTTAGATATTGCTATCCTCACTTCTCTTAGGTCGTGTGGTTTGTAGTTTTCGCTGCCATTGAAAATATTTAATGGCTCCACCTTACTAAAGATTTAAGATAAATTGGAGAAATGAGTAATAAAGCTGAGCATTCATTTTGAGAGTAGTAGTATCAATTGTCAAGAAAAGCTTATCTCAAATTCGTCGTTTGGAGTCGCTATTAAACAGGAGGTCCCGCCATCATGCTAGAAGTACACACGCACACATGAATGGTTGTGAGAAAGCTCCGCCATGGGTTCTAATGAGCCTGTTGCACCAAAAATTTGTTTTTTTTTTATTTATTTTGAGAATATTGCTATATAAATATCGCCTTAAGCCATCATCCACTTTGAAGTTAACGGATCGTTTTTCAGTGAGAGATCATCCTAGTTTCAGGATCTCCCTAAAGTTAACTCGAGAAGTAGTAGTTAATTCAGAATTAACCCAATATCTTTGATGAGTTTACTCTTTGATAAGCCGCGTGCCAATAGCGTTTGAATTGGGGTTCAACTTTTCCACAGGCTAGTTTTTGACATTTCCCCAATGGTAACAAATTGTTGGTTATTATTTCAACACTATTTCCAATATTTTCTCAACAGAATTGCAAAAAGTTGTAATAAAAAATTACCGAATAGATTTCAAAAAGTAGGCGTGGTCTAAAATGATAAAGGGATGAAATGTTCGTATTAAATTTATTAACGTTTTTGCATCGAAAGTTTTTCAACATTCATTCAAATTTTCACAAAAATCGTTTTTAGAGAAAGCGCCTCGAAAATGTGGACTTTTTCATAATTCCTTACCGTTTGACCAGAAAGAACGATTTTCTCAGAAATAAATGCGGCAGTGGGCGCACTTAAATTTTTTTAAACCCCTAATTAAAATTGTACCTAATTTGATCTATTTGAACTAATTTTTCATACATAATACAGCAAAACAAATGCAATAAAAATATTTTTGGAACAAATTTTTTTTTTTTAAAAACTCAATTTCAGTTTATTTACAACATACATTACATTTCCTGAGCCGGTTAACATTTTGAAGTCCATATACATCACACTAATGTCAAAAATAATCCACTGGCAAAAAGGTTAACCCAATGTTAATAGCATTACCCTAAAGAAAGGATCTGGCTTAAATCAGCATAGCAACAAAATTCTTGACAAGGGAAACTTTTGCTGTCAAACAACAAATTCCTTATTACTTATAATGGCCATGTTCTGGGTCTTAGTTCTACGAAGTTAACTTTGCGATGCACTGTTATCATTGGTCAATCTAGCATTTTCAGTCACATGACATGGTCGACTGACCAATGAGAACAGCGCATCGGCAAAGTTAACTTGTGAAATCAAAAACCCGGAACATGGCCAATGATAATTATTAACTTTCACGGTACTTCAAAAATGTAATACTGTACTCTTTTAGCAGAAAGGTTGAAGAAATTTAATGATCACTTGCAATTGCTAATGTCTTATAAGTAACCCAGACTAGGAAGCGAGTATATCCTTACCAATGTTACGCGACGGATAGACTTGCAAAAGTTGATGTCAAGTTCTCTAAACCGCATCGTTGTGTCCTCACATGGCAGTTAAGTGATATCATTTTGTTCAATGCTATAGAAACGTTAAGTAACATTTCTACAAAAATAAGCGATACCTGCTCTCCATTACAATTAAATATAATTTCTGTACGCCAATTTTGGTAAATCAAGACATTACACGAAAATAAACATGACGGAACACACTGTACCGTAAAGTGGTAATTCAAAGCAAGCTACTACTATTACTTTAGCATGTGTAGTAACTAGGTGTAAGCGTTGGAACACATGTCCCATTAGCCATTTTCCATTAAACTGAGAGCTATGGTACAATACTAATTAACACCATTAAAACAAAATGAGTAGCCTCGATCGAATTGCAATAACATGATTTAAGCAACATGTTCAATTGGCATATTTTTTTCACTAATGTCGCATAATAATATTTCCGTTAGTTTTCCTGGAATTCTTGATTAGTACTTTTAATTATTATTGTGTAACTTTTTTGTGAATTGTTATTGTTTTTAATTCCCACAGTAAATTGAAACGAGTTGTGGGTACATGACTGGGTCGTATGCACTTTTTGTGATGCTCGTACCCAAAAAATATATAATGTTTTTATGAAGAAGAACAAAAGTAATGTCAAGAATTGGCAGCCATTTTGTTAACAATGAATAAAATAGCCTCGGGTTTTGAGACATTCCGTATTGAAGGTAGTAAATTGAGGACTTCAATACTGATCTACGCTTTTTGTGGATTTTCCGCGCCCTAAGCTGAGATTTCTTTATTCAGTGAAACAACATTCTCAGAAGGAGAGAAATACAATTTTGCGGAAAATCCCAGCTTTGCTAAGTGAGCAATCGTGTTTCCTTACGGAGATCTTAATGGCAGTGTTCGGAATGTGGAATCCGGAATGCGGAACACGTCCATTGAGATCTCCGTAAGGGAACACGATTCCCCACTTAGCAAAGCGGAGTTTACATCTGAAAATTGAGGTAAGTTAACGTGGAACGCAAAATCTTACTAAGTTCAAATGTAAATGTCAAACTATTATTTTGTAATTTAATTTTTCCATATACATTTTAGGATTTCTATTTACTTATATCTATACAGATATATCCATTCTTTATCGGAAAAGTAAAAAATAGCTTAAATAAACCTATATTGTCGGGTAATTTTACTGAAATCCAAAATATCCAATATATCATGACAGGTCGAAGAAAAATCAGCTGTTGCACTCATATCTGAAGTGCCATGTGATAATTTTCAGCTCGTTTCGTCAGTAATTTCCCCTCAAATGTCACGTGACTAAAATGGTCGATTGACCAATGAGAGCAGTGAACCGGAAAAGTGAACTTGGTAGAACTGAACGCACCCAATGATATCCGATTATCCATTTGTTGGAAACTCAAACGAGCTACTATTGCAAATTATTGAAATTCAAAATTCGTGTTCTGCGAAAAATGTGCACCGTTTGTAACGACCATATTATGGCCGTTATAATCACTGAATTTCGCACAAAATTTCCTTTGCTGTACATTAAACCATCGATTCGCAGTCTATGTGGACAAGCCGAACACCATAAAAGCCCTACAGGATAATAGATCACGCGTAATTCGTGGAATACATGCTTAAATGCTCGAAAAACTGTCGCAAAATTGGACCTTCCGAATGGACCATTTGAAACGGAGAGGCGGGCAACATTAACATGAAGTTGTCTTTAGAACGTAAATGACAAATGCCTATTTATCGATAGCAATTAAATGCAAATTTGAATGTTTTATTCGATTTTTGCGAAAAAAACTGCGCTTACAAAATAAGCCTTTAAATAAACAAACAACGCTACATAGCTGCTTACCTATTCAATGAGCAATGATGTCAATTTCGTGGTTACACAAATTTACGAAGATACACATTTGTTATTGAGTTTTGCAAAATTCTATGTCAAGACCAATATTAAAGCAATACCATGACAGTACATCACCCCATCGTAATCCTTTTCTTAGTATCGAATGTTCGTCAACTTGGATGTGAGAGTGAGAGTTCTCTAGCAACACCCTACACAGAAGGACAAATTTGGTTGTTGTAACAAAACTTTAAATGGATCGGTATAGTTCGTCCTTATAAACGCTTTTATATGCGGCTTTAAAACCCTTATTTAGGTAATGGGTATCGAGTTGACATCTCGGATTATTTCAGGATCTTCAAAAGTACAAATCTTTAGTACAGGTGGTGATATCGTTCCTGCCTAAAACAACAGTAACTGCAGGCAATCAGATTGTTGGTGATCAATTGAAGAGACCTGTAAAATGGCGCAGATGGTCTGCTTTTTGTGGATCTAAAAACAATGCTGAAGTCTCATTCTAAATGCATAGTTTCAAATGAGAGAATGATCTCACATAGAATGTATTTTTTTATTTCTAGTAGTAATATCCCGCCTGTTTAGGTACCCCGTTGAAATATTAAAGGTTTTTAAAGCGCTACTAAGGTCATCAACAGTTCATAGGTCCATAGGATCAATTCTGCTCTATTTTGAAAATAATATCGCCTTAAAGTTCTTTAATGAATTATTATATGAAATATAAATGAAAAAAACTGTATGTAATGTACATTATGTGCATATTGAAATATAATTATTAAAAATGTCATATGTCTTTCAGAAGTTGACTTACTTTAATGTACACAAATATAAGGACTTGTCACCGTTCACGGATTGTACCTTTCAGTTTTGACTGTTTTTTCAAAGTTGGGCTGCTCTGTTGTAAGTTCATCTTTATTAAAAAAAAACGTTATTATGGGACAGCACTAATATATATTTACAGCCTTATTCATAAGCTTATTATAAGCAGTGTATAAAGTTATACACTCCTTAAAATGCATCTGAATGCAAAAACCTTTTCATAAAACTTATACAACGTTGAAAAGAGGATGCATATCCTAAACGCGTCTGATGGTTGAATAGTGCCTGTATAAGCGCATTTAAATTTATTATTTCTGTTTACACAGGCGGCTGAGCATCAGGGCTACCAAATGTTCAATTATTAGCTGAAAAAAAATTGTCAAGTGTATTTTTGTATTTTAGCAGTTGTGTTTCACGGTTTAATTTATTTAAATGTTAATTCTTCTTTACCTGATCGGAGACAACGTCTCTCAATCCAATTGTAATAGATTTCCCTCTTTTTGGTAATTTATTTGACACAAACCCTGTATAACTATTATGGGTGGAGAAATGATTTCTGAATACGAATTTGTGTGAACCTGAATAAAGGCTGTATAAATACTCATGCACTGTATAACTATACAACAGTTGAGATATGTTTTTGTGATTCTAATGAATAAGAGGGTTCAACATACATGTGTTATCATAAGGCGGAAGGTGCGACTAATTTCGACGTGTGCGCCAAGAACCCGGATACCAAGTTTTTGACAGTATTGTCACACCAGCTTTGTTCACACTCCTTTATTATTATATTGTTAGGTTAATTCAAATCTCAAATTTTTTTCGCGAGCCCAATACTTTTCATATTTGGGCGAGTAGGAATTGTAGTTCTAGTGCAGACGCTTTAAAAGTGAGAGGAATATATGTACATAATCAGTTAATGCACACGACATATGAAAATAAAGCGTATTTACTCGTTAATAGGTTTGTTGATTGATTTATTTGCGTAAACCATTATCAGAAGCAAACTGTTAGCTATACAAATTTTCAATACAAGCCAGATTTTGTTGAAATGGAAATACACAAATTCTGTCGACAATCAGTCAGTAAATAGGAGTTCATTTTGAAATTCCGTAAATTCTAATAGGTAAGCGTACCTTAATAACCAACGCCTAATGTCGAGTCATTGTATTTTTGTATATACATAGCATTTGTATTCTAATTTTTGATAGAACATATTTCTGTAAAAGTATAATTTTGCGCTTCTTACGTCAACAATTTTAGTTGACATTATAGCGTGCAAACCGGCATGGTGGGTCACAGTAAAAATTCACTTTCAGTAATCGTCATCACACAGCGCTTATGCAATCCACGATGACGATGTCTGACTTAAGAGGAAAATACCTTAAAGATACCGAATTAAAGTAGGCCATTATATTCTCACAAATGCAACTGTTGTATCGTGCAGCCAACCCTCAATTGCACATTAAAGTGCAATTATAAAGCAATGCAAGCATCAGGAAATTTCGCAAAAAAAATAGCGAAAGTTACTTGCAGACAATGAGTTGCCTACCAAATGGGTGCTTTCAAATAATTTGGTCCAATAAAAAGAAGTTTTGGGAATATGTGCTTATGTTTCCTACATTATTACAGTTATCGGTGACCATATTAAGTTAATGTTGCAAATGGATATTTTTTTATGTGAAGTAATGTATGTTATTTGGGTTAGTTGCAGTTGCAATATTTGTTTAGATTATTTAATGCTAACCTAACAATACGAGTTCATTCAGGTTTTTGTAATTGACCAATTTCACATTAGCAATTAAAAAAGAAGAATGACACCGCTGAATACAAATTTAAAAGGCTCATTAAAAATTCCGGCTATTATGTCCATACGTTGAAGTTCTAAGTTAATATAAACAATCATCGTCGCCAAGTGTGCATTCGGTAAAACCTGAAAGGTAAAATTGATCATTATTAGGTCAATAATCTACATCACGTAAATTAATATCACTAATTTCAACGATGTCTAGCTTGGATTTTTTTGAATTTGAATGAGTTTAGCAACAACAAAAGTTAGCAATAATATGATAGATTAGTCGTTTAACGGTCTATACATTTTTGGATGGGTAACAAGAGATGTGTTCGATGAACGCTATCCAACAGGTTATAGCGAAATAATGAAGATTGAAATAAAGTTATGCATTATATTAGAATTGAACATTGAATCGATCCAGCCATGTCTGGGTGTCCGTTGGACAGTCTGCATGGCATCAATTTTAAAGACTTCATTGGCACACAAACCCGTACTACTACTTCGCTTAACAAAATGTTGATATATAAAATTCCATCATTCAAGTTTGAGTAAAAAGTTATTTGGCATAAGCAGTTTTGTTTTTAATTGTGAAAAATATTAGTATTACCAAAACAGTTTTATAAGAGGTATGTACCTTTTGTTTAGAGCCTATAATGGCAAATAAAAAATTTCGGGATATTACCTCAAGAGTTAGTAACTGGTGATTTTTTAAGAGTTAAGTTTTTCAGGTTGGCAGCACTGGTTAGTAATGGCGTCCAGTCCAAACGTCATATGTCAATGTTTTATCGAAAAATTGTGTTCTGCGATGAGGATCATTTCTGGCTCAACGGATATGTAGATAAGCAAAACTGTCGCGATTTGTTTTTGCCGCATTTGGCTGAGTTGAACTTGGGTAACATGTGGTTTCATCAAGACGGTACCACATTCCACAGAGCTCGTGATACAAGCATGAATTTGGTGAGCAGCTTATCTCTCGAAATGGCCGTGTGAGTTGGCCGCCAAGATCATGCGATTTAACGCGTCTTGATTATTTCTTGTGGGGTTATGTAAAACCGTTAGTTTATGTGGACAAGGCGAACACAATAGACCTTCCGAATGGACCATTTAAAACGGAGCCGCGGACAATATTTGCATGAAGTTGTCTTTAAAACGTAAATGGCAAAAGCGTATTTATCGATTACAATACAATTTTTTAATATTTGATGGAAATTTGAGGGTTTTATTTTATTTAAAAAAAAAGAACTTCGTTTAAAAAATCACCCATTATATCATATTTAAAGTATATCCGTATAGCCGTTTAGCCTAAAAGTACATGCACAGACCGTCAAAGGGAACTTTTCCGGAATTTTCCATACAAAAAAAAAAATGCTTGGAACGAGGTGGCCAATTCACATTTCAATTTCTAGAGATGATTGATTCAGTCACCAAACGTTTGGCTCAAAAAAGTCATGGTTGCACGTGCTGTATGGCATGTTGCGCCGTCTTGTTAGAACTATTTCTCACTTACGGCAATGTTGGCAACGGTGTCCAATTTAAATACAAATGGGCCAATGACTACTGCGCCATGTAAACCGCACTAAACAGTAACTTGTTGGGATTTTGGTTGTTCAAATAGCCGAAATTAGCCCCATCGCTAAAAATGATTTGACGATACAAATCTGATTCAACTTTCAGTTGATTCTCTGCCCATTCACCGAACACATTGATTTTCCGCTAGCTTTAATTCTTGTACCAGTTGGATCATATATGGATGAAGGATACAATCTTTCCTCAAAATTTCCCATGTAGTGAACGGGCAAAGAACGAGTTGCTGAGAACTGCTTCGTATCGATAAACTCGGGTCCTCTGTTACACTCACGTCTACAGCGGCGATGTCTTCTTCTGTTCGATTTGCTTGAATATTGTCAAAAAGGAATGTGGTGGATCTTTTTAGCCAAATAAGAAACTCATCGTTGAGTATGATTTTGCTATGCGACACTGTATCTGGAGTCTAATATTCGTTCTAAGACCGACGGTCATACCATGTTGATACCAAGAACCGTTGTTCGATGAGATGGGAGAATTAGCTTGTTGTAAATGCAGACCAGTGTGAATGCTCTTGAAGTTTGGAAAGTAATATCCAGTATTCGTGATCGAGATCATTAAACCGCTAAAACGTATATTTCCCTGGTTCCGATCCCACTCATAACAATGCAATGATCCCATGGCTTGAATTTTCGAAGTTTTGCACTTATTGCATTTTTTAAGAGAATGGGTCAAGATCGTTTTCAAATTTGCAAATGGGCTCTAAAACGGCTACAACTTTTCCCAATAACATCAACTGCGGTCATACATATATTCTTCGGAACCCTGAACAAGGGCTGCATTAATTCAAATGAATAGATATTTAAAATGCTTAATTTTAAAGATGTGGGTGTTGCTCTGTCAATTAACTGCTGGCTTTATCTGTATATCCGAAGATAGATTAGTATTAAAAACACCCTTTATATCATATAAATACGTTTTTTCCTATATTTTTTTTTAGACAAATTGACTTAAATAGAAGTCGTCACCATGATTACAAACAATGACGAGTTGGATAGACCAAGCATCGCCGACTGGTATGCTAACAAAAACATTCTCATCACGGGATCAACCGGATTTATGGGCAAAGTTTTGGTCGAAAAACTCTTACGCGATTGTCCGGATTTACAGTGCTTATACTTACTTATACGTGAAAAAAAGGGAGTAAGTGCTGAAACCAGGAAAGACGACTACCTTAAATGTATGGTAAGAGAATCGTTATTAAAAACAAATCTATTAATATAATTCACCCCTATAAAAATAAATTTAATACCATTTAATTTGCATTACAATTGCACACCTACCCTAATCACGAATCAGTCTTAGTTATATGCGGAATATATAGTTAAAATTAATTCTCCTAAGTTTCATTTGGAAAAATGCATAAATTAGTCCACCTAGCTATTAATTTATTACAAAATCCGTATAAATTTGATCCTATATATTTAGTCGATTAATATCTTTCGAGATAATAATATTGTATCGTCTCGTCAGTATTGTCCAGATTTTGCAACGCTTTGATGTACCTATAATCACAGTCAATTATTGCTAAATATTCAATTTTTTCTTAATTTAAAAATGCAAAATACTTATAAATGTTTGCACCTTTAACGTAGACGCCACAATATTTAAAACAATAAACAATAACGTCGCAATATTTTCTTAAAACGCATATAATACACCCAGTGTAATAAATATTGATAAGTACTGAATAATCATTCCATTACTTTTCAAAGACAATCATTGCAGATTTAGTTCGTGACTAGATACGTTCCTACCGTTGAATTGTTACAATTAAATTAGCAATTACATATTCAACGGTATATAATATTTCCTACTAAATCATTTCAAGAGTTACAGAATCATTCCTGTAGATGTCAGTAATAACATAAGAAATATTGCGTTTCATTTATTATCAAATTGACTGTTCTCTTGTGACATAAATAAATCGCATACTTATGTTAACGGCCGGCATGAAAAATGACATTTACAATTCACTCTACGATTAACTAATTAAAACGGTCTTGAAAATGATTTATATCTACGAGAATTAGTCACTTAGCACTTTTACTTTTGTTGCGGTATTTTGTAATTTCTAACACATGTCCCTAATGGGAGTATAGTAAGTGTCTGACGTTTTATGTGCGTTCATGAATGACAAGGTTTAGCGCAACACTAGTTGTAATTTTTGCATGCTTTTAATTCAGTTTCTTTATCAAAAAAACGAACACGGTAATTATCTTTACAGATCTTTGATAACGTTTTGGAAAAAAATCCCTGTGTTGTGGACAAAATCAGAGTAATAAAAGGCGATGTACTTAAGGCAGGCCTTGGCATATCTGAGAATGATTCAAACGAACTTATCTCTAAAGTAGACGTTGTTTTTCATTGTGCGGCAAATGTACGTTTTGATCAACCCCTACGGCCGATGATTGAGATGAATGTGGCCGGGACACAAAAGGTGTTACAGCTAGCCGAGAAAATCGTTAAATTGAAAGCAGTTGTTCATGTGTCAACGTCGTACTGTCAATGCAACGAGAGTACATTGGAAGAAAGAGCATATGTTCCTCCAAATGACCCATTTGGAATCCTTGAGATGGTACGAACATTGGATGACAAAGCATTAGAGCTGGTCACACCTGGGTAGGTTAGACAGACTTAAATTGTGTTAAAGATTCATTAAACGATTTTATTTTGTAACAGACTTTTAAATGGACTACCTAATACATACGCTTACAGCAAAGCAATAACAGAAGGACTAGTAGCTACATATGACAATAAATTGCCCATTGTTGTCTGTCGACCATCTATAGGTAAGTTTTTCGAATTAAAGAAATTTCTTTAATTAAATAAAGACAGGTACTTTAGATTTTTTTGACGTTGATTTGAATACTTCGTACATAACTTCGTCTAAAATAACGCAGAAATAATGGACACGGTGCTTCGAGTTTTTCATACCAAGCGCCTAAGCATCTACGATCGTTTAAGCTTTAAACCTGAGTTTTGGGTTTGAACCTGTAGAGTACCTGTACAATAGTACCCGAACTTTTATCCAACGGTCCATTTGGCTAAAGCTCTATTGTTCATTTATTCAATCAATATTGATTGCATATCCAAGAGCATCTTTTTCCCGAAAACACTTAACTGCTAAGAAAATAGGTACCTTATGATTAGCGTGTTTTAAAATAGCTTTTGACATCAAACAGTACGTTGGATGGGATTTTTCACCGCATTTAGCAGGTGCAGGAAATCCAGTTAATATTAAACTTATCAAATATACTTTTATCTATATAAATTTGGTACATATACCCTATAAGCCCCTCCAACATATCAAGATCTATGTTGGTATTCATCATATGTAACTAGCTGTCTTGTAGTTCTTATTTTTGACAATTCTGCTGAAAAATCAAAAGGAAGTCCTCGTTTCCTTAATTAGAGATAGACGAACTTCTTTTCCCATCAATCTGTTAACACTATGTCCACCGTGCAGCTTAAAAAAATAAATATGATTTCCATTCCATCGGTGACAACCTATCGCCAGAGCTAGAGCTGGAGCCTGCGTTTTCACTCGAATCACTATGCAGGATTGCTCCACTCCCCTCGTTTGTGTAAGAATTCTTTCTGTACTGCCTTTTGAATTGTGGCGCCATTTTTTGACACCTCTTTCTGTGCAACATCATGCACGGGATCTTTTTGATGGCAGCTAGCACATAGGGTGGATTCAGCTACTTATTTAATGGTCGACCATGTGGGGATCGCAAGACTGGACTTAGATTTTGAAATTGATCCAATGACTTCATTATAACAAGCTGTTGCAAAGTCTGTAGGTAGGTAGATATAGGTGGCGGTTCAGCATGAACTCAAGAAGCACTTATGTGCCTTTTTGTTACCACGACTCGTGTAACCTTTGTTAGGATTGTTGTGGATGTGATACAGACGGTCTCTAGATCCAGTGTGTGAGGTTTAGAAAGCGGATAAGATCTTGGATCCATTTACCAGAGATATTAGTAAGGTTATTGGAAATAGTTGGTTAGTCTGTTAGGCGATTAGTTTATTATCTGCCGTCGTTTGTTGTAGTTAAAAATATACTTAAAATAGCTAAATTTTTGTTTTCTTATGAATAGTTATAACACATCATTTTGATTCTGTTGTTTCATTGTTTTTTTTGTACCATAACACATTAAAAAATCAAATTATATTTAATAGTTACTGCTGCACAAAAAGAGCCAATACCCGGCTGGATTCAGGGTGTAAATGGACCAACAGGATTGATGATTGGTGCTGCAAGAGGAGTTCTTCGTTCAATGCATTGTAACCCAGACTTCCCAGCAACAATAATTCCCGTCGACACATCTGTAAATGCCCTCATAGTAGCTGGATGGGATCGCGGAAACAAAAAATCAAATGGCGTAGAGTATGTAAATGTTTGCCTGTCCAAAAAAGTGCTTATGACTTGGGGCGAAAGTATCGAATCAGGAAAACGATTGTTCTACGAGGCGCCCCTCAGTTTTTCGCTATGGTACCCGAACGGATCTATAAAAAAAAACTTGTACGAGCACTTATTCTGCGTAATATTTTTCCATTACCTACCAGCATACTTTATTGACTTCTTTTTATTTCTAACTGGAAAAAAACCTTTGTAAGTTTAAAATTGAAAATAGTAATGTGAAACTATTTAAATTAATTATTTCTTTTACAGTTTGGTGAAGGTGCAAAACAAACTTTCAGATGGTCTAAGCCTTCTTCAATATTATACTACCAAAACTTGGGACTTTAAAAATGAAAGATTTTGTCAATTAAATTCTAAGTTATGTCCCAAAGACCAAGATACGTTTGATATATGCCAGGAGCAAATAAATTGGGAGTCGTATCTTCGGTCCTATATACATGGAATGCGAACAATAATGCTGGGTGAGAGCGAAGCAATGCTACCACAGGCAAAAAAACTATTAAGGCGGCTCTATATTCTCGATCGATTTGTAAAATTTGGATTCGCCGCATTAGTATTTCTGATTCTTTGGAAGAATATGGATAGCATGGTAGAAAGTGGAGACACACTTCTAAAGCACTCGTTGAATCTTATTATTGGCAGTAATAACATAACATTAACTGCCTACGAATAAAAAAAAAAGTTAATTTTAGTTAGTAATTTGTATTTTTCTTATGTCATATTTTTGTATTTTGTATTGTTTATAAAATATTTAACATTATTAATAATAATGCAGTGTATTTATTTACATGTTTCTTAATATCTCGTCTTACGAATAATATCATCGAAATTGGTATATCCTTGGCCTTACGCAAAAAGCTGATATTTATATTAGCTAAAATAGTGCTGTCGGATCATAGTTTTAAAAAAATTCAAAACAATGCTTCCTATTAAAGCAAATATTCTACAATATTAGCCGATTTGTGTATCATTTGGCCCACTTCAGAACATGTTAGGTAGGTACTACTTTTATCTTTATGGAACGAGCTTTGTCGATAAGAATCAAAATATTCAGTATTGTTGATTCATGTTTATGATAGGTATGTATTTTCTTTTAAGTTTTAAAACGATTGCCGACAGAAAAATAAAGCATTCAAGTTTCAATAAAAGCGATCAGATATTCAAAGTCAACATCGTTGAATATACCAAAATCCGGTGAAATTTTTTCATACCTTATAAAAAATTATCTGCTCTCGTGTACAGGTACACTTACAAATATAAATACCCTGAAAGTTAAATGTAATACTTGCATATCTAAGCCTCGGGTCAGTTTATGTGATAAATTTGGAAGGTATTTTGTGTACCTACCTTAACATTAATTGTTCCGAGAAATGGCTTGTCAACGTTTTTTAGTAATCTACTACCTTAGCTAAAAATTCAACGAAATTCATGTAGTACTAGTACGTTTAGATTTATATGCAAGATTCAACTCAGGTAGAATTCAATTAGAAATGTTTGTTTTGATTCGCTTGGCAAATACTATAGCTATCATTGAACAACTTCATTGGATCAAAAAACTTGATGGAATTGGAATTTACCTCCATAACAGGAATAATTGGAAAATAATGTGGGGGTTCACACGCGGTAGAATTGAAACTGTATTCTGCTTAATTTCTCTCTCTCGGCTTACCACCTTTTTTATAGTGGCATAGTGAATTCATATCATTCGAGATGAGTTGAACTGACATATTGACAATTGCTTTGGGTATTTTTTTACAATTCGCAAGCTCTTGGATTTACATGAGAATTACATTCAAAAGGCAATCTTGGTCAAAAGTACCGTTCAACTTAATACCTACATTATCAAATCTGAACACGTCATCCTACCCGAATCAGACCAGATACCTACCAATTTTCGTCTTCAACTTGCAGCATCTCTCGTCCATTTATGTTTACACCCACAGACGTCAGACACACACCTTCGCTAAAACACATTTATCACACCAATAGCAAGGCAGCGATCAACTATCATTTCAAAATTCTGAGGGAAATGACCATTTTAGCCAACTACATGTTACCAAATGCCATATCCATACATCTAACAACGTTCGTTCGATTTCTTACAACAATGGATATTGCTTTCCTGGACTCACCGATGAGTTTTCTAATTTGATCTTGCTCACGCACGCACAATCCCACGTATCCAAGTTTTCTTACTGACATCACACTTTTTTGAATTTTTGAATTCCATGAATTTTACATTTGGGTATTGCTTTCTCTTTTACACTTGTGCATTTTGCGATTATATTATGTCTATCTTCAAATTTCTTTTATTTGCCGTACCCTTTTTTAACGGGGGCTTTGTTTTGATTTTAATTTCAAATTTCTACCAATGGGTATCTATTTTTATTTTAATAACCACTTTTATGGTGGAATTACCATATTCTTTTTTCTACATCCTTTTTTTTATTTTTTTGTTTTGGTGTTATTTTGAACGACCGACCTGACGTTTGGCTTTAGTTCGATTTGTCTATTCAGTAGAATTGTCGCAGGAGTATAACATGTCATGTGATTTCATGCGTGCAGTTAGAACTCATAACCACTTGAAAATTGCACATACACTAACAAAACTAACACCATTAAAGAAGTAATGTATTAAATACTTGCAAATCTAAACTTCGGGTCAAACACACGATCGACTTGCCACACAACAGCCGTCCAAATAAAAGTTTAATTTCAAAAAAAAAAAAAAATGAGCCAACAACACGCGATCACCGACATCGCAAGCAGCGTCGGTTGTGGTTAGAACTTGGATGAAGGACCGGATCAGAACACCGTCATTGTGATATGTTTCAAGAGCAGTAATCTCTTAGTAACACTAACACAAAGGATAGCTTTCAGTTTGAATAAAGTGATTTTCGTTTCGATTTATTAGAATTTCGGTTGTGAAAAAGTATTGATAATCATAAAAACTGTAGCAGGGGTATGTGGTATATGAATTAAATCAAAAACAAACAGCCTGTGTGACTGTTAACTTGACAGCTACATAGACACTAACTTCATAGGCCGTGTGTCAATTGCGCTAAAATTTACCCAGTCAATATTTTTTGACATTAGTACGGTGCAGAAAAGTATTAAATTTAACAGTGGATAAAGTTGAACCCTTTTTTTACCGCAATTGACACACGGCCATAGACTCGAAATTACAACAATACAAAGACAAAAAGTCATTTTAAAATCGCCTTCCAGATCAAAATCTAGATATACCAATCGAATACACCATTAAAAATATTCTCCGAAAACAATTTAATAAACTTCGCATATTCTTTTATTCATTTAGTTGTTTAGGTATCATCACAGAAAAATGTTACCCGATCCAACACATGTTCATCTATTATTTAATTTTTATATATTCTGAATTCGAAGAACGCCACCTATGTGAGACAATTTATATAACTGATTTAAACACACACCCTTACAATTGGAATTGATTAGAAAATAATATTAGCGGAAGTGATGTGTAGCCATTATTCGGAACAGATAAAAAATGACATAAAGAAAATTTACTTCATGAAAATTCGATAGCCATTCCGTCTTTCTCTCATCGTCGTCTGAGCTGATAGGACGCGTTGAAATAGTTTAAAAATGGTGAGAAATAGCTTCATATATTATTATCCAATATATTAATTAGACATGTGTTGTCAACTTTGATTAGCGTAAATATATTTTTTTCTTGTGATTACTGAGATTTTGTGTTAATTTCTGTGCGTTTTCCAAACACGTGTTCTTGCAATAACCTCTGAAAATGGTAGCGATTTCAACATTTTTTTTTACTTTTATAGTCGCATCGTAAGTTTTCGGCGCCTCGCCATGGTTCCATGGCTTTCTACCCCAAGAAGCGTGCAGCTAGGCACCGCGGTAAGGTGAAGGCTTTCCCCAAGGATGATGCCTCAAAGCCAGTGCATCTAACATGCTTTGTTGGCTACAAGGCCGGTATGACTCATATCGTCCGCGAAGCGGACCGTCCTGGATCAAGTAAGTGTTGCAATTTTTGCGCTAAAAATTATTTATATAGTAACCTATTCTGATGATAAAAAGTTAAAAATTTATGGTTAGAAACAAATGAATAACCGTGATTATAATCAACTAGGGCGGACTGACTATTGCTTGCAAAATATCAGTTCAGTCATTTTAGAAATCATTTCCTAATGCGAATTAATTTTTATTACAGAGATCAACAAGAAGGAGGTCGTAGAAGCCGTTACCATATTGGAAACTCCACCAATGATGGTTGTTGGAGCTGTCGGCTATATCGAGACGCCATTCGGTCTCCGTGCTTTGGTCAATGTTTGGGCTCAGCATTTGTCCGAAGAGTGCCGTCGTCGCTTCTACAAGAACTGGTAAGAGTTGCATCTAGTCTTTAGTTTTTTCATTTGTAGTAGCATTTTGCTTTGGTTCCTAATGATGAAAGATGGTATCTGAGTCCTATGACGATACTCCCTGTACCATCTCTGCTGCCTTCCTTCTGATGCGAACCCAAAAGCAATATGTCCATACCACCATTTCTTTTAAATTCCATTGTTACTTTTAACTAATGAATTACTAAAGCTCTTCGATCAATATGAGAGAGCTTCTACAATACTTAGTCGTGTGAGCGAATAGTTCTCATCCTTGCGATGCTGTGACTATTTTTTGCATTAGCGAGCACGGCGTGGGAGTGTAATCTCCGCTCGTAGTACTTCTGTGTTGCGATGAGGTTTGCTCCCGTTTCTCTCTTTTGTCGAACTGTAGCTTGTCTCTGAGACTGGAACTCCATGAGGGACCTTCATTACATCTGCATAAAATGAAAAAAAACCAATATGGGGCATAAATTAAGTACTTTCTTCGTGTGTTCGGAACGATAGGTACAAGAGCAAGAAGAAGGCTTTCTCCAAGTCCAGCAAGAAGTGGACCGATGATGTTGGCAAGAAGAGCATTGAGAATGACTTCAGGAAGATGGTCCGCTACTGCAAAGTCATCCGCGTCATTGCCCACTCTCAGGTGAGTCTCAAAAACTATTCATTAATCTTATGCGACGTCCTTGGCTTTCTGCAATACTTGCAAGTAATCTCTTCTCTTCGGGGTTGGGGTGAAAGTTTGTGGCGCAGTGGCCTAAAAAAGCAGACCCGCTGTGATGCTTGATGCATGGTTTTTCTGCAACGTCGTAGAGCAAATTGCCCTTCGGGTGGCGATTCTTGATATATTCCACTAACTGAGCGTAGCCTTTCTGGCAATTATCGTGTAGTTAAACCATATCAAGGACATCCCCTTCCAAATTACTACGTACCGAAATGCTAATAGATTGCATTTTTATTGTCTAGATCCGTTTGATCAAGCAACGCCAAAAGAAGGCCCATATCATGGAAATCCAATTGAATGGTGGCAGCATTGAAGACAAAGTTAAGTGGGTCAAGGAACACTTGGAACAAGCTGTCCCAGTATCCAATGTCTTCGGACAAGATGAAGTCGTTGACTGCGTTGGTGTTACCAAGGGTAAGGGTTTCAAGGGTGTGACCGCTCGTTGGCACACAAAGAAATTGCCCCGCAAGACGCACAAGGGTCTGCGTAAGGTTGCTTGTATTGGAGCATGGCATCCAAGTCGTGTGTCCTTCACTGTTGCACGTGCCGGTCAGAAGGGTTACCATCACCGTACTGAAATCAACAAGAAAATCTACCGCATCGGAGCTGGAATCCACACCAAGGATGGCAAGGTAGGTCTTCAATGTTCTTGAGTCTAAATAATATTATTCCGTCTTTGTAACTTGATGATAAACTATTAGAATATCCGACATCAATTATTATTTCCGATTCTATTGATTACTACATGATATTAAAATGATAGGACTGATAGCATTCCTATTGATATATCGAGATCTTACTGCTTGCTTTAACGAATTTTTAATGAAACCACTTTTTTGCATTTCAGGTCATCAAGAACAACGCCTCCACTGAGTATGATTTGACAGACAAGAGCATCACCCCAATGGGTGGTTTCCCTCATTATGGTGAAGTGAACAATGACTTCGTCATGCTTAAGGGATGTTGTATTGGATCCAAGAAGCGTGTCATCACCCTGCGTAAATCACTGTTGGTGCACACTAGCCGCGCATCATTGGAACAAATCAAGCTGAAGTTTATCGATACATCTTCAAAGATGGGTCATGGTCGCTTCCAGTCTGCTGCCGACAAATTGGCCTTCATGGGACCACTCAAGAAGGATCGTATCAAGGAAGAGCAAGCCGCCACCACTGCAGCTCCAACTGTTTAAAATGTGTATTCCTTTTACATAAAAAATAAAACAAGTTAACAAAATATAAAAAAAGGTGCGTTCTGTGTTTTGCAAATTATGGTTTTCGAGTTACGCTTGAAGTATCGATTTTTTTATGAACTATAAAGGAACAATCAGCGAAAAAGTCGTAATGGATGGGACTAAAATAAGGAGGTCCGATCTTGATCCAAGGTAATCGCAGTACATCTCTAGGTACATTTTAAGGACTTAATTCAAGTAGTTGCAAAGGAACTTTGGAGCGGATTTATTTTTTTATTACCCTCCATTTTTGTTCCTCATTTAAATGTTTTTCATACTTTTTCAACAATTTTTCTGTTGTGCTCAATCGCCAGTTTTAAAGGTCTTGCCCAATATGCATTGGTCATTTTTAGGACTATGGAAGCTTAAATAGGCTTTCAAATATTTTTCGATAGCTCTAAACGATTCCAAAGTTGTCCGCATTTTCTTCCTTGTACATCTGGAACATTTTCTTAATATTTAAATCTGGGTGTAAATATTCTCTGGTTGTTGTCTAACGACAATAATGAGATTCTATGGAAATTGAGAAATGTGAGACTTTTCAACTCTGTCATAATCTCCTCTCTGGTTCAAGAAATGCAGTTGTTAAAACTTTTTTCAATGGTTTTAAAGTGGTCCTGTCACGTGTTGAGGAAAAATTGTTTATACACACCAGCCTCAGTTTTCACAGCAACAGTTAAGTTATAACGGGTGATCCAAGTAGAGATACTTTTTTCAATAGCCTTTTTTGACAGATCACGTGTGAGTCGTGTCATGCTGTCATGTTATTTTTGTTTAGTATTGTTTGGCATTTCATAATGGAAAGACTTACGCGTGAACAAAGTTTACAAATTGTTCAACTTTATTATGAAAATTCACGTTCAAGACGGCGCCACTTCCCACACATCGCATCAATCAATGGACTTATTGAGAGAACATTTCGGTGAGCACATAATTTCACGTTTTGGGCCGGTCGATTGGCCACCAAGATCGTGTGATATCACACCGTTAGACTTTTTCCTGTGGGGATATGTAAAGTCAAAAGCTTATGCCGACAAACCCGCTTCGATTCAGGCCTTGGAGGAAAACATCACGCGTGTCATTCGCCAGTTACCAGTCGAAATGCTCGAACGAGTGATCGAAAATTGGACGCAACGGATGGACCATCTGCGACGTAGCAACGGCCAACATTTGATAGACATACATAATCTTCAATAAATGCCAAAGAATGTTCTTTCAAATGATAATAAACATTCTCCATTAAATTTGAATTTTCTGTGCTTTTTTCTTTAAAAAAGTAAGAGGAAGAAAAAAAGAGCATCCGGGCATACCTTCAGTGGTAACATAAAAAAAACGTAGAGGCTTCTAGACTCCGCAAAATCCTCTCCACCAATCCACCTATATCTAGCTACCTACTCAAACCAATGGTCAATGGACAACCTCCAGCTTTCCTGGTAGCTCCTCTAACCGTTCCTTTTCAACAAGAAACATAAAGTCCCGCACATTGACCCTCCCAAACTTAATGGGTTCAGTCTCAAGTTCGCAGAATCAGCCAAATATCTGGTTTTGGATAGGAAACTGAACTGGAAAGCCAAAATCCAAGAACGCGTTGAGAAAGCCACCTAAGCTTTATAGTCTTGTAAAAAGGCAATCGAAAAGAAATGGGGTATGCAACCACATATCTCTTTGTGGCTATATGTTTCTATCATCATACCCCTACTCCTGTATGGTGTCTTACTCTGCTGGACAGCTCTAGAAACAGCCTCTAACCGCAAACTACTAAATACAGTTCAAAGATCAGCTTGCATATGCATTAGCGGAACTCTTAGAACAACCCTCTCTGCAGCCCTAGATGCAATCCTACATCTAGTGCCCCTAGATATCTATGGCAAACGAACCGCAGCTTGTGCAGCTGTGAGACTGAGAGCCTCGTCACAATGGACACCCAATCAGGGTGAACATACAAAGATTATGATTCACCTTAACATTATAAAAACATTGACCACACCACTACCCAACACTACATAACAAATAACTCAATTTACATCTACACGGATGGGTATTAACATAATCTGGAGTGGGTGGAGGTGTTTTCTCAGAGATGCTTAACCTAAGCATATCCTTTCGCCTTCCCGACCATTGTAGCGTCTTCTAGGCTGAAATCATATGGCAATTTTTTTAGTAAAACGCCTCCAAAAAGTGGACCTTGCTTTTAATGATGTATGGGCGAAATATTTGTTTTATCAAACTCAATGGTTTTGCATCAAGTTTTTTGGTGTATACATATTCAAATTTTATGGAAAACCTTTTTTTACTGAAAACTCCCTCAAAAAGTGGGCGTGGCAAACAACCTTATATGAACAAAATATTGATATTGGGACGAAGTACATAAGTTGTTCAGTCACTTGTTGCAGATTGTCTAACAAATAGAAGGTAAATAAGGGAAAACAACATTTTTCGTCATGTTTTAATTTAAAAAAAAAAAATCAATTTTTATTTCAATAATGTTCAGACCTTAATAATTTTCGGCCACGTAATTCTTTAACACAAACGTTACTTATGCCACATAACTGTATTCATCACCTGAATTTGGTGTTCTTTCTATATATTGCTTATCGATAAGAGATTCGATGCATTTTTTAATCATAGAAATGCTGGGGGTAAAGCTTACTTTTGACTGTGATAAAATCTGAAAAAAAAAACATTAACTGACATCATAATAATGAATAATTTTTTTTTGTAGTTACCTCTTGTATTAAAGCATTGTGTCGAAGAACTTTCCTAGACTTCATAATCCTAACAATAGCAGCTTGAAGATATAATTTTCGATCTTCATCAACGGCGCTCATTGTATGTTCAACCTAAGTATATTTATTTTTGTCACAATTTGTGTATATATATAAATTGTTATATTAATTCATACCTCTTGTGGAGTTTCCCTTTGCAAAGCTGCGGTAATCTTAAACTTTGTCCTTTTATTTGTGTACTCAAAGTTTAATTCAATCTTAGTGTCACCCTCTAAACTTTCTGAACTTGACAACAATAGCTTTGATTCGATCAAAGATTGCATATGTTTTTGAAAGGTTTCATTATTGAGCTGGAGAGTGGTTTGAATTTCTTTGCATGTCAGGGAATCACATGTTTCGAATAGCAACAACATGGCCATCTGATACGTTTGCATGGTAACAATGTAAGTTTTTTTTAGAAATCCTATTTTCAGCTCACCATGACAGAGATGATGTAGCCATGTTAATTTTCGTCCACTGAATGATGTGTGATAAAAATTTTCAAACTTTTGAAGAAAATAAATTTATTACAATAACTGGATATTTATAATATGGAATATGTGAGTTGACTTGCCATTCTAATAGATTTTTCAAACTCCTGTGGAACAGCAAATGGTATAACAACTTGAGTGGGTCCCAACGGCCATGCACCAGCTTGTAGAACTTTGATTGATAAGTTGATTCCTAATTATAACGAAACATTAAAGCAAGTTAATAACATTTAATCCCATTAACTCTACCTAAATCCGTATTTTCATTTTTCAAATGAGTGTTGAATTTGTTATTAAGATCTGCAGACAAGGAGATATCTGTGAACATTCTGTGTAACTTATTAGTAAATTCGTAGCCACATGCTTGCTAAAAATGATAAAACAAAAACAACTTAGATCTTGCTGTCTTAGTAAATACAAAATAATTAAAATTACTTTTAGCCTATTTATCATTGCTTCTTCTGCATCCATGCTTTGAGATTGCTCGTGAATTAACCTTAAAAAAAACATTAAAATTTAGTGACAATTACACACACAAATACTTGTATATTATAACCAACCTCTTGGCCAACATCCGACTGTAAAACTTTTGGTAAACATCCTTATCCTCGATGTATTTAAAAATTGTTATATTATTTGTGAGTTTTGCATCAATCTCTGTTTCCGAAGTTTTCGACTTCTTGAGCAGTGTATCACAGTATTTTGCAACAAGTTCAGCGCTTCGACATTGCTGACGATCATTTGGACGACGATTAATCACACTAGCACATGCTTTGTCCAACGCGCTAAGAAACAACGAATCATTTTCGAAGACATCTGCAATTAGTTCCTGATATTTTTTGTGAACTTTTAGCATATTCTCGACAAACTGAATATGCATGTTCTCCCCTTTTAATGTTGAAATCGTTTCGATGCCTTCATTTTTAATATGGTCCAAGAAAGTTTGAATCAATAGGCCCTTTAGTCGATCTGGTATTGGCTTTAGCACGATATACATATTTCGAAGATCCTTGCGTTTTTCCTGAGAAACCATTTCTTTGCATTCGGAATAGAGAAACTCTAGACGGTCATTGATGAAGCTTTCTTCACACTGCTTACGTAGTTTTGATATTGAACTGAAAATGGATAACAACTACTCGACGGGATCATAAAAATTTAACCAGCTTACCCAAAGTGTAAGAATTTTTGAGCTCGTTTGTTTTCATCATCTAGAATTTTGATTACTTCCTCCATGTACTCACTAACCGAACACCTTTGGAGGAGTTTTGAAGCCTCACTACTATAGTATTCGCCACTAGCCGCCAACATAGGGGTTTCAAATAGATTTTGATACAATTCCAAAGAACCCGTTTTTTTGTAGTCCTGTACTTGAACGAAACTATGGATGACGCCGTGAATTATTTTTACACGATGAGAACTAATTTCGGGACTGCCGCTACGATCTGCTCTTATTCCTTGGAGTATGTGTTTAACAAGGTCCTTTCCCAGGGATTCGACCATGTATATCCTCCATATAGCTAGACCTAACAATATTTTATAGTTAGTAAATAATGACGGCAAAATAGAGGCTACCTAATTCGCCTATGTACATGAGTTCGTGTGTTTCAGGGCAGAGTTTACAATAGGAAATGTCGGCTTCAGATAACTTTTGCTTTTTAATGTGCTGCTGATTTAGGTATCTAAAAATAAAGGCGTAGGTATAATGGTGGCATAATTGTTTATGAAACTACTTACAAATATAAGCAATCTAAGTAATTAATTCCTTGGCTGTATTCTGACCAAGTGTCGTAATATCGCTGCAATAAATCTGGTTGATTCTTATCATCAAGCTCTGGGGAGTTTTGCGGAGCTACCTTTGTGGCCAACATATTTTGAACATGATTTTCTAAAAATTGTTTTGTTTCGAAATATAATTTTTCAGCTAAGGGTTCAGGGTGGGCTACACATAAGGAATAGACATCACTTGAAAGGAATTGAATTGAACAGATTAGTAGATATGTATAATTTGGTTTTCTTATTACTTACCTAAACTTGTTGTTCCACACATCTCGTGGAACATTACCAAGTGTTATTACTTCTTCAACTGTCTCCCGTAGATCATGCCAAACAATATTAAAATTCACGACTTTTGGTTTTAAAGACATTTTAGTTAAAAAGAAAAATGCCGAGTACTGAGTGCATAGAAAAAAATATTGCAAGATGTTATGCTTAAGACTTGTGTCAATTTTTAATTTTAACAAAGAGAGACTTCCACCAGAGATTAGGTAAAGAAGAAATAGAAGCTATCGTTCGTACGTCTCCCCCTTTATTAACCGCTTACACACACGTCTTTTTGACACACAAATTAGCTGTGCTGCAAGCAAGTGTGTGTAATACAAGGAATGTGTGCATTTGTATGAAGCTTCAGATCTATTTATCTGTCAAAATCTTGGAAAATTCCAGGATTAGTTTGTTGGAAAAACGTAAAGTCTTGGAAAGTTTCCTATCTCTTCCTTCCTTGATCAATGTCATCATTGACATTTGGATTCACTTTGCCCAGTGCTGCCACTTACACTAATTTCTAGACTAAGGGCCCAGTTATAGCTATCGTTGGGCCTTCGCACACGAGTATGCTTCAACGGGTTGAAACTCATGTTTGATGGTGTGCCGGTGAGAAGAAATAGACATAACTTGCAGAACTGCAACGCTTGCATATTTTACATGTGTTCACCCCCATTGAAAACTGTGTGTTGTATCTCTTCTGTAAGGAGAATTCTGCACGTGTGTTTCAGACATGGTGAGAAGCCAACACAGTTTGAGAACCACTTGATAGTAATTTTTTTATCCAAAATTAAGTGGTTAGAGAGGTGCAATTACCAACCCATGTATGCTCTGAAATTTCTGAAAAACAAATAAAAATCGAATTAAATATAAAAAAACACAATAATTTCAACAAAAATTTCTATATGCACACAAAAAAAACGGTAGTACTCAATTTTAATTATTTGTGTTGTATATTATCGCGGTTTTAAAAAAGAAACAAACCAGAAAAGTGCACACACAAATAAAGCTTATTAAAACGGGTGAATTTTTAAGCGTAGTTTTTTTTTTTATATCGAATAAAACACTCACATTTTGCATCATGTATTAAAAATTCTTATTGTAATGGATATCCATTCGGAAGGTCCAATTCCGCGTCACTTTTTCGAGCATTTTGGCTTTTATTCCACGAATTATGCGTGTTTTGTTGTCCTGTAAGGCTTCAATCGTGTTCGGCTTGTCCACATAGACTAACGACTTTACATGAAATAACCAAGAGGCGTTAAATCGCATGATCTTGGCGGCCAACTCACAGGGCCATTTCAAAAGATAAGCTGCTCACCAAATTCATCCCTAAACATTTCCATTGTTTCACGAGCTGTGTGGCATGTGGCACCGTCTTTATGAAACCACATGTCAACCAAGTTCAACTCAGCCAACTGGGGCGAAAAAAAAATTGCGCATCATGGCTCCATATCGTTCGCCGTTGACGGTAACGTTTCTTTCACGATCGTCTTTGAAGAAAAATAGACCGATGATGCCACCAGGCCATAAACTACACCAAACTGTCGTTTTTTCGAAAGTAATTCCACTCCAGATGCGACAGTTTTTCTTATTTACGTATCCGTTGAGCCAGAATTTTCGATGTGGTTGATTAACACATGCCCAATTGCAGCGACGAATCTTCATTAACATGATCAGGATCACGATCTTCATTGGACGCTATGACTGCATTATTTTCTTCGTTACGCACTGTACGCATGCGAGTCGATGGTTAAATGTCCAACAAAGTAAATTTGGTGATAACAGCACGAATTGTTGATTCACCAGGTCGATTATGACAACCCTAATATAGTAACAAACGGTGCACATTTTTCAAAATTATTTTAATTTTATTTTATTAAAAGTTTTCGCAGAAAAAAACTTCTTATTTTTCACTGATCAGCATTTATTTTTAAGAAGTAATGATTGTCATTCCACCGATCTGCCGTAAACCGTTTACCAACAACCTGATCGGCCCTTATCAGTGTTGTTTTAGGTCAGGAAAGTCCACAACCAATCAAATTTTCACACTTCCGCAAATTCTGGATAAAACCCATTAAGCGCAAATCGATACCCACCTATTCATTGATTTCATAACCACATACGAAATACAGAGCCATGTTTAGTTTTGGTATAGCGCCCATACTCGTCCGTTTGTCGGAAACGGCCTCACCGACATATTCGATACCAAAGGATTTAGGCAAGGTAATGTGCTGTCATGTGACTTCTTCAATTTCACTCTTGTGCAGAACTCGTGAGCCAACACCAGAGGCACAATTTTCCAATAATCGGTGCAACTACTAGCATACGCCGACGTCATTGACATCATTGGTAGGACTCAACGTGATGTCATAGGCACGTTTGTTAATACATATAGAGAATGAAGCGGCAAAAATGGGTTTAGCAGTAAATGAGGGCAAGACTAAGTATATGCTGTCACCATGAAAGGACACACAACATCGACGAATTGGACTGAACGTCACCATTGACAGATATAACTTTGAGGTAGTACAGGACTTTGTCTATCTCGGCTCCGCTTTTAACTCTGACAACATCTCTTCAAAAAAATAAACGAAGAATTACTCTTGCCAACCGCTGTTTCTTCGGGCTAAGAAGGCATTTCAGTAGTAAAGCCCTCACTCGAATTACTAAGGAGAGCCTATATAAGATCCTGATCATCCCAGTCCATCTCTACGGCGCTGAAGCACGGACCGTCTCAAAAGCGGATGAAGAAACCCTTGGTCAATTCAGGAGGAAAATTCTTCGGTCCCGTTTGCGTTGGCGGGCTATGGAGACAAAGGTTCATCCAAGGTCAAAAAACTCCGCGTTGGACGTTTAAGATGGCTAGGACATGTAAAACGAATGGACACCAATACTCCGGAAGACCTCGCCTTAAGTGGCGCGCACAAGAAGAAACCGACCTCAACCAACTTGGAGTGCGCAACTGGAGGCAGTTAGCTAAGGACCGGGCTAAATGGAGAGTTGGTTGAGGCGCAGGTTAATCCCGAACTGTAGCACCACTTAAGCTAGGAGCATGCCGTATCTTTTCCCGCCCAATCCGTTCTTTTTTTTTCGATCATCCATATTGCAAAAGAACCCATTTTCTTCTTTTATGTAAAATTCTTTCTTTAAAAATCACGTATTTTCCATCGAGACTCGACGGAAGAAAATGCATCCAGTTGTATTTTTTACATTTCCAAATTGTTACAGAGTTCCAATTCAAAAGCAAAACAAAAAGCAATTTCGAATAGGATTTACTTTCGGAACGAATTAAATTGTAGGGCCCAAGGTGTCCCGCTTTGAGAAAGAAATATGATGCTTCACTTTATCATCCTATGTTTTCTGAGTGTGCTTATCTACAGAATTCCATTCGCCCTTTCCAACGGGAGAGCATCAATATTCTACACTTACCTAATAAAGAGGGGACGTAAAACTAATAAAACATCCGTGTTCGGTTGTGTTGTTTTTTTTTATTTAATAAATAGAACAAAAATATATATTTTTGAGTTATTTTACTTTTGCATATTGTTTAGTTGTATGTTTACAATAATTTTTTATTTACTATTTTGTTTAGTCAATATCACAGGCGACACAACATCAACATATATTCATTTATTTTATTATTTTTTAGTAGGTACAAATGAACATGTAGGAAGGGTTGGTTTTACTAGCTTCATCAATGATTTGTTGACTGAACATTTGTTTCGTTTTAATATTAAATGTACATATTTTGCTTTTAACCCAAATATATGCCATCTTTAATTAGTTTTTTTGAGTTTAAGATGCAATTTTTTGAATAAATATATGCATTAGTGGCCAATTGATTTTTGAATAGTCAAACTGAAAATAAACATAAAAACACAAAAAGAAAATTAAATAACAAAAATGGTAGTGAACAAATAAAAAATGTTGTACTAGAACAAATCTGGTCGATAGTTTATTTGATGGGCAATTAATTTTTAAAGAGTAATTTATGTAGAGAAAAAAATAGTATTACTCTTCTTTCTTCTTGTCGAAGATATATTCCTTTGCCATGGCGTACGCTAGTCCAAGCGTTAATGAAGCAACGACAGTTCCTTGGGCAGCCACACGAAGTTGCATTAGAAACACACTTGTACTCATGCTACCACGTGTCTTGTACTTGTATGCGCCATAAATTCCAGCCGCAGCAAAGCCAGCCAAACCTAAAGAAAAGAGAAAAATGGAATATTATAGGTGACAATAATAAAAGATTTGTAAAGATTATGGCCAATAGAGAAAAAGTAACGAGTGTTGACCAGAATTGCACACTATTGTGTAAAGGTACACGATTTAGTTTTGCCTGACTTATTTTATTACTATTTTGACGAATTTGTACAAATTTCCACTCTCTTTGTGTTGATATTCTTTTGTTTATTTCGATTTCAAAATTTAATTCGAGTTTATATTTGTTGCTGACATGGGAGCTAACAATAAACTGAATCCTGGATATGATCTTGATCAAATCGATGAGTTTGAATAACAAATTGTGCACTCTCTCCAATTGAGTTTTGATCATACAGGTTATCTATGTCATATAGACCAGTATAGTGTACACTGTCTTAGAAGGTTTCCTAAACTTTCAATGGCAACTATCGTTTTGAAAATTACAGGTCAAGCTAAACTTTAAACCACTCTGGTTTTGGCAAGCTCGAACCTGTGGGCTGTAATATAATTCTCGCTGCTTTTTTTTTTATTAAAAACTGTTGGCTACATTCTAAATTGTTTAACGCAGAGGAGAAGGAGGAGAAGAAAAATATTTAATTTTTTTCAACTCGGTTTACTTAGATTCCAACTCGAGTTAATGATATTTTGTTGAGAAAATTTCGGTTTGGCACATATCTACGCGCATATGATTTTCGATCGCAACATTCAATGTGAACGAGCGCATTTGCCATTTAGCAATTACAACGTTTAAAGGACTTTGACGACGACGCGAATGTCGCGATTTAATGTTTGAGACTGAACAACAATAAAAAGCACAGAAAACCTACAAGTGCGTGTATGGTCATATTAGTTGATTTTGGACAATTTTGCAAGTGTCGATCAGTTTTCGATCAGACTTCTCGACAATCGTGATTATAAATTAATTATTGTGATTCGCACTTGCTATAAGCACAGACAATATTATTCAGATGAAGCAACTCATATAAAATTGTGTCGACACTTTTTCACATCGGATCACAACGTTCGTATCACAAAAATGAGGAAGAAAAATCAGAAATCCACCTTCTCTCATATGTGTAGTGGATTTTCTCTCTCAATGGCACAGGAAGGTAGAACAGAATAATTATAAATGAAAACAAGATCAGCTGTTGATAGTTGTTGGTTGGTTGCTTTGCTTTTTTGTGACAAAAAGGTGCATGGGTTTAACTGGTGGGTACTCTACTAATTTGTTTTGCAGCTCTTCGTTTGCCAATTCGTTTCTTCGCTGTGTAATATCACATACAGATATAGGATCGACGTTATGGTTGTTTTTGTGTACGTATATTTGGAATATCTATGTAATATGTATGCATAAATGAATATTTTCAATTTCCTCTCAATGGCAAAAGGAGAATTATAACGTGATCAGCTGATTAAGTGTTATCTGCTTTGCTTTAAAGTTTTTATATATTAAGGAGAATGTTCGATAATGGGATTTTTGGTAAGAGGACCGAGAAGATCTCGATATTCTTTTGTTTGTTTTGACTTTTTGGCTAGTGACTGACTAGAGTTGATTAACATCTGGGTATTATTGCCGGTGCTATAAGTGCCATTGGCTACGTTTACACCGTGGCCTATATTTGCGCCGAGACCAAATATTTTAGGCTCAGACTTTTCTGTTTACACTATACTGAACCAAGTACAGAACTAGCGACTGCAATACTTCAATAGACGACTTGCTTTGATGCGAATGGTGTTTTCCCGAGATCAACACCAATTATATTTGGAAGAAAGCAATTAAGGAGAAACACACAACATCGACGAATCAGACCAGTGAACAACTACTTTTGTCTACTTTGTCTAACTACAATTATTCTTGGATGTTGTCGATTAAATAGCGATGACTTAACGTCGATCCGAACCGTGACATATATACATTTAAGAAACAAAACTTCGCCACGGTAGTATAAGTACCTAGCATATGAAAAGATTGACTTCAAATAAACTAAGAGTCAGCTAGATACGAGGTAGCTTAATGTTGGTTGACGCCCAGGGTTACTTTGTACCGTGACCTAACTAATTACGTAATTGCAGCAATTGCCTTCTTTCTTTTCTGTGTTATTAGTTATTCGTATCATTATATCTCAGGAATCAAGTAGTTTTGGGTGCGGTGATGGGGACTAGGTTATCATTAAGATTTAATCAAATTGGCACGCATCAAAGCAGTGGACCATAATGAGGCTGGTGAACTCATTTGCTGGTTGGCCATTTGCCCGAAGGCCTTACCACCGGGTACAGTTTAAACGCAGCAGACAATGTCTGCATAACTGTCTCTATACAAAACGCGGACAAATAATTTATGTGCTCAAATGAGTGTCATCAGACAGAAGTGCAGTCGAATTCATTCGCTCTTTCTACTTTTTTTTCTTGTTCTTTCATACAAACATTTTTACATTTCACTTCATTTAAGTTTATAAGTTCATCAGCAACGATTTTTTTTTTGTCAAAAAGTAATTTTCAACTTAAGTAATTTTCAGTACTGAAGAAAACTGAAGAATTTTGTCATTAGCTTCGACTATAATAGTTCAGCCTTAAACTTACAAGCATGCTAGGCCCCGCAAACTTGACTACCCGCTTGGAATTTTTCCACAGGAATAATGGCTGATAACGAAATGAAGGTCAAGATAGATAATGCTTATGTCAGATGAAGCCCATTGTTGATATTTAGGTCAAACATCAATGTAAATAAGACAAATTTTGAACATGGAGTGACTCTAACCCCGAAATTTTACATAAATCACACCCAGGTCTTTTCAAAGTGTAGTGGTCAGTTTCATCAGGCTGCATTATCGGGCCATACGTTTAGAGTTAAAAAACTTCCGATAGGGATAACTAATGCAGTGGCAAAAACGGAACAACGTTTACAAGTCTCAGTTACTCTTTTTGATAACATCCATCCAAATTAATCCAGTACCGTGAGTACAGAAGAAGCCATCGCCTATGTAGACGTGAGTGTTACAGAGAACCCGAATTTATCAATCCGATGCCGTTCTCAGCAGCTCGGTCTCTGCCCGTCCACTACTTGAAAAATTTTGAGAAAATATCTTGGCTGATATTTATAAAAGATCCAGAAAGATAAATGCAGCACGCGAACCATAATCTGGTCAAGCCAAACATTTGGTGACCGAATCATCTATGGCCTCTGCTGATAAAGCAGCAACGATTGATAATATAGAGTACGACATTCGACCACTACTGACGATATATGACCGGGTATGGTCGAAAAAGTGGTACAACATTGACAGGATGGCGTTCACAAGTAGAAGAAGTTAAAATTACCACTATTGTTTGAATTCTATAATTAACGTGCATAGACATTTGTTCACAAACAACCTTGCAGGTGTGAATTATTTCTTTATTTGAAACCTCTTCGTGGAAATCCTTCTAATTAATTGTAATTTAATTTAGTCATCTATTTCACCATGTGTTGAAACTAACTAAAGATTTTATTACTTCGGCATGGGACAGTTTGTTATTTTTGATTGGGTTAGTTCAAATATTACCAATGGAAAATGCCCCATAACTTGTGAATTCATAAGCTTTGTTTTGACACCAACCCGCCAAGGATTGAATTTATAAAAATGCCGGAATGAGTAATAGAAAATTTCACATGATGGTTTTCAATGATAGCTATAACTAAAGGATCTTGACTTGACAACATCAAACTTTCAGTGTGAACGCAACCTTAACCTGTCAATGTTAAAATATCCAGTAAAATCAACCAAAATTTGAGTCATAATATTTGCTGCTTGCCGTGCTAGTGAGATTACGCTTTGCCTGAAGTGTTGAGAATATTGCTGGCGTAGAAGCGTCCATCGCAAAAGAGCCAAATCAGTCAATTTCACGGCATTCTCAAGAATTGGGCCTCTCCAAAACCAGATAACGATGAATTTTGCGGATCTTGGACTTAACCCGTACAAGATCAAGCAAACTCATGAATTAAAGCCACTTGATCGACGTACGTTGTCGAATTGGGCTCTGGACATGGTGGAAGCAAATTAAGAAATTATTTATAAAGAAATTTTAGAGGTTGTTTAACTTTAAAGCATCTCGAAGCATAACATAAGTGCAAAATCGGTATCCATAATCGATTTTCACATTTAAGCAATATTGCTTGGTGGTCGCTTTATTTAAACACGATCGTCTGCGTTTTGAGATTTTTTGGATCCATTTTAAAATGAATTTTTTCAGATCAGAGTATTTCCATTTTTTATATTTATTTAAGTTTATGTGTTGAAAAGTGAAAGCAAAATCAGTTTCGGTAGTAAATTTTAATTGATTGTAAACGTTGTTCGTGTACTTCACCATGATAATATGGTTTTATTGAATATTTTGACATAGACACTTCGGTATGCGGCTTAAGGGTGCTGATATCAATATCATCTTTACGGCATAATAAAATAAATCGAAATACATGCAATCAATGCCATTACAACTAATTTATTTTATTTCCAAACTACTATTGGTTTTTTAAATTGAGTGAGAACCTGTGCACTACCTTGTATATTGGTTCCATAATTTGACTCATCAACTAAATCAATTTTCGAAAATGATAACGAAATCTAAGCTGACACACGAGTACGATAAGTTTGGCACAAAAAAATGGATAACAGTTTTTAGTAGAGAGGTCAAAAACAAACATTTTAACTATGGGAGGGGGGTTCTGTCTTCCCCTCTTTGCAAGGTAAAGACAATTTCATAAAACGTACTAAAAATGAAAAAAAAAAAACTAAAAAAATACATAACAACGGGAGATTTTTTAAGAGTTAAGTTTTTCAGGTTGATAGCACTGGTTAGTAATGGCGTCCAAACGTCATTGCTCTAACTGATTCTTTATCAAAACCTGAATTACTAAAATTTATTCGGCGTATAAACAGTGAGATGTGCATGGGAGGATATGCTGCTCCCCTGCTTGGGGTCACTTTTTTTTTTGGGTGTTGTTGTAAAATGTAATGCACTTGATAATGACGCAAAGATATAACCGAACAAACGGTTGACAAAGTACTGTTCCTTTTTGAATACACATATGAACAAAAATGAATATTAATGCTCAAAGGGAGATATGTACAAAAAATCAAGCATTTACCACAAAAAGCCAATTAAGCACGTCATTTCACAATTTTGAAAAAAAAAATTGTCAAAAGTTTTGTTTTGCATTTTTTTATTTAAATTTTAATTTTCCATGCTAATAAAAACTATTGACATAAATAATTTATATTACGAATTAACAACAGGTTTCTGAATTCGCTATAGCACTTTATTGTAAGTGTTGCGTTGTTTTTTAATTTTTTTTTGATTTTAAGCTTAGCATTTTAAGTTAAGCATGCTTAAATATTTAAATTGGCTCTAAGCAACGTTGCTTAAATTCTTATCTATAAGCGATGTTTCATTGCTGCTTAGCTAAACGCTGTTTGTTTAAAAAAAAAAACGTAAAAAATTCGCAAATCTAGTACATAACAAGTGAAATTGTATAAAAGTACGGTACATTAACCGTTTATCTTATTTGCTCAGACACTGTTTTTGGCATTTTCACGAATTGCGATCTCGTTAAGGAAAATGCCTTTGCAACCCTCCAATATATAACACATATAGCGTAGATTGACTTATCCCGTTAATATGCGCATCTTGCATCTAAAAAGTGTATAATGTAATGTTTTAATAATTATATTTTAGTAGATTATATAATATAATTCATTTCGACCTTAATATCTTCTAGCAGCCATCACTTGGAGATCAGCAGAAATGTGACCACCACTATATCGGATCGCACAATGTTGATAACATTGACTTATTATATATGGACTGCTAGTAGCCAACTTCACGCATGTTCCAAGACTATATACACGCCCCTGTTTCACTGCGGAAAACTAAGTAAGCAAAAAAACGTTTGCATCATCACATTGCAAAAAAAAATTGATGTAAATGATCATAAAACATTAGCAAGAAACAAATTTACAAAACTTGTTCAGTTTTTGGGTCAATAATTAAAGAAATGTATGTTATTGCAGAATTTATTCGAAATCATTCTGACGCTACGTGAACAAGATGTCGCTCTTTTTTTTAGCATGGTATTGTGGAAATTTAGCTTGAAGGCGGCATGTGTTTCTTTGCAAATCCGCAGTGAAACAAACGGAGCCTGTGCTGTTTTGAAACATAATTTCTCGCAGAAGCGTATAAAAATGACATTTCACTAGCAGTCCATATATAATAAGTCAATGGTTGATAAGCTTTTGGGCTTGGAAAATCGATACTTTTGACGAAAATATTTGTCTTGAAATTCGACACGGACTTGCTGCTGGAAAACTGTTCAACACAAAAACTCAAAATAAATATAAACAAAAATTTAAATGGAAATTCTATGATCTGTCAAAATTCATTTTAAAATGGCTCAAAACGCAGTCTATCGTGTTTAAATTAAGCGACCTCTTAGCAACGTTTCTTAAATGTGAAAAATTATAGATACCGATTTTGCATTAAAGTGATACTGACACGTGTTTTAAAGTTAAACAATTTCTAAAATTTCTATATATTCGGCTGTGTTTAAATGCAGCAGAATCTTTTTTTTTTCTTTTGTATTTATATTAAACTAGAGTTAACTCGAGAAACTTGTTTTTCAGTCAATTTAATTTAAATACAGAGTCAAATTCGAGTTAACCCATTAAGTTTGGCCAGTCAACCCGGGATTATTAATGGGAACATATTATTCAATTTTTAAGAAAATGAATACGTGTACGATATTTTTAAGTTCAGATCTCAGCGACTCAAAATTGTTTGAAATATAGAGTTAAACTATTTTAAGAAGAAAACAAGGCTTGTAGGATAGCGACGAAACCATTTTCATTTATTTCGGAAAAAAATCTAATCAGCTGGCAACTGAGCTTGCAGATTCGATATATTTCTATTCATTTTCGATAAATCATTAGTGTTAACTTATGATGATGGACAGAAAAGATAAGATAAAATTTAACCAAGGGTTATTTAACTTGGGTAAACGCAGCACTGAAAAAGAGGGTGTAGTATATCTTTGTCTAAGAACCAAATGGCATCTGAGTTATCGACCAAGCTAATAGTTCGCTGAATAAAGTTCAATATCACTTACTTACACGTAAATTGGAGCGTTCAAAGTTCAATTTTATAGCGACAAATATTACGCCTTGCACGAATAGTGACTAAAATAATGCCAATCATACCAAATTAACAAAGATCGCACGAACATGTAAAGTAAAGGAATCAAAACATTAGAAAATGTCGTAGCACGTAGGCATGACTCTTACTTATGTAATAAGTTAGATTGCAGATATATAATTACTTGTTTCACAGAAAAGCGGTTCCCAACATTTCAACCAAATGAAGATAATTTCATTGAGAAAAGCACACGCTAAACATACAATCGTTACGTACATCTGAGCACGACTGACGTAGTAGCTAAACCTAGCTATACGTACATACAAACGACTAAGACAAAAAAAAACTTTCCATTGAACAATTATTAGTTCGACGCTTTCTTAAAATAGACAAACGCCAATATAAATATTAAATGTATGTTCCTTCTGCAACAGGCAACAATTGGGTTATTAGAAGATATAAGAACATTTCAACATTTGGCCTGCATCTTGCAATTCGCACATCACCAGGTGGGGTACTTCAACACGCGCGTGATTTCTCATAATGCATGCAACTTTGTCGAACACGATCATTGGCAGTTCGATCAGTTGACACATGATGTTATCTATGTACATACTATTTAAAAGGAACAAACTACTAAATAGATCTGAACAAAGATTTGCAAATTATATGAATTATTACGTCATATTCCAGGAAGGAAAAAAAAAAGCGCAAATACTTCCGATTGAAATGCATTACTTCATTATTAGATAATCAATAGCAGCATATTATATTTTAAAAGACTAAGTAAGATACAAGGGACGGGAACACCTCGAATGTCAAGGTCAGTTCACCTTGTGATTCGTTTTTCATGTGTCCGTTCATGATCTTCAATTTAGAGTCTACACACGCGAGTATAGAATTTTTTTTATTCACTTACCTATTAGCATGAATGGTGATTCCTTAGCTTTTCTGGCAAGTTTCCCATCATTATCTTCCGGAATTTCAAAATACGATTTCGAACTCATTTCTATATGCAAAAAAAAAAATTACAAAAACTTTATTGACTGCGATCTCGTACCAAATTATTTATTTGATATCACTAACTGGAGGTTTAAAGTTTGGAAATTTGTCTTAAATCCTCAAATGTTGGTGTGGACCACGAAAAGAAAAGTACTTTCTGCACAGGCAGCAAGCAAACTTGAACGATTTATAAAGAAACGTCAGAATGAAAGACAAATTTTGATAAAAAATTCACAGTAGATATGCCAAGTCGCCCAAGTGGCAAGTGGTTGCTGCGGTGTGCCGGGTCACAATAAGATGAATGTTAGGGTGCTCTTCACCGACAAATAATAAAGGAATAAAGAGTTTATAAATGTATTGATATTATTATACCTTTGACACACTGAAGGGGTATTTCATGTAACTCGTCGGAAGGTCGTCGTAATCGTTCTAAACGTTAGAAAACTACGACGTGATAAGTAAACTGTCAACATTTTTATAGGAAATATTTCCACCTATATCGGAATTTTCTCACAGGAATTGGAAAACTTCGTCGTAAAATTACAATCTTTGGCACGTAGTAAAATTACGACGTTGCATGAATACCCTCCCTAATACGTTGTAAACGTGATAAATGAACTATCAAAATTTGTATTGGAAATCATTTCCAAATATATCGGAATTTGAGATGGTAAACGTTGTAAACTTTAGAAATGCTATTTTGACATTTAACCAGGCACTTTCACGCATCAAACATATCGCTAAACTGAAAAAAGTTATGTAGGACGGAAAGAGAACAATAGGAACAAAATTCTATCAATAAATAAATTACTAAATTGGGATTCAATTCAGCGGTTACCGCATTATTTAGTGGTAAAGTTTTAAAGGCAACCGAAATGCGTATCTGTAACTGGTATCTGGTATCGCTGTCAAAAGAGAGATACATGTCTTGCATGAAGTTGCCCTCCATTCAACTTCAAGCTACAGATTCACGAAGATACACTGTGTATATGCGCTTACGAGTTGCCCTGTTTTTAACTTCTGACTCAGATTCAAGCATCAGCAGATATATTCTGGGCTACCCTTTAGGGTCGTTCATGAAACGTCTTCGTAAAATTACAATCTTTGGCACGTATCAAAATTACGACGTTGCATGAATACACTTATTACCAACATCAACGAATTTGAGCAATTGGTAACTTTAACGTAATGATGCAGTTAAAGTTGCTAAAACTACAACAAAAAACTTTTCATACTTTTAGAAAATTACGTAAAAAATTTCATTTCAATTTTTCAATTCATCGAATACGGTGTTGTTGCCATAAAAGTGTGCATACAAAAAACCATTTACCGATGACTAGAATATCGTCATCTTAATAAAGAAACCTCGTAACTCTATTTTTGGCAAACATCACTTTTTATGTAATCTTATAGAAAATCGGCATGCGCACCGTTATGGAAAACCTCGTAGTTCCTTAATAACTGTAAATCACATATAAATCGTTTTGTTTATATATCGTAACTCCAATTTAGTCAGTTTCTGAAAAACCTCTTAACTCCAAATTACTGAGGAGCAACCCTCGTAACTCCTGCTTATAATAAACAAAACTTGGAACTCCGCTATCCAAAGCTATAAGAGTGGTATGAAAGCGGAGTATCCCCAATTACTTCAATTACTGTAAGTGGGAAATCCTGGCAGCAAAAAAAAAATGTTTGTGTAGAAAATTGCGATTTTTTCTATTAATTTAGAATATAACATAACACCGTTAACTGAAAAGCTGGGCTTGGTAAAAAAAAATTGTTTCTTCTGTAAAATTCAACTTTTGGAGTTACGAGGTTTTATTATTAAGCCGACAATGATTAACGGTAAACTAGGTATGCATTGCCTTTTCACATACTACTTCGCAACAGATGTGCCATATTTGCGGAGCAAAGCCGAATAATATTTAAAACTCCTTGCAAACAACCATTTACGAAGATTTCCTTGGTTTTGGTATATCTCCACTGCATGCGCAGATAAGATTCTTTGAATTCTTTATTCTTTATTTATTTAAAAAAAAAAAATGGCGGGCCGAAAGTAATGAATACCCTTTTTTTGGACGCAACAAAAAAAAAAAAAACATTGGATTGACTGACAGTTAACAAGCCAAAACAAAGTGATGAAATTCAAACGAAGGTAAAACTGCAAGTAGATTTTCTGCAAACCTTTGTGTATCTTCTCAGATAACTGGCGTAAAACAATCTGTAATTGAAAAATGTGCTGTGGTTTAAAAAAAATTAAATTTTGAGTTCTGAACTTCCTTCCCATGCAAATAAAACCACTGGTCTTGTAATTAACGAGGGTAATTCAAAGTAAATGCCATCAACAAAAAAAGTAGAAGTAGTAGTAGTAGTGTGCAGAATCGACGAAGACTGATCATAAAAAATCGATGATACATTACTTAAGTGAAACAAAAGTGATCAAAACTCTTAATCCGACTATTCAAATGGTAACTCAACCGGACCCTAATTCTACCAATATTAGGCACTTTCAAACTAAAAATTCTTTTTCGAATTTTCGGTCCTGAATGCGAGGATAGCGAGTGGAGGAGAAGATATTTCCGCGCACTTTATAAGCAATACCAAGATGTAGATGTAGTACACAAACAAGTAGACTACATTGGCGCATAATTATCCAACCGGTTTGAGACGACAAGGAATATACTACCTCCGGTTTAAGGATCAAGCGATAACGGGTGCTAGAGGAATATTGCAGGGCCGGGCCCACATCCTTGTGAAATCGATGTTATTGACACTGACTTTAGTAAAGCTTTAAAAAAAAATGCACATGAAATCATTCTTTTTAAACTTAAAGCACTAGGTTTTCAACCGAACTTAATAACTTGGATTAAATCCTATCTCTTTAAACGCCAATAGATGCTCTTTATCGGACCCCTTTTTTAGCACATTTCCTCCTCCACTGTGTTTTACCCTTTTCAAAGATATTTTAACAACTTTTCAACCTGGTGCCAAAAAAAAACTTCCTGGAGCTCAATGTGAACAAATGCCAGACCATGACATACTCCCGTAAGCTTCTCCCATCAGACTCGAAATCGTATTTAATATTTGGTGAGCCCATACCTAATGTGCTTTTCATGTGGGATCTGGGTGTTATCTGTGACAGAGAACTTAACTTTCGCTCTATCGCTATGTCACAAAATCTCTCTTTTTCACATTTGTTGACCTATCCTTGAATATGCTAGCCAAGTATGGTCGCCTTATCACAATACCCATTCCCTCCGTATTGAGAGTGTCCAACGCAGATTTATCCGTGTTGCTCTACGCGGTCTCCCCTGGGTAGACAGTTTTAATTTACCCCACTACGAGGTTCGTTTGAAATTAATAAACCTTCAATCACTACAAAAGCTTCGGGAAATAGCCGACATTCTTTTTGCACCTCAGCTTCTAGCAGGTATTATTGATTACCCCGCTCTGCTAGAAATTATTTCCCTCAACGCTAACTCCAGAAATCTAAGATAAGTTCCCCTCTTCCGACTCAAATTCCACCGAACCAACTACGGTAACTACGAGGCAATGAATAGACTAGTACACCTGGCTAATGGGCATAGCTCCTTTGATTTTCATTGTAGCAAACTTGGTCTACGAAACTCCCTTATGTCCTGCTCATACACCACTACTCCTTAACCCTTTTTCTAATAATTTAATTTAGTTAGGTTAATTTAGTCTTAAGTTCAGCTTGTACTGAGCTTAAATAAATAAATAAATACGCCAGCTTCGATTTCTCTCAATGTGGATTATGTACTTACTTTTTTTTTCATTCTGAAGAATCGTTGAAGTTCTTAGAATTGCTTAGACAGAAACTTTTTCCATACTTTATCGAAAGTTTGTTTTCTATCAAGGAATATAGCTGAAAATATATTCTTCTCTGCATTTTTTTTTGATTCTATCTGTTATTCCATGAACCTGATCAATCGTGGAGTGCTTGTTTCGAACATCCAATTGGTGGTTTGAAATTAGCGATTTCTCTTCGATTATTTTATGTAGTTCATACAGTTGGCAAGTTCTTTGGCTGTTATTGCTTAAATACATGTCTCCTCTTCGCACTTGGTACTCGACGTATTCAAAAGGTTGAAAAACGCCATTTCTTGGGTACTTGTCCAAATACCTTCTCTGTTTTTAACTGGTGGAATGTGTGTGATTGGCATATTCATATTCTTTGTTGCCTTCCCGAGTGAGTATTCTGTATGAAGATCATTTGTAAGTTTGGTAAGACATGTTTTAATACCCATATTTTTAAGTTCTCTTATCGATCATCTAAGCTCACCAATTCCATTGTTGAGTATTCTTTTGTCACTTGGTGCAACCTTTATCTAGCTCTTCTCTTTTCTGGTTTGACATTTCTTTTAGATAGGAATGTTGATTTGATCTTAGGTGTTGTAGTTCTAACAGATTTTTAGATATTAAATGATAATATAGCCTGCATAGCCTCTTCTAATCCATCTTCTGTATGATTCTCTAAAAGTCTCTAAAAGCTGCCTACTTTCCTCCAGCTTCTGTCTGAAGTGGTTTCAAATCAGTCAGATTCTTAGCTCCTATTGGACTAAGTACTTTTTTTTATATCGATTTTGTCTCGTCTCGTTTCCAAAAATACTGTAGAATGTCAAGATAGCCAAAATAAAAACAAATTTTTTTCATTTTACATTTATTACAAAAAAATTGATTTGTTTCAAACATAATTTCTCACAATGAATTGTTTTACATAAATTAATAATTTTTTTAATTACACCTATTTTTTTCTTAATAATAACATAAAACATTTATGACTAGATGCGATAAAAAATTGTTTGGAAAATATCATTTTGGATTTAGAAATGGCTTTGGTACCCGGGAGGCGTTGTTTGCTTTTATTATAATAGTTCAACGAATCTTGGAGATGAACAAAGACGTTTTTGTATGCTTTGTAGATTACGAAAAAGCCTTTGATAGAGTACAATACAACGAAGTCATGGAGATCCTTGAAAGTAAAGTTATAATAGAAAGGAATGACAGCAGAGTGATCAGAGTGATATTGGCAACAGAAAGGAAAAATAGCAATGGGAGAAGAAGAATCTGATGACATAGAGATAAGTAAAGGAGTAAGACAAGGATGCGTTTTGTCACCATAACATACCGAGATGTTGCTTAGGTTGTCGATAAATGGTTGGTCGCACGCAATCTGGCCGATTTTATGGCCTGTATGGCCGCTTGGCTTGAGATAGTATTTTGGATGTCCGAACATTCCGAGGAGCTGACATCGACTCGGACCACTACCTTGTTGCAGCAAAGGTAAGAATGCGGATATCCAACACGCCACAACAATCCAGAAATACTGTGAACAAATTTAATGTTGAAAGACTGCAATTGCAAGAGACCGCCAAGACCTTCGCGCAACGCGTATCCCTAAACCTCTCGATTAACACCATACCAACAGCATCGAATATCAAAGAACAATGGCAACAAGCCATTAGATTAGCCGCAACTGACGTGCTAGGTTTATCGGGCAAGAAACCCCTGGTTTGATGAAGAATGCCGACAGATGCTCGCAGCCAAGAACGAGGCCTACAAGGCTAAGCTGCATATGAAGACGAGAGCTGCCGTTGAACTCTTTAGGCAGAGAAGAAGGGAAGAACACCGGCTTTTCAGAAAGAAGAAAAAAGAGCAAGAAAAGCGCGATTTGGGTATATAGAGAGGTGCCACTCCAGGATCGATGTTCGCAAGTTTTACCAACGTGTAAAACGTCAAAGCGAAGGATACAAGGCTCGAACAGAATCCTATCGAGATGAAGAAGGAAAAATCGTAGTTGAGACACAGTCGATGCGGAGGATATGGAAGAACCACTTCTGCAGACTGTTAAACGGCGATGAGGAACAACATTCCGCAAATGACGGCCTTCCCGCTGAGCTTTATAAAGCCGTCGGAGATGACTTGGTAAGTAACATCCACCAACTCATAAGCTGGTAAGAAGAAAGTATGCTTGAAGAATTGAACCTCAGCATCGCTTGCCCGATCCACAAAAAAGAAGACCCTCTAACTGCGACAACAATTGACAGTATCTATAGAGACGAACTATACAGAGCCATGTCTAGTTTTGGTATACCGCGAAAGCTCGTTTGTTTGTGTAGGATGACGATGGAGAATTCTCTGTCAATACCGTCAGCGTATGCTAGTAGTTGTACCGATTTTTGGAAAATTGTGCCCCCGGTGTTCATTTTCGACCCTGATGAAGGGTCATCATCAGGGTCGAAAACGACCTCACCGACACATTCGATACCAAAAAAGGATTTAGGCAAATCGACGCGCTGTCATATGACTTCTTCAATTTGATTCTTGAGAGGATTGTGCAAAACTCTCAAGACAACACCAGAGGAACTACGAAGGAGATCCTATAAAGACCCTGCTCATCCCAGTTCTGCTCTGCGGCGTTGAAGCATGGAACAACTCAAAAGCGGACGAAGAAATCCTTGGTCAATTTGATAGGAAAATTCTTTGATCCCGTTTGCGTTGACGGGCTATGGAGACGAAGATTCAACTAAGAACTATACGAGCTGTACAGCGACATGCCCCTGGTTAAAAAAAAACTCCGCATTGGACGTTTAAGATGGCTAGGACATGTAGAACGAATGGACACCAATACTCCGGCCCGCAGAGTCTTCGATTTTCAGCCAGACGTCGGACGCAGTAGAGGAAGACGTAGAAAGTAGAAACCGACGTCAACCAACTTGGAGGCAGTTAGCTAAGGTACTCGTCGGTACTGCTATACGGAGTAGAAACCTCGACATTAAAAAAACAATGATAAGAAAATTAGAGGCTTTCGAAATTTGGATATATCGAAGAATAGTGCGCATTGCGGGACAGATAAAATAACAAACAACGACTAATTACGACGGATGAGAGAACAGAGAGAACTTATAAATTCAATTAAAAAAATACTCGAATATCTAGGACACGTATTACGCAACTTCCTTAACTCATCTTACAAGGAAGGATAGGTGTGAGAAGAACTGTGGGTACAAAAGCTGTAATGGATGTCAAATATTAGGGATTGGCTCAACCTTTCCACCACAGAAATAAAAAGAGTTGTCACAAGTAAACAAACACTAAAAACAATAATTTCCAACCTCCGCAGCGGATAGGAACTTTAAGAAGAAGAAGTCACACCCGCCGACATCATTTGCGTCCCAAAAAATGGTTTGTCCTCTCTCCGGCATACAAAGAGTGCAATATGAGTTTACATTTTCATTATCTTTGTTCTCGGCTAAGTAAGTAGGTGGTTCTAAGGAAGTGGGTTGAGGTAAATATCAATATGACCGAATGTTTTAAAATATATGTTATATATAAAGAGGCTTAATGGCCTTCAGATCTCGGTTTCACACAGAAAACCGTAAAAAAATTACACCATCAGTTAAAACTGACGCATAAAGGGATTCGGTGGTTAGAACAAAGCAAACTCTATGACAAGTTGTTGTTGATGCTTAACAAATTTTATTGTTATAAGCAAGTCTAGTAATTAAGCTAATATCGTTAGAACTTACATATCGAAGCATTTGTTAACTGAGACACAATTCCATCATAATCTTCATAGTTTTAATATTATAATTCATCGTTTTTGAGTATTGTTAGTCTATAAAATAATTGTACTTCTTGTGTTTGCAAAACTATTAACTAAATATTACATTGCATTTCAATCTCCTACCTTTGAGCTATTTACTGACAGTCGTGCAGCTTGAACTGATACATTTGAGTACGCCGGATTATTGAAGGCATTTCTGCTTCTTTAATCAGGGTGGGTCAATGCAATTAATAACTATATAGTGAATCTGTTTTATTTTATCCCACTAAAAAACGATACTAGTGTGTAACATTTTAGTGAAAAGTGTTAAACCCAAACTGATTTAGTTTTTCTCAATTACGGTTTGTTCAAGTTTTTAATAAAAGCCAACAATCAACTTATGGCGTTTTCCATTGGAAAATCTGGATTTTTATCTTTTTTGTTACCAATGGAACACGATATCAGATTGATTTTTGTCTGTGGTTGTATTGTAGTAATTTCGTGCCTGTGAAGTTAGTGTCGGTGTAGCTGTCAGGTTTCTAGTAACACAGGTTGTTTGTTTTTGATTTAATTTATATTTCACATCATACTAAGGTGCGGGTTTAATGGTTAATAATAGTTTTTCACAGTCGAAATAAACTTAAATCAAAAGGAAAATCACTCTAGTCAAACTGACAGCTATCATTTGTATTAGTGTTTGTGCAAGGCGTGGTAAATCTGCCGAAATCCAGATCTGCAAAATAAAAAAAATTAATTTTTTTGCTTAATCGGTCGGTCTTTTGACAGATCTAGATCAAAAAACAGATTTTCATCATTGGAAAACGCCATTATTGAAGCGACTAAAGCTAACGCAAAAACACGTTATCTTCAGAGAAATAAATTAGCAGATATGTTTAGAAAAAAACAAGCAAACATGCACTTAATATACTAAAGTTTTGGTAAATTCAACTCAAGCTTTTGATAGACAAAACTAACACAATTTGATTTAAAAACCTTATTCTCAACAACAGTTTTTTTTTGGTTTTGTTAGGAGCGTTTTATGCAACTCAATTGTACTAATTCGCATTACCGATTCCGACCGTTTCCACAATTAACTTATGCCTTCGCTTCATATGCGATACCATATTATCCTTACGATTAAATTCCTGTCTGCACTCGGGAATCTCGCAAATATAACATTCTGCACTGTGTTTACTTCGTTTGTGTTTGTACAGTGAATTTTTACTTTTGAACTCTATTTGACAGTGATCACAGATGAAACCTACCTCGCCAAGGTGAAACTTTTCATGCTCCTCCAAATAGCTGCGTCGTGTAAAAGCTTTATCGCAACTCTTACATTGGTGTTGTTTTACATTCAAATGAGAATGTAAATGTTTGGATAATTGTACAACGACAGCATTGCATATGGGACACTTTTTGCGATAAAGGCCGGTATGAATGTTTTCGTGTTGTTTAAGATTTATAGCCTTTCGGAAGACTTTATCACATTTGTCGTATTTACAATGAAATAGAGGTTTTTCCGAATGAGTATAGATGTGATCCTTGCAGTGATCTTTACGAGTAAACACTTTATCTGATAAAAAAAAAGTTACATTAAGAATATTCCAATTTTGATGTTTACTTACCACATAGAGGACATGGAAACTTTCTGGACAAATGAGAATCTCTTAGATGTTTCTTTAGTCTTTTATCGGTGGGAAAATGTTTATTACATTTTTCACAAGCAAATGTAAAATGTTCAATTTCAATGTGATTTAGTAAATCAAAATGTGTTTCGAAGTCTTTAAAACACTGGAAACATGTTAATTTCTCTTCGTTTTCGCTTTCGCAGAGATTTTCGGTGGTGAATTGCAGGTCAGTTTCTTGTTTAAAAGAATCTTCTTCTATCAATTCTAAATGAAATTATATTCAAAGCATGTCGAACTATATTCTTTAAATTAAAAAAATACCTGGAAATTGATAGTCCAGAATTTCGCACTCCTCCATTTTTGCGTATATTTACTCGTGAAGGCAGTTGCACATTTTTTATGTTTACATCGATTTTTTTTTCAAACAATGTGTCAGAACTGACAGCACACTCTTGTCAACCAGTGGTGTGATTGAGTACGATTCACAGTAACTATTGATGTATTCTAGTGTTATTAGATCGGTTAGTTACAGCGTCCATTAGTAAAGTCAAAAAATCCCATTTATCCCAGAAGTCAAATAAAAAAATTCAAATTCAAATAATTGTAGTTATGTGTCATTTGCGTTAACATTTTAGCCAGTATGTAATTTTTGACATTAGTAAGGTGCAGAAATGTAAAAAAAAATACAGTGGATAAAATTAAACCATCTTTTTAACGGAATTGACACACGGCCTAACATTCCATTTGATAACGTATACCCAATAAAATGAGAATTATAATGCTAAAAAATCACATTTTGAGATAATTGTATTATACTAGGTTCTCAATGAGCAAAAAAGCTTATTTTGGCATTCATTTTGCAAATACGATTAAATTTCCCATACAAAATTTCCGTGATAATACCATCACATTTGTGGGAAATATGTTAATATGTTAAACTATAGACCGGACTGATCGGTTTCTTAAAACAATATGAGAAGGTTCGTTGAACACTCTATATTCCATTCTTACTTACTTAAGAGGTGTTACATTCCGGAAGAACCTGGATCTCAACCAACATGCTACTCCACTTAGCCCGGTCCTGTTTAGCTGACTGCCTCCAGTTGCGCACCCCAAGTTTGTTGAGGTCGGTTTCTACCTGTATTCGCTACCTATAACGAGGTCTTTTTTACTGCGTTCGACGTCTATGGCTGGGAACCAAAGACTCTGCGAGCCGGAGTATTGGTGTCCATTCGTTCTGCATGTCCTAAACATCCTAAACGTCCAATGCGGAGTTATTTTTGGCTAAGTCATTGTCGCTGTACAGTTCTTATAGTTCTTGTTTAAATCTTCGTCTCCCGTAGCCTGTCAATACAAACGGGACCAACGATTTTTCCAAGAATTTTCCTCTCGAACCGACCAAGGATTTCTTCATCCATTTTTGATACGGTTCATGCTTCAACGTCGCAGAGCAGAACTGGGATGATCAGGGTTGATGTTGTTGTTGCCGGGGTAGACAAAGTCCCGTACTATCTCAAAGTTATATCTGTAAATGGTGACGTTCTGTCCAATTCGTCGATGTTGTGTGTCCTTTCGTGTTGACAGCTTATAACTACTTAGTCTTACCCTCATTTATTTCTAAACCCATCTTTGCCGCTTCCTTCTATATACTAGTAAACTGGGCTATGACATCAGGTTCAGTCCGACAAATGACGTCAATATCGTCGGCGTATGCTAGTAGTTGCAACGATTTTTAAGGAGTTTTGCACAATCCTCTCAAGAATCAAGAAAAACGGATGAGTTTGGGCGGTATACCAAAACTAGACTTGGCTCTGTTTACTTCGTCTCTGTCGATTTGGACTTCTTGGGTTTTTTTCCACGATCTGCCGAAGTGTGAATATTTGATCGGTTGTAGACGTTTCATGGGTTCATATATTACGGCAGATAGGATCTTGTAGGCGATGTTGAGGAGACTTTAGCCTCTGTAGTTGGCGCAGTTTAGAGGGTCCCAACTTTTAAGATCGGGCAAAGAATGCTGAGGTTCAATTCTTCGGGAATACTTTCATCCATACAGAATTGGTTTATGAGTTTGTTGGATTTTACTTACCAAGTCTCCGCTGGCTATATAAGATCAGTGGGAAGGCCGACATTTCCGGCCGCCTTAATAAGCTTGAGCTTAGATTTTGTTATACTCACTTTATTCAGGTCGGCTCGTTGGCAGTTTTTGCTGTCGTTGCCAATATCGAATGGTTCGTTTTGCCTGACAGCGGAATGGTATTCGTCATCGGCGTTTAACAGTCTGAAGAAGTGGTACTTCCATATCCTCAGCATCGACTGTGTCTCAACTACTATATTTTCTTGTTCACCTCGACAGGATTTTGTTCGAGTTTTGTATCATTGGCTTTGACGTTTCACACTTTGGTAAAACTTACGAACATCCTTCCTGGAGTGTCACCTATCTATATCTTCGATCGCGCGCTTTTCATACGCTTGTTTTCTTCTGAAAAGTCAGTGTTCTTCCCTTCTTCTCTGCCTATAGAGCTCAACGGTAGACCTCGTCTTCACCTGTAGCTTAGCCGTGTAGGCCTCCTCGTCAAAAAAATGGGTTTCCTGCTGATGCGCACGAGAAATCTACTAAATCAGTTAGGTCTTATCTAATGGCTTGTTGTCATTGTTGCCATCGTTCTTCAATATTCGATGCTAAGGGTATGATGGTGATCGAGAGGTTTAGGGATACGGTTGCGCGAAAGCAATGAACATTAGACATTAAATATCTGGTTTGTTGTGGCGTGGTGGATACACGCATTCTTACCTTGGCTGCGATAAGGTAGTGGTCCGAGTCGATGTTAGCCTTTCGGAATGTTCGGAGATCCAAAATACTCGATAAGTGCCTCTTGCCTTTGCGTAAAAGTCTCTCAGCATGATTTTAACGTCGTACTTCGGTAGTCGCTCATAGGTTTCGTCAAGGAGCTCGTAGAAGCAATCTATAGCTATACATTCTTTTTCCTCCGTCAGGTCGTGAGCGCATATAAGATTTATGTTGGCGAATTTGGCTTTGATGCGAAATGTTACAATGCATTCAAATTTTAAAAATGTTTGCAATTGTTCTGCTTCGTCGGGCAGGGAGTCTACATACCAAATTTCATTACTCTAGCTTAAAATTAAAGGCCCATCGTTTGGTGACATACCTACGGAAGGACGGACAGACAGGCATGGCCAGATCGACTCATCTAGCAATTCTGAGTCCATTTATATAATTTAAGGTATATATATTGAAATGATTTCTCTATGTTACGAACTTAATGTCAAAACTATAGGTATAGAACTTTGGGATAAGGTATAAGGTACAAAAGTACAAACGATGATCCTAATGCTTTGTACAGCGACTGCTAAAGGCAAAGTAAAAATGGAACTAGGTCATATGGACAGGCGAAAAAAATTTGGAGCAGTAAGCTATACATACAATAAACAATTATTTTACATTTTTATAATCTGAATTTTATTTTAAAGAACGTTTGGTTTAGAAACAACTGTCAACGCTGGTCAAAGCTCCGGCGCAGTACTTGTTGTAAACGGTCCATGCAGTCCATCCTTGTTGGTTCTTGATCTTGCGGGAGCAGGTTACGGAGTTGCTGATATCATCGGTGAGGAGGGCACTGCATGAGAGGGAGCACTCATTGTAGGAGAACTTTCCATTTGTTGGCTGGCACCAGTAGTAGTTGTTGATTTGGAAGATGCCATAGTCCTGGGATCCGTTGTAGTTAGCGGGTCCAACAGCGGCGGTGTTATATGAGCTTTCGTATTGGGCAATGCAAGTCCAAATGGGGAGTTCAGATTTGGGTGTTCCTAGCCTGTACATTTCTTGGGCCAAACCACAACGGGTGAAGACCTTGCCGAAGGCAGGGGTAGCCAAAAGAACGGCAGCAATAACAAACAAAGCGAACTTCATACTGAATAGGTGTATACAACTATATGGTGAGTTAATGAGGGGGTGTTCTTTTATACTATCCGAAGATTTCCATGTCTCATTGAATGTGACAGTACGCCACCTAGAGTGCGATAAGATATAATGCAAAATATCGCAATGATAGCACTTATTGATTTGATTAAGATTGATAAATTTTTAATTAAAATCACCAATAAGTGAGATCGTTCTTAATATACATATAAAGACGTTGATAATCAAAGGTAAACAATAATACAGTACGGGTTTTCCATCTTAATTTTTGGTTATCGAAAGTCTTCGCGTGTTGACTTTTTCAAAATGTATCTGGCAGTAGATGTACTAAAAAAAACTTTATACTGAGGAGGTAGCGACATTTTTTCCCAGGACTTAGACTAGTGATCTCTACAGACCATCAATGAAATATGACTTTCTTATTAATACAAAGGATTGTTATTGTCTTCATTTGTAGCTGTCAGACAATTTCCCAAAATACCTCATGGTTTAACCAAAAAACGTTTTTTTTTGTACAGAATCGCTGCCACTCCCATTTCGTAGGCAAAACTGGTTTTTATTTTGCGATTCGATTGATAAGACCTCTATACAAAAAATCAGCAGCCGTTCTACGTACTGTGACTGATTGTCGCAGTTCGTACGAGAGGAACATTGGGTGTTCACATGTAACGACATCGAGTGTCTACGACAAAGAGGAACGGGGGGAACTGGGATTTCCATAATGGCGGAAAGTCAATTTTCTCGTGCAGATGGAAGCTTGTTAGGTAACGTTACCTTTCTATCCTATTTCTATTTGATCCTCCCCGAACGATGAAATAGGACCAAAAAGAGCAGGTCAAAGATACTCATCGAATAAATCTAAATTATGAATTGTTTTTTCATTCCCCGCCTCTTACACATTTTTCCCTGCGCACCAACACTAATCGATGAAAATCAGTGATTTTACTCTTGTGTGAACAGGCACGTTGTGTGTAATAATAGCATTTCAAAAGTTTACAACGCTTACCATCTCAGTTTACGCACACAATTCCTTCAAGAAATTTCCGATATTGTTAGAAAAGATTTCCGATACTAATTTTGACAGTTCGTTTACAACGTTATAAACATCCCTTATTATTTTCACCACCTTGAATGTAATTAAAGGAGCAACATATAAATTTAGCAAATTCTTCTGCTGTCAAGCAACAATTTGCAACATATTGAGAACGAAATATAAATCGAATAATTCTGTTGGTGCACGTAAACCTTAAATATAAACGCTATTATCAAAAATGTTAATAAATCGCAGTCTGTTAACACTGGGCTTGGGCACAATTGATTCTTCCATTCTCATGCAATTTCACTGTTGATATGAAAATAATTTTGTATTTGCCTCGAAAGAGTGAAGGGCTCAACCCGTGGCATCCGTTCTCTCCGTCACATACGCAACATGCAACTGACAGCTCCATTAACGCTTGGAAAGTATTACACATTTAAAGTGACGTACTTAACGCAAAATAGTAACTTATTGTTAAATGTTCTCTTCAAGAATTGCCTTTGAGAAAAGATGTTTGAAGACAGGCTAATTCAAGCCGTGCAAAAGCACACCTTCCTGTACCATAAATCACTCATTTTATACAGGAACAAACCGATTAAAGAAAAAGCCTGGCAGGATGTGGCAGATGAGGTTTCCGTAGATCGTAAATTACCCAATCTGTACAATTAATAGATTGGTCTAAGTAATTTCAATTGCAGTGGAACTCTGCCAAAGTCGATGGAGATCATTGCGGGACCGTTTCGTTAAGGAATTTCAGAGGATGCCGAAATCTGAAAGTGGTGAAGAAGGTGCGTGGAGACATTTCAAAGCACTTTCATTTCTGAAGGCCCATGTAATACCACGAAGGTAACATTGATGAAATTGTTGGCCTAAATTTAAAAGCAATTTGTTACAGGCCATATTATAATACGAAACGCACGTACGAGGAATCACTAACCAGCCCTCCAGATACAAGCACATCTCAATTTTTTACAATTCATGATATTGGATATAATGCTGACGAATCTCATGACTTCACACATTCATCGTCGGACACTGCATTGCCATCGACATCGGCCGGCCGACCGTCAAAAAAAAGGTACGTACAAGCAGAACGATTTGATAAGTTAATAGGAGCTGTCGCCAATATGTTAGAAAAGCCACCAGAAGTTAAAAGCCGTAATGCAAATTTTTATAAAGTCCTGGATGAATACCTCCTTAAGCTACCCGAGATGGTACAAGACGAGACTAAAATAAAAATATTAAATTTAGTGTTTAACGAAGGAATAATGAATGAATAAATTGAAATATAAAAATTATTGTTTTTCTGTTATCTATTAAATAAATCCATAAATGTAAGGCAAGTTCATTTCTAATTTCGAATTCAGTGTCGTTTTTTGTATGGTTTTGGTAAAACCTTCTGAACACTTACTATCACTGAACTAAAAGTGGGAGAGCAGCTCCTGTATTAATTAATAAACACTGAGTTGAAATGTAATATAAATATTCCTGCCCTAAAAAATACACATGCAAATTTTAATAGTTAGTCAAGAGGTAGCTGTACATCGTTTAATTCTTTTAAAGAGAATTCGGCGTTATAGATGCTCTTTACTTGGAGTTTAGTTCACATTCTGGACTAGATTCCAAAAAAGGGAACATCCAAATGAAGAAGGCTGGTGAAAAGTATCTCTTAATTCGAAAAAAAGTAATTGAGCTTAGCAGCCTCTAGTTTGGCAATAGATTTTATTGTTACCATGGTACGTCTTGACAAAATGTTCTGAAAATCTATTATTTCATCTGATTTAGTAGGTGTACTTTTTCATTTCCGATTTTATTGAAATTTGCTATCTAATCTAGTCTTCGACTATGGACCGTCCTTGTTAGAATCTTTGCTGAAATTATGGCGCTAATAGGAATACTGTTTAGTTTGACTGTTGGTTGATCATTAATGGCATGGAGAATTGGTATTGCATTTATTTCATTTAAAGAGAAGATGTCTTGTGACCTGTTGAGACCTCTATGCTTTGCAGAGATACAAAGCAATAGGCCATCCCACCTCAATTTTGTCAAAATAATGTTTTGATACCCTATCCCATAGGGGTATATTAGTTTAGATACAGAGTTTGTAACATGGAGATATAAGCTAGATATACCTCAAAGTATACGTATCGACTCAGAATCGATAGCTGTGTCGATTTAGCCATGTCTGTCCGCCCTCCCTCACCACGATATCCATAAGGGGACATGGCGGTCTCCAGATCAACAAACGGTCAACCAAATATATCAAATTGCGATAGACAAGAGGCACGCATCCAGTTTTTTGGATGTCCGATAATTCCGAGGAGCTAACATCAACTCGGACCTTGTTGCAGCCAAGGTAAGAATGCAGATATCCAAGAAGCCACAACTCAATGAGGAATGTTGACAGATGCTCGTAGCCAAGAACGAGCCTAAAAGGCTAGGCTACAGGTGATGACGAGATCTGCCGTTGAGCTTATTAGGCAGAGAAGAAGGGAAGAACATAAAGAAGAAAAACGAGCATGAAAAGCGCCCGATCGAGGATATAGAGGTGCCGCTCCAGGAAAGATGCTTGCAAGTTTAACCAAAGTGTAAAACGTCAACGCCAAGGATACAAGACTCGAACAGAATCCTCTCCAGATAAAAAAGGAAATATCGTATTTGAGACACCGTCGATGCTGAGGATATGGAAGAACCACTTCTGCAGACTGTTAAACGGCGATGTTGTACAACATTCCGCTGTTAGACAGAACGAACCATTCAATATTGGCAAAAACAGCTAAAACTGCCAACCACCCGACCTGAGTGAACTCAAGCTTAATAAGGCTGCCGGAAATGATCCCACTGAGCTTGATAAAGACGGCGGAGATAACTTGGTAAGTAACATCCACCAACTCATAAGCCAAATCTGGTCGGAAGAAAGTATGCCTGAAGAATGGAACAATCCCAATATTATTGGAACTTCAGCATCGTTTGCCCGATCCACAAAAAAGGATAACCTCTAAACTGCATAAACCTCCTCAAGCCTGAAACCGTTTACCAACAACCTGATCGTCACTTATCAGTGTGTTTATAGGCCAGGGAAGTCCACAACCGATCAAATTTTCACACTTCGGCAGATCGTGGAAAAAACCCATGAAGCCCAAAAAGACGAACGTACAGAGCCATGTAAAGGTTTGGTATACCGCCCAAACTCGTCCGTTTGTGTAGGATGACAATGGAGAATTCTCGCTGCTCCATCAGGGTCGTAAACGACCTCACCGACACATTCGATACCAAAAAAAGGATAAAGGCAAGGCGATGCGCTGTCATGTCGCTTCTTCAATTTGATTCTTGACAGGATTGTGCAAAACTCCCGAGCCAACACTAGAGGCAAACTATTTCAGAAATCGGTGCAACTACTAGCATACGCCGACGAAATTGACATGAACGACTCAACGTGATGTCAGAGCTACGTTTGCTATAGTATAGAGAAGGAAGCGGCAAAAATGGGTTTAGCAGCAATGAGGGCAAGACAAAATATATGCTGTCAACACGAAATTACACACAACATCGACGAGTTGGACAGAACGTCACCATTGACAGATATAGCTTTGAGGTAAAACGGGACTTTGTCTATCTCGGCTTCGCTATTAAAAGAACTGAAACGAAGAATTACTCTTGCCAACCGCTGTTTCTTCGAAAGAAGGCAATTCAGTAGTATAGTCTCACTCGAACTACTAAGGAGATCCTATAAAAGACCCTGATCATCCCAGTCCTGCTCTACGGTGGATGAAGAAATCCTTGGTCGATTTGATAGGAAAATTCGTTGGTCCCGTTTGCGTTGACGGGCTATATAGAGCAAGATTCAACCAAGAACTAAACGAGCTGAACAGCGACATGCCGCTGGTCAAAAAACTCGGCATTCGACGTTTAAGATGGGTAGGACATGTAGAACGAATGGACACCAATACTGCGGCTCGCAGTCTTCGATTGTGGCGCGCACAGGTGGAAACCGACCTCAACCAACTTGGGGTGAGCAACTAGAGGCAGTTAGCTAAGGACCGGGCTAATTGGAGAGGCATGTTGGTTGAGGCCCAGCTTCATTCCGGACTATAGCACCACTTAAGTAAGTAAGTCCGTCCGACCGTACGTACGTCACCAGTTTTTTGGGGCTTACATTTTGAGCTAGAATGATGAAATTCGGTACACGTACTCGTTGTTACACCCAGCAGAACGAGTGTAAACGTAGAAAAACGTAGTTTTTGGCCAAACCATAAGAAAGGTTGGAAAGTGTCTGAAATACATATCTAGACAATCCTAATGTCCATATTTCGTCTGCACAACGTTTTTTTGCCTCGCCCCCTTTTTAGGCCGTTTTCATTAAAAAACGTTTTTCGGTAAAATTTAAAAAAAAAACGAAAAAAATGTTTGATGCAAAATCATTGGCCATGATAATATAAACATTTCGTCCTTATTTTAATTTTACCCACGCCCACATTTTGTGGGTGTTTTACACAAAAAACATTTATATACCCTGCGCCATATCATATGCAGTAGAAAAACGTTGTTTTTGTCGATCCACAAAAGATTTTGATAAACTGTCTGAACAAAATGTTGTCACATTACCATTTTCCTTATTTCATCGCCATAAAATCCATGTGGTATGGTAGCAAGCGATCCGCACAGCGGATTGTAGCGTTCTCATTTCTTTTGTAACTGTTATGGATGGGGAAAAATTTTATGAATAAGAATTTGTGTGACCCTTTATAAATGTTTATGCACTGTATAAGTTGAGAAATGTTTTAGAGAATTCTAATGAATAAGGGGGAAATCAATAGGACGTATCTTAAGTGAAATAATCTGAGTATGGGCTAGACTTTCTTTCTAAAACTTCTTTCTAAAACATGTCATCTTGCTACCATTTTCTCGTATATTTGACAAGAAATTCCAACTTCTAAAATTTCAAGAATTTCCACTTCATCATCAAGCACATCCAGAATTTCGAAATCCATTTTTGTTTATTTTTTATATTAAATGCGTTGAAAACTAAAAATATCCAAAAGTGATTATTAAGAGTGCTTCTAACCCTTATGACATGTGGTATTTTATGTGGTGCTTTTTCAAAAACATAAACAATGTTCCGTTTAACGACTTTTATGCTTAGGCTGGAATTTGCTGCAAAGCTCTATGTATTACTTAAGCGATTATGTGGCGCATTATCTCATGAGTTTCGTAAGGACTTTTAGGACTTTGGCTCAAAAAATGTACAGGCTAGGAACACCCAAATCTGAACTCCCCATTTGGACTTGCATTGCCCAATACGAAAGCTCATATAACACAGCAGCTGTTGGACCCGCTAATACCAACGGATCCCAGGACTATGGCATCTTCCAAATCAATAACTACTAATGGTGCCAGCCAACAAGTGGAAAGTTCTCCTACAATGAATGCTCCCTCTCATGCAGTGCCCTCCTCACCGATGATATCAGCAACGCCGTAACCTACTCCCGCAAGATCAAGAACCAACAAGGATGGGCTGCATGGTCCGTTTACAACAAGTACTGTGCCGGAACTTTGACCAGCGTTGACAGTTGTTTCTAAACAAAATTTTAGTTGAAATAAAATTCATAATATAAAAATGATTGTGATTTCTTTCATACCTGCGATGAATGTATGCCGGCCGAGCTAACGAGCCGTTCGAGTCTGTTGCCCAAACTATTTGTATTTTTTTGATAGATATACCTTAATGTATAAGGATCTACTCAGAATCACCAGATGAGTCGATCTAGTCTGTATTTCCGTCCGTCCGTCTGTATGACACCGATTTTTGGTCCTTAAATTTTGAGCTAGAGTGATGAAATTTGGTATATGACTCTCTGTCCGACGACGCAGAATAGGTGTACAAGTTTTTAAAATCCGCCCACTGCCACGGCACCTTCTCAGCAAAATGTTTATTTGTGTCCAAACGGTTGAGAATTTTGAAAAAGTGTTTGAACAGTATATTAAGATAATCCATATATCTATGTTTCTCCAATACAAAGCTGTTTGCCACGCCCTCTGTTTAGAGGGGTTTTTTTTTGTAAAAAACGGTTTCTATAAGATTTTAAGGTAATTAAAAAAAATGCAAAAAACATTAATACAGTTATAATGAACATTTCGTCAATAGATCAGTTTAACCCAGCCCATTTGTTGTGGACATTTTTCCACAAAAGTCATTTGTATACCCTGCCCCAAGGCATATGTCGAACCATAAAAGTTTTTGATAAATTGGTTGATCTGTTGTGATAATGTCCTTTTCTATATTTCCTTGCCATAAAGACCACGTTTTTATTAATTGTTTTAAGGATGGGATGAGATAGGGTATTAGACGATTCGCATAGCGGATTGTAGCCTACTCTAAGGTTTTTTTTCTTTTTTTAAGGTGAAAGGAGGATCGACCAATATATATAGCGGACATGATGGCTAGTTGACATCATCGTCATTGTTCTTCGGCACTATGGTGGAATGGTATTGATCGAAAGATTGAGGGATACGCTTGCAAAGGTGTGGTCGATTTCTTGCGATTCCACTCTTTCAACAACAAATTATATTACAGAACTTTGCATTTATTGTGGCGTGGTGGATATCTCGATTCCGGCTGCAAGCAGGTAGAAATCGGAGTTAGTTAGCCCCTCGGGATTTTCGGACACCCAAAACATGCTTCTGTTTTTGGGTGCATGCTTTTTCTCGATCGCAATGCGATCAATTTTGTTTACCGTTTGTTATCTGGAGACCGTCATGTCCATTTATGGATATAGAGGTGATACGTGGTGTCGTTAAGGCGGTGCCTTCCGACAATACTAGTAAAATTGTTGTATCTTCCTTCATTGCCTGAAAATTGCCTAGCATTTTAAAATCTTACTATGCTAGTCCTCATAAATTTGTCCAGCAGCTGGTAGGAACAGTCCTAAGCAATGTCATTCCATTTCTTCGTGGGAGCGTGAGCGCAAATAATGCTTATATTGACAAATGACAAATATTGCTAATGCCTTCAAGCCATACGAGTTATTGCTACCCTTATAACAAATCCACATCCGAAAATTTCTCATTTCTGCTCAGAAATAATAAATGTGACAGTTTTTAAGCCTCTTTTTGTCCGGCCCATCCAATCGTTTTTCTTGGATGTAATGTAATGTCTGCTTAGTTAATCTAAAGGCTTCCGATAGTTGTTCAGCTGCACATCTTCTCTTTAATGTTTCCACAAGTCAGGTGTAGATAAGAACGTCGTTGTTCTTTTTACATTTAGCATGGTGCTTTCCACCTAGACATAAGTCTATCAGTATCCACTACAGAATTGAGCAATGCCGTTGGTCTTTTGGTTCCTAACAATTGATTTTTCTTGAAAAAAAATCGTATTTTAATTTCATTAGGAAAGGAGGTTGATTGCAGGGTGGCCGCGGTGTAGTGGTAATGTGTTCGCCTGCTTACAGGGCCCACTAAGGGCCGATAAGTTAGATTAAGTAATCCAGTTATTGATAAGTAAGATTTAAGCATTTTTGTCTAGCAGCATTTTTGTCTAGCAGTAAGTAATATTTTAAGTAAATAAAAAATGAGTTTGAAAAATAACAAAAAAAAATGTTTTCGCCTGTTATGTGGAAGTTTGCGCGTTCAACCCCAGCCAAAATCCTTTTATTTAAAATGAAATAAAAAGTTAGGTTCTTCTACCTAAAAGTATGCACCATTTAAAATTCCTTCAAATTTAACGAACACAAAAAAGTGAATTCCCGAAGTTAGTTCGGACACCACCCATGGAGTAAGTCTCCACTACATCCAAAAATCTTTCCTATCACTTTCTTTCTTCCTCTTCACAAACGATCGTAATGTGGTAACATATAAAGGGTATTCACAACATAACCCCTTGAGTGTGTGTAAATTATAAAAAAAGAAGGATTCAAGGCGAGAAAGGAGATTTGTAGGTTTTTTTTTAACTTTTTAGTTGAAAAAGGAGGATGTATGGGATGATTAAGTATACTCCAAGCTACCATTGTTTTTGCCGTCGGTTATTTGCATGCAATGAATCACAATATTTCATATTACTTACTTACTGAAGTGGCGTTAAAGTTCGGAATGAACCTGGGCCTCAACCAATATGCCTCTTCAATTAGCCCGGCCCTTAGCCAACTGTCTCCAGTTGCGCACTCCAAGAAGGCTGAGGTCGGTTTCTACTTGTGCGTGCCACTTAAGGCGAGGTCTCTTCTTCTGCGTCCCACGTCTGGATGGAAATCGAAGACTGCGAGTTGGTGAGACTGACATGGCTAGAGATTCTGCGTCAATCCATATAATTTAAGGTATAAATATAGAAATTTTGTCTCTATGTTACAAAATTAATGTCAAAATTATAAGTATACCCCTTTGGGGTACAGCGACAGCGACAGGCAAAACTAGGACATAGAGATCATATTTACATACAAAAAAAAAATTTTGCATTTTTATATTCTGAATTTTATTTCAAACAAGATTTGGTTTAGAAACAACTGTCAACGCTGGTCAAAGTTCCGGCACAGTACTTGTTGTAAACGGACCATGCAGTCCATCCTTGTTGGTTCTTGATCTTGCGGGAGCAGGTTACGGCGTTGCTGATATCATCGGTCAGAAGGGCACTGCATGAGAGGGAGCATTCATTGTAGGAGAACTTTCCACTTGTTGGCTGGCACCAGTAGTAGTTGTTGATTTGGAAGATACCATAGTCCTGGGATCCGTTGGTGTTAGCATGTCCAACAGCGGCGGTGTTACATGAGCTTTCGTATTGGGCAATGCAAGTCCAAATGGGGAGTTCAGATTTGATTGTTCCTAGCCTGTACATTTCTTGGGCCAAACCACAACGGGTGAAGACCTTGCCGAAGGCAGGGGTAGCCAAAAGGACGGCAGCAATAACAAACAAAGCTAACTTCATATTGAATAGGTGTTTTTGGATAAATGTTCACGTGTTGGCTCTTGGCCATATGTGCCATTTCAGAATGTATCCTCGATAGCTAATTTCATCAACATAAGTCACCAAAATATTATTAAAGCGTACAAAACAAAGTTGTCGCCATGGTTTTGGAACCATCAATAATTATCGCTTGGTAACTCTGCCGATCTTCCAATTATTGTAATAGATTTCTCTTATTTTTTGTACCTTATTTGACATAAACGCTATTTATAAATGTGGAAATATATTTTGAATACCCTAAAAAAGGCTGCATTAAAACTTATTTTGAGAATTTTTCAAGAACTTCTCTTAATATAAATTCTTAACAAATTGATGCTAATCTAAATGATAAAAAAAAATTAATAAGGTGTTTACGTATTTTGCGATCTTATATATAATTACACTTGTGCTGATAATACAAATTTCGTACAAATATTGTTATCATATCTATGAAATACTTTTGTCTAGTCCATGCCATGCATTATCTTATAATTAATAGAAAAAACAATAATTTTAATAGAAAAAAAAACGAATTAAGAGCCGTTTTTAAACACTAATCCATTTTATTATTAATTACACATAACACCAATTTTGTCGAAAACGGGTCTGACAATATTGTTTAAATTTAACAATGAATAGTAGATGAACAGTAGATTCATATAACGGATAGGCTATTTCAGCAAAATTGTCAATTTTTTCCAAACTATATGCTTGAATTGAATAAAATTTAGATATACACAGTACAAATCGGTCATAACGATGTCGAAGGGACCTTATAATTTCATCGTTATCACCGATTTATCGTTATATCCTTTACAATGAAAATTACATTGAAAGGAAACCTTTATTTAAAAATCGTTTCAAGTGTTCAAGAAAAATGAAATAAATCACTAATATGTGTTTAATTTGTACATTTCCTTGAGTAATATATTTTTCTAAGGCAGCTGTCCAATGTTTGGATTTAAATACGAAGCGCCAAACAGGATTCTTCTTCGGTCTCCTCATCCTCAATGGAAACCAGTGTGTCGTTTTATGAAAACTAGCGTGTCGAAAGCAGTTATTTATTTGCTTATTGACACCTCATGTCATGCCTTTGCTATCATTAATATGACACCAAGAACCGTAATTTTATAATCTTACTTGGATTCAACATGTTTGAGGATTTCTTAAATCTGCAGGTTCCTGAATTGAGTCTTATGTAATTTAATGATCCACAGGTTGCAGTACAGATGTCGTATTCGGGGCAGAAATGCAAGTTTGATAGCTCTTAAGGCTTGTATGTTATGATATGCAGCATAATTATCCACCAAAAGTAAAAGTTTCCTTTTTTATTGCAAGCTCTCTGCCCATGCTTGCAATACGAAAATAATAGACGTTATGATCTGTTATTATTTTCACATAAAACAGGTGGGGTTGTAATTGCAACGTTCTTGAAACAGCGTGCAGTTTTATATTTGTCAATATCCGAATCCTTTTTTTTTCTGTTCCCGTCATATTAGCAGATACTAAGACTGTAAAACCTTCCTTACACGTTTTTTCCACCAACGCATTTTTCTTCTCTGAATTGAAAAGTTTTGTCGAGGTTCATATTATCAACACTCAACACTCTTCAGATGAAAGTTATGGAAATCGAAGAGGCATATCATGAAATTACACTGCAGTCGCTACAGTATAATCGTGCATGATATATGCACATTGCACATATATAATGTCGAGTTATATATAACAGCAGGCTAAAAATAATAAACTGTAGGCATGTAAGAACCAATTTTTTACCATCACTGATAACCGATTTCATCGTTATATCCGTCATCGTTGTGGCCGATTGTAAATAACTTTGAGTTAAACGGAGTTTTACCGGGACTTCGAAATTATATTGTCATACTCGGTTCACCGCTATACCAGGTATTGCTATAACCGATTTTTGTCAAATATCCACAAAGCCGGATTTGGCCCAAATATTTCTTAACGGAATTTTGAGTTTTCGCCAATAACTTTTCTGCTGGAAGGATACAAATGAAATACCTTATCAATGATTTCAATGATTCGGTTGGAAAAAATATCCTTTTGGAGTTATTCTCGAAATTTATTTCAAACAAAATATGGTTTAGAAACAGTTATCAATACTAGACAAAGTTCCGGCGCAGTTGCTGTTGTAAGCACCCCAAGCAGTCCATCCTTGTTGGTTCTTGATCTTGCGAGAGCATGCTACAGTCTTACTGATATCATCAGTGATGAGCTCGCTGCATGAAACGGAGCATTCGTTGTAGGAGAACGTGCCACTTGTTGGCTGGCACCAGTATAAGTTGTTGATTTGGAAGAGTCCATAGTCCTGAGATCCGTCCGAACCGGGGGATCCCACGGCGGCGGTGTCATATGCACTGTAATATTGAGCAATGCATGTCCAAATAGGGAGTTCAGATTTGGGTGTTCCTAGCCTGTACATTTCTTTGGCCAAACTACAACGGTTAAAGACCTTGCCGAAGGCAGGGGTAGCCAATAGAATGACAGCAATAAGCAATACCGCTAACTTCATTTTGCACAAGTTTATAGAACTATGTTGCGTTAATGCAGGTGCTCTTCTTTTATACTCCACGAAGTGAACGATATCTCTGATGTGTTGACAATGGTATTGATAAAATATAATACAAAATGTCACAATGACATATTATGTTGGCATACAAACGCTATTGACAGAATATAAAATAAAATTTCGTTTGTGTCTCAAAAAGTCAGTAAACATGCGTTACTGAATGAGGCTGTTTTATTTTTCTGGAACACTACACATCATGAAGTTGTCAAGCTTACAAAATAAACGGTCTGATATGACTCAGACTAATTTTCGTAGACATAATGAGAGTTGAACTTGTATGTTTGACCATATGATTAACGCCTTCTATTCTGTTTCCAGCTAAATAGCAGATATAGTGCAAGAAGAAATTAACTCTGAGATTAAGTTGGTTGAAATCATGGTTCATCCCGGGCTATTGCGTTTGAAAATGTTGAGTGGTGTTTGGCCAATACTGCGAGTAATGGTGACTTAAATTCCTTAATCGCCATCTACGACTGATGATTGATGGTTGTTTTTGAACTCTACCCGTTCCTGTAGGAAAGAAGTCTAGAAGTGTTATCACATTATCCATTGGTCATTGGTCTTTGATCACAAAAGCCTTCGAAAATCAGAGAACGTTGATTTTCGTTATACAACTGAATAATGCTTATATAAGATACGTTTTTACATGATAACATAAAAAATATCAAACAGTGCTGAAACAATATACCATCACGGACGGCCCGTTAGATCGGCCTGAATACCTACATCCCTGTTATGAAATAAAACACAACCATTTTTAAATTATGAATTTTAATTGATATACAATTTTTTTAGAAACAACTGTCAACGCTGGTCAAAGTTCCGGCACAGTATTTGTTGTAAACGGACCATGCAGTCCATCCTTGTTGGTTCTTGATCTTGCGGGAGCAGGTTACGGCGTTGCTGATATCATCGGTGAGGAGGGCACTGCATGAGAGGGAGCACTCATTGTAGGAGAACTTTCCATTTGTTGGCTGGCACCAGTAGTAGTTGTTGATTTGGAAGATGCCATAGTCCTGGGATCCGTTGTAGTTAGCGGGTCCAACAGCGGCGGTGTTATATGAGCTTTCGTATTGGGCAATGCAAGTCCAAATGGGGAGTTCAGATTTGGGTGTTCCTAGCCTGTACATTTCTTGGGCCAAACCACAACGGGTGAAGACCTTGCCGAAGGCAGGGGTAGCCAAAAGGACGGCAGCAATAACAAACAAAGCAAACTTCATATTGAATAGGTGAATACAACTATATGGTGGGTGAATGCGAAGGTCTTCTTTTATACTTTCCGAAGATTTTCCTATCTCATTGAATGTGGTAGCACGTCACCGACACTGATAAGATGTTATGCAAAAGATCGTAGTGATAGCGCTTATTCATTTGATTAGGCTTAAGCATATTTTAATTAAATTATCAATAAAAGAGATCGTTCTAAATATATACATTAAATGGATAGTGAATCATAAGTAAACATAATAGAATATGGGTTTTCCACCTTAATTTTGTATAAATGGTCAAGTGTTGGATCTTGGCTATATGTGCTGTTTCAGGATGTATCCTCGATAGTTTATTTCGCGTAAAGGAATGCAAATATATTTATGTTTCTGCGAGCCGGAGTATTGGTGTCCATTCGTTCTACATGTCCTAGCCATCTTAAACGTCCAATGCGCAGTTTTTGACCATGGCATGTCGCTGTATAGCTCGTATAGTTCTTGGTTGAATCTTTGTCACCAAAGCCCGTCAACGCAAACGGGGCCGAAGGTTTTTCAAAGAATTTTCCTCTCAAATCGACCAAGGATTTCTTCATCTGCTTTTGAGACAGTCCATGCTTCAGCGCCGTAGAGCAGGGCTGGGATGATCAGAATCTTATATAGGATTTTCTTAGTATATGTAATTCGGGTGAGGGCTTTACTACTGAATTGCATTCTTAGCACGAAGAAACAGGGGTTGGCAAGAGTAAATCTTCGCTACATTTCAAAGTTATATCTGTCAATGTTGCCGTTCTGTCCAATTCGTCAACTTTGTGTGCTCTTTCGTGTTGACAGCATATACTTCGTCACATATTTTTGCCGATTCTTTCTCTATACCAGCAAAAGTGGCTATGACATCACGTTGAGTCCGACCAATGATGTCAATATCGTCAGCGTATGCTAGTAGTTGCACCGATTTTTGGAATATTATGCCTCTGGTGTTGGCTCGTGAGTTTTGCACAATCCTCTCAAAAATCAAATTGGAGAAGTCACATGACAGCGCATCGCTTTGTCTAAATCCTTTTTTGGTGTCGAAGGTGTCGGTGAAGTCATTTCCGACCCTGATGGAGCAGCGGGAATTGCATCTTCACCCTATACAAATCGACTAGCTTGGGCGGTATACCAAAACTAGAGATGGCTCTGTATAGTTCGTCTCTATAGATGCTGTCGTATGCGGCTTTAAAATCGATGAATAGGTGGTGGGTATCGATTTGGACTTCTTGGGTTTTTTCCAGGATCTGCCGAAGTGTGAAAATTTGATCGGTTGTGGACTTTCCTGGCCTAAAACCACACTGATAAGGACCGATCAGGTTTCTGGTAAACGCATTCAGGCGTTCACATTTTACGGCAGATAGGATCTTGTAGGCGATGTTGAGGAGATGCCTCTGTAGTTAGCGCAGCTTAGAGGGTCTCCTTTTTTGTGGACGAAAAACAGAAACACCATAAGCAATCAGGTCAGAATGGCACGGAATGAATACCCGGCCTGATAACCTAGGCAAACCTAGACGAGCTGCTTCGACACATTCTGACAACAGATTGTCTAGGAATTTCAAAGGTAAGTCAGGCCCCTTACATAGAAATGTTTCGACGAATCAAAGGCCAACGCTCAATCCAGTAGTCGATACTGATGGCCCCGTGTCCTGGGGGCATCTAATAAATTGGAATTTGGGTTAAGTAAACAATAGACTCGAAAAGGACCGATTTTATTGTTGACACCCTGCTAAACGAAAAAAAGACAAAGACGGTCGTAGCTGCACCTGGAATGTAATTACCTGCCTCTAGTTGCGCATTCCAACTTGGTAGAGATAAGTTGAAACTAGATTCTGTGAGGCATAAGGATCTATGAATTGGCCATGTGTTTTAATACTTAATAATAAGTTCTACTAGCAATTGTATCTAATACTTAAGTATACATGGATGTGTTTGCATACTTTTTACGCGAAATCAGCTATTGAGGATACAACCTGAACAGCACATCCAAGAGCCACACGCGACCATATATCCAAAAATTAAAATGGAAAACCCATACTCCGTTATGTTTGCTTTATGATTCATTATTCATTAATAATTTAATTAAAATATGCTTAAGCCTAATCAAATGAATAAGCGCTATCACTACGATCTTTTGCATAACATCTTATCAGTGTCGGTGACGTGCTACCACATTCAATGAGATATGAAAATCTTCGGAAAGTATAAAAGAAGACTTTCGCATTCACCCACCATATAGTTGTATTCACCTATTCAATATGAAGTTTGCTTTGTTTGTTATTGCTGCCGTCCTTTTGGCTACCCCTGCCTTCGGCAAGGTCTTCACCCGTTGTGGTTTGGCCCAAGAAATGTACAGGCTAGGAACACCCAAATCTGAAAATTGTATATCAATTAAAATTCATAATTTAAAAATGGTTGTGTTTTATTTCATAACAGGGATGTAGGTATTCAGGCCGATCTAACGGGCCGTCCGTGATGGTATATTGTTTCAGCACTGTTTGATATTTTTTATGTTATCATGTAAAAACGTATCTTATATAAGCATTATTCAGTTGTATAACGAAAATCAACGTTCTCTGATTTTCGAGTGATCAGAGAACGCTCAGCTCAATACGCTTTTGTGATCAAAGACCAATGACCAATGGATAATGTGATAACACTTCTAGACTTTTTTCCTACAGAAACGGGTAGAGTCCAAAAACAACCATCAATCATCAATCGTATCATTAAGTCACCATTACTCGCAGTATTGGCCAAACACCACTCAACATTTTCAAACGCAATAGCCCGGGATGAACCATGATTTCAACCAACTTAATCTCAGAGTTGATTTCTTCTTGCACTATATCTGCTATTTAGCTGGAAACAGAATAGAAGGCGTTAATCATATGGTCAAACATACAAGTTCAACTCTCATTATGTCTACGAAAATTAGTCTGAGTCATATCAGACCGTTTATTTTGTAAGCTTGACAACTTCATGATGTGTAGTGTTCCAGAAAAATAAAACAGCCTCATTCAGTAACGCATGTTTACTGACTTTTTGAGACACAAACGAAATTTTATTTTATATTCTGTCAATAGCGTTTGTATGCCAACATAATATGTCATTGTGACATTTTGTATTATATTTTATCAATACCATTGTCAACACATCAGAGATATCGTTCACTTCGTGGAGTATAAAAGAAGAGCACCTGCATTAACGCAACATAGTTCTATAAACTTGTGCAAAATGAAGTTAGCGGTATTGCTTATTGCTGTCATTCTATTGGCTACCCCTGCCTTCGGCAAGGTCTTTAACCGTTGTAGTTTGGCCAAAGAAATGTACAGGCTAGGAACACCCAAATCTGAACTCCCTATTTGGACATGCATTGCTCAATATTACAGTGCATATAACACCGCCGCCGTGGGATCCCCCGGTTCGGACGGATCTCAGGTCTATGGACTCTTCCAAATCAACAACTTATACTGGTGCCAGCCAACAAGTGGCACGTTCTCCTACAACGAATGCTCCGTTTCATGCAGCGAGCTCATCACTGATGATATCAGTAAGACTGTAGCATGCTCTCGCAAGATCAAGAACCAACAAGGATGGACTGCTTGGGGTGCTTACAACAGCAACTGCGCCGGAACTTTGTCTAGTATTGATAACTGTTTCTAAACCATATTTTGTTTGAAATAAATTTCGAGAATAACTCCAAAAGGATATTTTTTCCAACCGAATCATTGAAATCATTGATAAGGTATATCATTTGTATCCTTCCAGCAGAAAAGTTATTGGCGAAAACTCAAAATTCCGTTAAGGAATATTTGGGCCAAATCCGGCTTTGTGGATATTTGACAAAAATCGGTTATAGCAATACCTGGTATAGCGGTGAACCGAGTTTGACAATATAATTTCGAAGTCCCGGTAAAACTCCGTTTAACTCAAAGTTATTTACAATCGGCCACAACGATGCCGGATATAACGATGAAATCGGTTATCAGTGATGGTAAAAAATTGGTTCTTACATGCCTACAGTTTATTATTTTTAGTCTGCTGTTATATGTGACTCGACATTATGTATGTGCAATGTGCATATATCATGCACGATTATACTGTAGCGACTGCAGTGTAATTTCATGACATGCCTGTTCGATTTCCATAACTTTCATCTGAAGAGTGTTGAGTGTTGATAATATGAACCTCGACAAAACTTTTCAATTCAGAGAAGAAAAATGCGTTGGTGGAAAAAACGTGTAAGGAAGGTTTTACAGTCTTAATATCTGCTAATATGACGGGAACAGAAAAAAAGGATTCGGATATTGACAACTATAAAACTGCACGCAGTTTCAAGAACGTTACAATTACAACCCCACCTGTTTTATGTGAAAATAATAACAGATCATGGATGACGTCTATTATTTTCGTATTGCAAGCATGGGCAGAGAGCTTGCAATAAAAAAGGAAACTTTTACTTTTGGTGGATAATTGTGCTGCATATCATAACATACAAGCCTTAAGAGCTATCAAACTTGCATTTCTGCCCCGAATACGACATCTGTACTGCAACCTGTGGATCATTAAATTACTTAAGACTCAATTCAGGAACCTACAGATTTAAGAAATCCTCAAACATGTCGAATCCAAGTAAGATTATAAAATTACGGTTCTTGATGTCTTATAAATGATAGCAAGGCATGGCATGAGGTGTCAATAAGCAAATAAATAACTGCTTTCGACACGCTGGTTTCCATATCACGACACACTGGTTTCCATTGAGGATGAGGAGACCGAAGAAGAATCCTGTATGGCTCTTCGTATTTTAATCCAAACATTGGACAGCTGCTTTAGAAAAATATATTACTCAAGGAAATGTACAAATAAAACACATATGAGTGATTTATTTCATCTTTCTTGAACACTTGAAACGATTTTTTAATAAAGGTTTCCTTTTTAATTTAATTTTCATTGTACAGGATATAACGATAAATCGGTGACAACGATGAAATTATAAGGTCTAACCGATTTCTACTGTGTATATGTATATTTTTTTCAACTTAACTAACTATATAGTTAGGATTAAATAGAAAATGTTGCTGATATGTCCTCACATAAATATCCGTTATATGGATCTATTGTATTCATTTAAACAATATTGTTAGACCCGTTTTCGAGAAAATTGATGTTATGTGTAATTTTAATTAAATGGATTAGTGTTTAAAAACGGCTCTTAATTTGTTTTTTCTATTTAAAATTATTGTCTTTTCTATAAATTATAAGATAATGCATGGCATGGACTAGACAAAAGTATTTCATATATATGATAACAATATTTGTACGAAATTGGTATTATCGGCACACGTGTAATTATATATAAGATCGCAATATACGTTACCTTATTAATGTTTTTTTATGATTTAGATTAGCATCAATTTGTTTAGAAATTATAATAAGAAAAGTTCTGGAAAAATTCTCAAAATAAGTCTTAATGCAGCCTTTACTCAGGGTCACACATATTCTTATTCAAAAAAATATTTCCTCATCCATAATAGCGTTTGTGCCAAATAAGGTACAAAAAAAAGAGAAATCTATTACAACATTTTCATTTTTCTAAGATCGGTAGAGTTACCGAGCGATAATTATTGATGGTTCCGAAACCATGGCGACAACTTTGTTTTGTACACTTTTGTAATATTTTGTTGACTTATGTTGATGAAATTTGCTATCGAGGATACATTCTGAAACAGCACATATGGTCAATAGCCTACACGTGAACATTTAGCCAAAAATGTAGGTGGAAACCCCATACTCTATTATGTTACTTAGGATTCATTATCCATCTAATGTATATATTTAGAACGATCTTATTTATTAATAATTTAATTAAAATATGCTTATATTTAATAAAATTAATAAGCGCTATCATTACGATCTTTTGCATAATATCTAATCACTGTCGGTGACGTGCTACCACATTCAATGAGATATAAAAATCTTCGGAAAGTATAAAAGAAGACCATCGCATTAACCCACCATATAGTAGTATTCACCTATTCAATATGAAGTTTGCTTTGTTTGTTATTGCTGCCGTCCTTTTGGCTACCCCTGCCTTCGGCAAGGTCTTCACCCGTTGTGGTTTGGCCCAAGAAATGTACAGGCTAGGAACACCCAAATCTGAACTCCCCATTTGGACTTGCATTGCCCAATACGAAAGCTCATATAACACCGCCGCTATTGGACCCGCTAACACCAACGGATCCCAGGACTATGGCATCTTCCAAATCAACAACTACTACTGGTGCCAGCCAACAAGTGGAAAGTTCTCCTACAATGAATGTTCCCTCTCATGCAGTGCCCTCCTCACCGATGATATCAGCAACTCCGTAACCTGCTCCCGCAAGATCAAGAACCAACAAGGATGGACTGCATGGTCCGTTTACAACAAATACTGTGCCGGAACTTTGACCAGCGTTGACAGTTGTTTCTAAACAAAATTGTATATCAATTAAAATTCATAATTTAAAAATGGTTGTGTTTTCTTTCATAACAGGAATGTAGGTATTTCGAGCCTGTTGCTTCAGCTATTTATATTTATTCTCTATCCCATTGGGGTATATTAGTTTTGACATTAAGTTTGTAACATAGAGAAATAATTTTGACAGATATACCTCGAAGTACTCAGAATCAGTTGAGTCGATCTAGCCATGTCTGTTTGCCGTTCGTCGGTCTTTGTGTCACCGATTTTTGGGCCTTAAATTTTGAGCTAGTGTTGAAATTTGGATAATAGGTTTCTTGTGGGACACTTCAGAAAAAAATATTTTCAGTAAAATTTAAAAATATTCGAAAAACGTTTGATGCCATATCATTGGTAGTGCTAACATTAACATTTCGTCCATAACATTTCGGCACACGCCCACTGTTTTAGACGTTTTCTTACAAAACCACATTTTTTTAAGGATGGAATTTGATAGGGTATTAAATAATCCTCACAGCATACTGTAGCCTTCGAGCCTACTTCGCGACAACGGCAATCTGAAAGCCATCTCATTAATATCAAGGCAAATTCATTAGCGGAGCTCGGGGGTGTTTATTTTTTGCAATTAATTTTTTCCCCGGGATGACTTTACCGCCAGAGAAATAATATGGCTGTGAGGTTGACGTTGTCGCGAAGTACTAAAAAACACCAAATTTTTAGCGTAACAGGCTCGTTATTACCCAGGGCGAGATTTGTCACAACCTTTGCGGGTGTGTGTTTACTTCTTTCACGATTAGGGGGCCTCCTGTTTTGTGCCGAATCTGAACGGCTAAGTTGAGATAAGCTTTTATTTAAAATTGATATTACTCGGAGGATTTTTCAGATAATCACGAGTGAAGGGCAAGTGACAAATCATTTAGGTTTTGCTACGGCTGGGAATCGAACCCAACCCTTCTGCAAAGCAGTTCATCAACCTAACCATCGCGTGATTATTTTTCGTGTCCGTGAAGTTTCGGTGTAGCTGTCAAATAATAAAAAATCAAAACGAAAATCACTCTTGCCAAACTGACGGCTAGCAATTGCATAAGTGTAGGTTCAAGAACGAATAAATCTGCCGAAAAATCCAGATCTGCAAAATTGATCTAAGATAAAAAAAAAACAGTTCAATCAAATCAAAATCACCGTACTCATGTGCAGTACAGAAACGATATTTTAAAATATAGAATCTACCACACAATTCAATCTCCGTTTATTTATTTTATTCATATGTATATATTTTTAATTTTTTGCTCATTTGTTTTTTGAAGTTTTCCTTAACAAAGAATGTTTTCGATTTGTGAATGTGGCGAATTCAATGTTCCGAAACCATTTTAAAAGTTTACTACCTTGGTTTTAAACACCCAGTTCGTTTCCAATATCGTTGCAACACATTTCCCATTACGACACTGCGACATTTTTACAATTTTAATGTTTTTCTTTTTATTGGTTATTGCAATGATGAAGGTAATGAATTAATCATAATGATAAAACAATGTTATCAATTGCAGCATTGTGCTTTTTTGTTACCCTATGCTCTGTATTCTTTGTTTAATTGTATAAAATATAGAACACCATCTGTTTTATCTATAGAAATATAGAAAATAAACGGTCCATTTGACATCAACTGCCAGAAACTTGAAGGTGATATTAATGCAATATTTTAAGAATAATTATATTGTTTCTATATTTTACCTATTATTAAAAGAGTTTGAATTCATCCAATTGTATGTTAAAACAAGTGAAAATGGCATGTTTTCTGATCTTAAATCATTTTGAGACTGCAGGATTCACTATTTTCATTTAACTCTACAGAACTAATTTTTTTTCCGTGGGCTGGTGAAAATCTCGATAGACACGATGAGCACGTGCCCAAAGTAGTGTGAGATATTAACCGACTAAAACCACCACCCTTTTTGTATTTGTATTGCAACTAAGTATGCGACAACTCATAAGCCGAATCTGGTCGGAAGAAAGTATGCCTGAAGAATGGAACCTCAGCAACGATTACCCGATCCACAAAAAAGGAAACCCTCAACATCACCTACAAAATTCTATCTGCCGTAATATGTGAACGCCTGAAACCGTTTACCAACAACCTGATCGGCCCTTATCAGTGTGGTTTTAGACCAGGAAAGTCCACAACCGATCCAATCTTCACAATTCGGCAGATCCTGGAAAAAACCCATGAAGTCCAAATTGATACCCACCACCTATTTATCGATTTCAAAGCCGAATACGATAGCATTTATAAAACGAACTATACAGAGCCATGTCTAGTTTTGGTATACCGCCCAAACTCGCCCGTTTGTGTAGGATGACAATGGAGAATTCTCGCTGCTCCATCAGGGTCGAAAACGATCTCACTGACACATTCGATACCAAAAAAGGATTTAGGCAAGGCGATGCCTCTGTCATGTGACTTCTTCAGTCTGATTCTTGAGAGGATTGTGCAAAATTCACGAGCCAACACCAGAGGCACAATTTTCCAAAAATCTGTACAACTACTAGCATACGCCGACGATATTGACATCATTGGTAGGACCCAACGTGATGTCATGCCACGTTTGCTAGTATAGAGAAGGAAGCGGCAAAAATAAGTTTAGCAGTAAATGAGGGCAAGACGAAGTATATGATGTCAACACGAAAGGACACACAACATCGACGAATTGGACAGAACGTCACCATTGACAGATATAACTTTGAGGTAGTACGGGACTTTATCGATCTCGGCTCCGCTATTAACACTGACAACAACATCTCGTCAGAAATTAAACGAAGAATTACCCTTGCCAACCGCTGTTTCTTCGGGCTAAGAAGGCAATTCAGTAGTAAAGCCTTCACTCGAACTACTAAGGAGATCTTATATAAGACCCTGATCATCCGAGTCCTGCTCTACTGCGCTGAAGTATGGACCGTCTCAAAAGCGGATGAAGAAATCCTTGGTCGATTTGAGAGGAAAATTCTTAGAAAAATCTTCGGTCCCGTTTGCGTTGACGGGCTATGGAGACGAAGATTCAACCAGAAACTATACGAGCTGTACAGCGACATGCCCCTGGTCAAAAAACTCCGCATTGGACGTTTAAGATGGCTAGGACATGTAGAACGAATGGACACCAATACTCCGGCTCGCAGAGTATTCAATTCCCAGCCAGACGTCGGACGCAGTAAAGGAACATCTCGCCTTAAGTGGCACACAAGTAGAAACCGACTTCAACCGACTTGGAGTGCGCAACTGAAGGCAGTCAGCTAAGGACCGGGCTAATTGGAGAGGCATGTTGGTCCAGGTTCATTCCGGACTGTAGTAAGTAAGTAAGTAACTTTCCTTTGAGAGTTCCTTCTTTTTCCGCAATTTATAGCGCGGTTTGTTATTATCGGGCCAAATCTAAGGGCTTAGTTCTTTGAAACGCCGCAATAAACTTGTTTCGTCAAGAATTTGAAGGACTGTTGTGTTAACGTGTCCCAATAAACGTTTTTTTATGTTTGTGTGCAAAATTTTTCGTTTCATCTCTAGCCGCGGGAATACCCATATCTCTGCGTAGATCTTCATTCCTTATATACCACGGCGCATTGACGAATGATACTTACATTTTGTTTTCAAAAATTTGTAGAGTGTTAAGATTCGTTTCGCTAGTACAACCCCATAGATCTATACCATATGTCCAGACCGCTTTAGCACTTAAAAAATTAATAAATAAATTTATGGCGCAACAGGCTCGTTAGTACCCAGGGCCTAGCTTCTTCCTCACAACCATTCATGTGTGCGTGTGTACTTCTTAGCACGATGGCGGGACCTCCTGTTCTATGCCGAGATATTTCGTTTAATTTGAAAAGGGATTCGAACCGTATTGAGAAATACAGGCCAATTTTTTTCCTTTTTTACGAAAAATCTACATGAATCATTAACCTCGTTAAGAGCGTTTTGTAATTTCATATTTGTTTCCTCTATTGTTGTGCTAACTGCTAGTAAAGCTGTATCGTCAGCAAACGCGACAACAATTGTATCGTTTGTTTATGGGATATCATGTGTAAATTGGAGGTACAAGAGTGGTCCAAGGACGCTTCCTTGCGGTACTCCTGCCAATATCTCTTTAAACTCCGAATATTCGTTTCCAAGTTTTACACGGAAGAGTCTATGCTCAAGATACGACACGAGGATTTTATATATTTTTTCAGGCAGAACTCGTCTTAGTTTGTATGGCCTCTAGGCCAAACCTTGTCAAGAGCTTGCGACACGTCAAGAAATACGGCTGAGCAAACTTTCTTTTCTTCGAAAGCTTTCTCTATTACATCAGTAATTCGATGAAATTGGTCCACAGTCGAATGTTTACTTCTAAACCCAAAATTGATAGTAAAGTAAAAGGGATTTCTAATCTATAATGGGGTGTAAGCGACCTTTCAAAAACTTATGAAATTATTGGAAGTAGTGAAATTGGTCTGTATGGTTTTATTTCATTCGGTGATTTTCCTTGTTTGAGAACCATAATCACTTCCGCGATTTTTCACTGTCTTGGTATGTATTCTAATTTAATTGCTGCATTTACAATGTCGAGGAGTTTAGTTAATGCTTTTCGGGGCAACATTTTAAGAATTTCTCCTGTAATTAGGTCAAAACCCGCAGCTTTTCTTTAATTTCTTTATTTCCCGTCTAAGCTCGGCAATACTTCCATACCTTATTATATTACTATCGGTTGTAGTATCGAATTAATTCATGTTGCGCTGGACCATCAAATGACTTAAATGTTTCCTCGAGATGTGCGGCAAAAACAATTTTGGTGCACTAACTATATATTATTATGTTTGTATCCCGCCAGAAGAAACATGATTTACGTCAGAAGGCGTTTTTCGCCTTTATACAAAAGAACCTTTGAAAGGGTAAAAGCAGAAGAAGTACCGATGTTCTTCTTGGGTTTTTTGGTTTTGTATTTGTTTGGGATAAGTCAGCAGCGGCGTTCATTCTAGTTCTTAAAATTTTCAATACTATTTGTCTTTAATGTTCTGTTTTTGTAATTCAGGTCTCCATTGTCTTGTTGTTCTGATACAATGTACACAATGAATCAGCCTTCCTCATTCAGTAACACATGTTTATTGATTACCAATAACACAAAAACATAATACAGTAACTACAATCATTAAAAAAACATGCATTACAACGTATTAATCCCATTCAATGAGATATCTATAAATTCAGAGAGTATAAAATGAGACTATCCTCATTAACACGACATAGTTGTAAAAACCAGTTCAACATGAAGTTCGCACTATTGGTTGTTGTTATCCTTCTTTTAACTGTTCCTGCCTTTAGCAGGATCTTCTCCCGTTGCGGTCTGGCCCAAGAATTGTACAGACTAGGAACACCTAAGTCTGAACTTGCTATTTGGACTTGCATTGCCCAATTCGAAAGTACATATAATACCGCTGCTGTTGGGCCACCTAATTCTGATGGATCTCAGGACTATGGTATCTTTCAAATCAACAATTTGTACTGGTGTCAGCCAACGAATGGCAGGTTCTCCTACAACGAATGCTCCCTTTCATGCAGCGCGCTCACCACTGACGACATCAGCAACTCAGTTACGTGTTCCCGTAAGATAAAGAACCAACAAGGATGGACAGCCTGGACTGTTTACAATAGAAATTGCGCTGGGAATTTGCCCAGCATTGACAGTTGTTTTTAAATAATCTTTTATTTTAAATATACAGTAGACTCTCGATAACGTAAACAATTAAAAAACAAGGGCGTTCGGTTTGCAAAGGTAAAATTTTAATAAAATAATGGGACAATCATATTACAGACTTTTATTTTAAAACGTCATTTCTTTAACAAATTTAAAATAATACGGTTTAACTAAAGGGTTTTTAGAGTTATAGAACTTTGAAGTGGAATAAAACGAATTGATGAAAATCAATTTACTTTATATGAAAGATAATCTTCTGGCATTATAATATGAATATGATTTCTGGATTATGACCGCCACGGTTGGCACAGTCTGCTGTAGTATAATCCGGAGGCCGGATTTTCAATGAGTTTTTCCAACCTTTGTGGCCGTATATCGGCAATAACACGGTGAATATTGTCTTTCAAGTGGTCAATTGTTTCGAGCTTATCGGCGTAGACTACCAACTACACATATCCCCACAGAAAATGGTCAAGCGGCGTTAAATCGCACGATCTTGGAGTTCAACTCATTGGACCAAAACGCAAAATTATGCGCTCACCGAACGTTTCCTTCAACAAATTATTTGTGGCCAGTGATGATAGCTAAAAGAAAAAAAAAAGTACCTACAGACCATGGAGAAAATTAATACTTTGTTTACAGTTTCGTAAAATTTCCCCTACGAGGTGTTTTGTTAAACACGATGTCAGTGAAAAACTATTTGATTTTAGTTTTGAAACAAGTTCTTCCGTCTTATGTCTGGCCTAAACATTTTTAAGATGCTTGTACATTTTTTCCTTGCCAGCTGTATAATTTTTGAACCCGGGACTATGTCCTTAAGAATTAATTGTTCCACAGTTTGAAGAGCGACATTGTGCTCTGCGAAAAACATTCAATTTCACTTCGAAATTGTGTACTTCACGCTCAATACTCAGAGCTGTCTGCTTTGGTTGGAAAAATGTACTGACGCGGTTTGTATTTTTGATGAAAGAAACATTTTTTAGTGAAACTTTGTTTCAACATGTTTCAAAGTTCAGATTTTCCGCAATTTAGAATTTTGTCACAAGTTTCGTACAAACCGTGTTTTAATTTGGTCAACCATCCTTTGAAACAATCTGCTGCCAACCATTGATCGTCGTTTAATTTTGGTTTGCGATTCGTTTTTTTAAGATATACATCGGCATTACTGTCGGAAGAACTTGACCCTGACTAGGAGCTCATTTCGGTTCTAAAAAGCTATGCCAGTGAAATCAAAACCAATATTTAGCAATGTCTAGCTTGACCTAATTTTTCAAAAAGTATCATAACAATATTTTGGATTATTAAGTTTGTCTTACGAAGCGAAAGACATTGTTTTCGTGAAAATTTCCGAGCTCGGGGTTTTGATTGATTCTAACATTACGATGATAGCGGAACCCAAAAAAGTAATTTTTGGAGTTCCGTCCGTCGGTCCGTCTGTCCGTAATGGTCTCTCCAGCCTAAGCTTGACCGATTTTGTTCAAACTTCGTATCCAGCGTTTTTTGGTCATAGTTCTAGGCAATTTTTTTTTTGTTGTTTGTTATTACTGGTACCTGTCATATATAAATTACATATATGCTATAAGCATATTAGTGTCAATAAAACTGCATACCCATTTTTTTCGAGAAAATCCATACAGCGGAATTTTGCTTATAGGCCATATAAAGAAAATTGTCAATTTCTCGCCAACTATTTGGGCAAATCAAATGAAATCAAATTTATAAAGTACTTTTACTGTTTTTATGAATTGGTTTTGGCCCAAATACACCTAAACGGAATTTTCAGTTTTGGCCAATAACGGAAAATCATAATTATTCAGATGGACACCGATTCCTTTTAATTACGGAATAAATGTTCGTATAAAGATATTTCGACATTAATTACATAATTTTTAGCATCAAATAATCAAAATAAATGTTATTGTGTATTTTGGCAAAATTATTAAAAAAAAACGTCAAATAAACTCGCTGTGAAAGATAAAAATGCGTACGACCCAGTCGTGCAACCACCACTCGTTTCCCCTTCGCAACCATTTTTGGGTTTAAAATACCTACATGTAGGGATTTTTCCCTACAGATACCATCACTGGTTGTGGCACGAACTTTGTGACATGTTGCACCGTCTTGTTGAAACCACAGATGATGAACGATAAAGCCAGAATTCATGGCTCTATAGCGGTCACCATTGATTGTAACGTTCACCGATTTCAAAGAAGTACGTACCAAATATTCCACCAACCCATAAAGCCATAAAGTGGATGGAAATATCTCCAATCCCTGATAGAGTGAATCGGGTCTTCCTGTACGCTACGCTTTACAGCAGCAATGGCTTCTTCTGTACGCACTGTATGAAGTCTCTGAAGATGCGCATTATCATTTCGAGTAAACGTGGTGCGAAAACTTTCCACACTTAATCGAATTAATTGCTCTGATGTGCGATTATATTGACCGTAAAATGGACGAAGTGCGCGATACGTATTTCGAACAGAACCATGATTTTAAAAATAAAATTGTTCAGACATCAGTCTATTCATAGTGAAATGCCAAAACAAACTAAAAATAAATTTGTTAAAATAGTGTTGCCAACTTAAAGTTATATACCTCCAAAAAAAACATCCGTTATTGCATAATATTACATTTAATTCATTTATTTTAAACAAAACGTTAACATAAAATAAAATGTTGTGGCATAAAAAGTAACATTAAATATTGATTAAGTACGGGCATTCCCAATACGAAATTTAATGGAAAAAAATCCGCCATTTCTCGTAACTTTTTCCCCTAGACGCCTTAAGACAGTAATGTCATTTTGGCTAACCAGCTCACCTTCAGCCCATTGCTAAGCCTAGTTCAGAAAAATCAAATGAAACCGTAAAAAATAGAGCAGACAAGACAATCAAAAACTAGCATTGTAAGTAACAACGCGAAGCAAACATTTTTGTTCTCGATATAGAGTATTCATTATTTGTTCACGTTTAAGAGATGTCAAGCAAAAAAATAAATCTGGTCACGGCGGCCATTTTACCGATATTTCGTTACATACGAATATTAACATAATAAAAAGGAAATGACAATAACTTCCTAAATAATTTGTGTTCTATTCAAAATCAACTTCGGACCTTGAATTTAACCACCCTTTTCCAAGCTCACTACTACACAGATCTGAGTGTAAAAAAATATATATATATCGACACATCCTTTCGGATACGGCATTAGACAGCAGGTCACACCATTGTGCAAGAAGTATATCTGTTTCTGTACAATATTATTTTTGAAGATTCTTTCTGAATTTTTTTGTTTCCTCTGAATACCGTTCGGGAAAGACAATAAGTAGAAATCAGTCGTTCCCACAAAGTACTCAGAGGAAAAACTACCCCACCCTAAACATCTGTAAAGTAAACTACTGCAGAAATGTCTGCAAGAATCAGTAAACTGTCAGTTGGTATCAGAAAGTGACAAGTCGTTTGTTTTGCTTTATGTAATTTATTCCATAAGGCCAACCCAAACGAATGATTTTACTGCAATTTACTTAAACAAGTTCCTTCACTTTTCAGTAAATTTGTCTTTTGCTTAACAAATTTACCATCATTCCAGGTTATTTGGGAATTTACTACTTTGCACTGCTAAAGTACGGGAACAGACCTATTGTGAATAACATCGGAAATGTCCTTTTTTATAAACAACCAGACATTAGAGATTCCATTTAACCAACCACCTAAGCTGGTGTTTCAAGAATGCATTCTGCTGAACATAAGTTAAATTAAAATAACATATATCACTAAATACATTTGTCATTTATTGTTATTGCTTATACATTAGAAAAATAATCCTGAAATAACTACATAAACATTTGTATATAGTTATACATAACAAATAAATAAATAATTTGATGTTACTTTATCGGACAGCTCAACAGTGCACATTAAATGCATAGACAGTAAACACAAAAATTTGGTTAAAAGAACACACTTTAACAGTTTGATATAGTTCATTTGTCTCTTTTTAACCAAATAATTTTATGTCTACAATAGTTTTTATTTTTTTATTTTTTAGAATTTTTTTAATTGTTTTTTGTTCACAAAAATACACAGAATACATTTGTTTTCAAACTTATCTGTTATAAAATGGGAGAAAAGTGTATAACAATAAGTTTGATTCACTATATACGTATAAATCTATTATATACAGACTTCGACACTAGATTACGTAACAACTTTCTAAAATTATCTAGTACAACTATAATTTCTATTTGTTTTGTAAATGTTAATATGTTTCTTAATTAAAACACAAATAACATAATACGATAGTTATCTATTTAACATTTGTTTTTTTGTTTATATATCTAAGAATTATATTACAACACTTTATTTTTATTAAGTATTTCTCGTTCCTCTTTAAGTGATGAGAATTTTTTTTAACTAATAGTCTTAGTTTATTTTTATAAATTAATCAAAACAAAAAAGTTTGTAGGTACTCTATTTCATATAATGTGTTATAAAATAAATTAACTCAATAAATTTTATGGATAAAATAAGAGCTCTTGTATTCATTTTTAACGATTGTCATTTTTTTAGTTTTCATTTTTTTATAGTTTATAAATTTCATTAGTTTATAAATAAGTCTACATCGGAACATTGATTTGTACGAAAATGTATATTATATTAAATTATGTGTATTTGCTTCAAAATAAAATTTCATATAAAAGTAAAATATTAAATGATAAACAGGGATACAATTGCTAGTAAATATTTATAAGAATAACACATTTTACTGATCTAAAATGTTATATTTGTTTTATCAATTTCACAATAACAATGTTTTAGTGTGTTAAATATAAATCTTCATTACCACATCGTAAAATACTTTTTATTTGACTTCAGTATTGCTGCGTTTAAATGCTCCTTTGGTCGAGTCCGGCTCGCATATAAAAATGCATACTTTTCGCAATGCATTTTTGTTTTAGATCAATTTCTCAGTTATATGTTCATTACCTAGACCAACTTTATCTTTATTGATTCGAAAAAACAACAAAAAAGACCCATATTGACGCCTTTAAAGCAACAACAGTATGACAATTTTGCATCTTTGTGTAATGTTTGGCTGAGGACTTGTTAATACCCTTATACCAATCTATTTATATGATTTTATGGAAAGGAGTACATAATTCGGTTTTTACACCGAACCGAAAATTTCGACAAACAAAAGTTTTCAAAAACTACTTGAAGTTTTCATCCCAGGAGCCGACTACGTTGCGGTTGAAATTTTAAAACCACAATATAATATCCCAACTAACAATTTCGCTTCGATAAAGCACTATCGAAGCTACCTCCCTCCCAGCAATATTACCTGTATGAAAATCTTATGGAAAAACATTTGGCGCACTTTTAGGAAGTTTTTTCTACTTCCATAAGAATTCTTTAAATACTTCTAAAAAGCTTTACAGAAAAAAAATTGTTTGCCCATAAAAGCCCTTATAGTTAGAAGCAAATTACAGGATTCGCATAAAGTCTTTCCGAAAATATTCGCAAATCTTCTGGAAGTTTAAAAATAACTAATTTTTTTATTATTTTCTTGTTGTTTTTACATTTTATTATATATATATTCAATCCTTTATAATTATTAGAACCCAAGTCGGTATTATGAAAGATGAAATTCAATGCAATTAATTATATAAAAACTCCTTTCTTACTGAGATTCGAACTCGCGTTCTCTCGCACGGTAGGTAGTCCAACACGCTATGCACTAGGCTGAAAGATTATTAGTTTCCGGTAGTTTCCCGATCTTTTCACCTTTTCCCTAGTTTTTTTTTTACATTTTTTCACGATCTTTTAACTTTGGCCTTTTTAAGCCTTCATTCGTAAGCTCTACACATGCTTTGCTTCGGATTAACTTCGTGCGTAGCTGTTCCGAAACATCTTAACGTATGGTACATGTACACACATCTCCGGAAGCTTAAAAACAACCTTACGTAGGGTACACCATCATAACTTTGTTTATACTTGTGAATTTTCTTGCATTTTGTCTTATGCAGGCTTCTACCCAAACTATAGACTGCAAAAATGCTCAACCTCCATGCACAAGTACTATATAAGGCCTACAGAAATAATTGCTTGTGGAAATGAAATGTTATTGCCCTATAGAGGAATAATTGTTAGTTGGGAAGTGGTAGAACTTATCAAGGCTGATAAGGTATTTCAGGCAAAAATTAAAGGTGACTTGTTTTCGAACAAAATCACATAATCTCTTTCGGTTACCTACGTGATTGACATCCGCAACGAAACTATTCATATAAAAGATAAGAAGTTCTCGAGCAGCCGCGTCACATCCTTTCAAGCCCTACCTCCTGCTCTAACAAATATCAGCAGAAAGGATGTATCAGTAAAAATATTACTGTACGGGAACAGACGTAATATCGTGTTGTATAGATCTGGCACTTCTAAGTTTGTCCCGGGCCGCGATTCAAATTCGTAAAGAAATTGTAAAATATAAACATCTTTTGTTTTTAACAATAAAATATTCTCGTTCAAACATTTAACGGCTGATTTTTTAAGAGTTAAGTTTTTCAGTTTTTTTTAGTAATGGCATCCAAACATCATCTGTCAAAGTGAAAAGTTTTCAGTATACTCTGTCATTTAATCATGACTATTGCAACTATTGCAAATTATTGAAATTTATTCTCAAAATTCGTGCTTTGTGAAAAATTTGCGAATGCGCTGTTTTATCGAAAATTTGTGTTTAGCGATAAAGCTCATTTCTGGGTCAAAGGATATGTAAATAAGCAAAACTGTAGCATCTGGAGTGAAGAACAGCCATACGCCATACAAAAATTACCCATGCATCCCGTAAAAACGACAGTTTGGTGTGGTTTATAGGCTGGTGGCATCATCGGCCCACTTTTCTTCAATGACAACCGCGGAAGAAAAGTTACCGGATTGAAGCCTTGCAGGATAACATAAGTGACGCAAAATTGGACCTGCCGAATAGACCATTTGAAACGGAGTCGATTTTGTGTAGTGTATTTAATCCGAGCTGTTTTCATTATTTTAGAATAAATAAACCTAGTAGGTGGATAATCCGAAAAATAAGAAGACAATTGTTAAGGAACTGTCAAATTTTCGAATAGAAAAATTTAAGTCACAATGGAAATAAACTGGAAAGTCATGGAACTTATTTTCGCCGTCGTTTGCGTTTTTGAATTTCCAAAAGACAGTCGGTCAAAATTAAGGTACCACTTATGTTACGATCCGCAGAAGTTTTGGGAATAATACCCCTACCTATGTCCTGTTTGCGAGCTGAAATCAATTTTTTGCGACTAGTTCATGACATTGAGGGATTAAGGGATTCATGGAACGTGGTTTTCGAAACGTTGTAGGCTTTTGACAAACATTTGACGAACTAAAACTGCTTACGTAAGTGATGTGTTATACAAACGCCCTATTACTCCGTTTTTCTGTTTATTGACAAAGTCGTATGAAATATGTTTCTTCTTTCGGTATTATTTGTAATTAAGATTCAAAATTGTAAAAAAGATAACAAAACATTAGAGCGCATGGGTTTAATTTTTAATAAAAAAATAATTTTAGGCTGGGCCACCCTGTATTAGTTATTTACTTTCTTAATAAATGTTTAACCTTACAATCAAATAAATTTGTACCTTCACATGTGCGATAGTAACATATTTATTCACTATTGGCCATTAGACCTCACAAGACCTTGCTTACGATATAACCTCATACCTAACTTAAGGTTTAACAAAAAGAGTAGATTACATTTTTAATAAACTATAAGTCTAAGACATCGCCCGTTGTCGTCATTAAACCGTTTCCTATCTTGTCATTAGTGTCTCCACGGTAAGCGTCACTTCCTGTTGTTTCCTAATATTATTTTCTACAAGATGTGTCGGTATCGTTGTCATACGACTCTCGACAACCAATGGAGGACTTCTGTTAATATTGCTGTCCAAGCTGCTATGATGTTGCGATGAAGCGGGAGACATTGGAATCTCCTCAATTTTCTCCAAATCCTGTGCTATAGACGTTGAATTCTGCTTATGTACCCGTGGTAGGGTACACTTTGGACTGCATCGATTCTCTTGTAACGTTGGAATATCCAATGTTGTCGACTGTTTAACAGCTGATGTTGTGGTTGTTGTCACTACAACATTCTGTGATCCATCGTCGCGATCTAGACTAAATTGACGGCGCAAAAGTCGACTTGAGCCCGGCTTACTGTCGAGTTTCGAACACCCATATAAATATTTGCCATCACTGAATTGTGTGAGATTGCTCTCGCTTGGACTGAGGCATTTGTAATGGTTGTAGGGTGAGCTCAGATCAATCATCTCTTCGATCTTTTTGTACAAACGGGATGACGAACCTCCCGTTGAGCCGGGTAGTCTATTAAAATTTTGGGGATTTAGCAATTGCTCGGGTGGCATTTCATTGATCTTTCGCGATGTCGGGCTTGCGGCTGGAGTTTTCGTTGGAAATTCCGGCATGAGGGTCATATTTGGACTGATGGTGTTTGTCGAATTCGAATCCAGTGAATAAGAGTTTGGCATAATTGCACTCGAGTCGGCGTTTGTGGGTGGTGTAATTTCGACTTTAACGTCGACAGGTTCACCGGCTAGTGAGGAGGACTGGCTAGAGGAGGGATTTGTACTGGTGCGCGATTTATTAGACTGACCTTTAAGCGTTATCGAATTACGTATAAGAGATTCATCAAGACTGAAAATAAGGTTTAAAAGATTATAGACTTAAAGAAGTTATGAAAGAATGAAAAGGGGGAAAGGTCTATCCTACCCATGTGATTCCCTGGTTAGCATTTGAGGAAATAAATGCATCAATTGGTAAGAAAGTTAAAACCATTTTTTTTTCTAATAAACATACCCAATAGGCGGAGGAACAGGAAGTGGTTTCTCGAAACCTTTTTTTCCCAGCAACCAAAAAGTATTCATCAGACCTTTGCCTTTGATTTCAATCAAGCCTCTCGGTTCTATGGAGTAGTTGTTTGTAGCTTCGAGGCGATCTCGGGTTTCCTGAGACATGTGTATTCGCCATGATGATCCTGTTAAGAAAGAAAATTAAGAAGTTGCAACACAGAAGTTGTATGTTATGGTTGCACCTGTTGACTCCATTCTTGATGCTGTGTTAACTGTATCACCAAATAAACAATACCTCGGCATGGTAAGGCCAACAACCCCAGCACAGCAGGGACCTGTATGCAAGCCAATTCGCAGTTGTAATGGCACACCTGGCAAATGTTTAACATTGAAACGCCCACTCTGATGCAAGAGATCCAATGCCATCGTGGCAATTTGTTCTGCATGATTAGGTATACGAACTGGAAGTCCACTCACCACCATGTATGCATCGCCAATGGTCTCCACCTTAAATAGTTTATAATTAGATTGACACTTGTTAAGGCAGTTAAGTTGAAACCTACCTTATAGACATTGTAGGCATTAATTGTAGCATCGAATATTGTGTAGAGGTCGTTTAGTAAGTCAACAACTTGTACTGGACTACAATGCGCGGCTATCGTTGTAAAACCAACGATATCACTAAAATATATCGTCACATCGGAGAACTCTTCTGGGTCTACTGCAAGGCCCATTTTTAGTTTCTCAGCAACGGAGCTGTAGAAAGAAAAGTTACAAGTTTACGTTGTGTTAGCTGGTATTAACATTAAGTTATATGGTTGGGAAAGTCTTGAGCTGACATACAGTTACGGTCAAGCAACATCAAGCCACTGAAGCAGTGACTTTGACCAGTTACGAAATTTTGTTCAGTATGTCTCGGCTTAGTTTGTATCGGTTCCCAGAATAGTTGTACTTAATTTAGTCTTAAGCCTGACGAACTCAAAAGACTGGTACAAAATTCAATAAGAGCACCAAAGTGTACAAAATCAACTGTCTATTTCAAGTAAAACACAAAAAAAAACACCCCTCTATAAATTTGGAGTGGGCAACTTGAGACAGTTAAGGACGGAACGGGCTATCTGAAGAGGCGTGTTGATAGAGGCCCTACATCTCCTCTTACATCAACGACGTTTTCATTTCTGCTTAATTTTCCATCATCATAAATTTTATATATTTGATAACCTAAATAAAACCAGAAGTGATTACATTCATCGTCCAAAAACAAACAAACAAGCTCCCAAAACCAAAAACAAATGCTTTCCAAAGTCAATTTAATTATTGTTCACCCTGTTTAATAAAACACAGTACATGTACAGTATCAACATAATCAGTTCTATACATGTACATGTAACATGCCCTAAGGAATATTAATTTAAAAAAAACCTCTCTTACCTGGGTAGCATACGATTTAGAAGCTGCTCAGTCTTTTTTCTTTCAATATCCAACTGTTCGGTACGTTCCCGAATTAATTCCTCCAGATTGTTTGAATATTTCTCCAGCATCTGAAACATTGTGTCAACAAAATTCACCTTCCTGCCATGGTTTAGCATCTTGAAGCGCTCGTAAACCCTAAACAAGAATAGAAATTACGTATCTTCGTTAAAATGGATTAAATTATGCTTTTACGAATTAAAATCCGGCCTCATGTCTGGTGTTTCCGCCCAACATTGTCGCATAATGTTAATCGCTTCCGGTGGTGCGGCACCCTTCGATACCGATGGCCGAATGAGTGGAGGCGGTTTTTTAATTTTCGCAATGATCTCTTCCGGTGACGATGAAAGCATACAATAAGGTTCACCGCGTACCACAACTTCCTGCATAATTATACCGAAGGAATAAACATCACCCAGCTGAGTACCACCCCGATTGTGTCCTTTCGAATTACGCAAAAGCTCTGGTGCCGTCCATAGGAGTTCTTTGGGTGTTTTCTGCGGTGGTGTTATCCCCTGGGCCTCGTAGAAGGCTGAGAGTCCGTAGTCAGTGATTTTCAACACCCAGCGTGCGTCTACCACACAATTGCGTGATGTAAGGTTACCGTGGAAGCGCAGCGGAGTGGAATGAAGGTATCTCATGCCTCGCACAAGGTCAGTCAGTAAACTGAGTCGGAATGACCAATCCAATTTTATTTCGTCCATTATGAGGACATCCTGTAGACTGCCACGGGAGCAATAATCGAAAACCATTGCATTGCGATTGGGATCACTTAGCCAACCTGGAAAAAGGAAATAGTGGAGTATAGATGTGTGCTGAGGGCTTTTAAAGTGATTATGTGTTTATTTTATAGGGTGTTACAAAATTTACTCAGGACTTGAATTAAATAGAAAACGGTTATGTATGGTATAGGCTTTGCTGACACATACACACTCTTTGCCGGAATTCGCATAGATATATAAATTTGTGGCATAGACCTACGACTTAAAATAACTCCGTAGAAAGAAATTTAAAATTACAAATTGTTGGCGTAACAGGCTGATTAGTACCGTACGTGTGCACTTCTTGAATGATGGCGGGAACACTTGTTTTATGCCGACTCCGAACGGCTAAGTTGAGATAAGGTTTCTTGACAATTGATACTACTCGGATGATTTGTCAGATCATTATGAGAGGAGGGCCTGTGAATAATCATTTAGGTGTTGCTACGGTTGGGAGTCGAACACAGACCTTCTGTGCACTTCTAAGCCAATGAGAAAGAAATCCAGTGGATATAAGTCACATGATTTTGTGGTAAATTCCGATCACCAAAGCGACGAAAGAGTACAATACTAGTCTTATGCATGAAACCACATGTTTAGGAAGAAAAAACTTTGTTGTCATGTCGCGATATGGGGAACAGTTGAAAGTCAATACTTGACTAGCCTCATTCGATAAAAACGCCGTTTACTGTGTTTGCTTACCCTAAACTGTCGCCATTGGACTTTTTTGATGGCTAGGCCTCAAAGAATCTTCGATTCCTAGCCGGACGTTGGATGCAATAGAGGAAGACCTCACTTTGGCAAGTAGACCCCGACCTTAACCAACCTTAAGTGCGCAACTGGAGGTAGCTACTTAGCAACCGGGCTAATTGGAAAGCATGTTGGTTTAGGCCCAAGTTCTGTAAGTGCCACTTAGGTACGTAAATAAGTAATCGATAGTTTTAAACAATTAGTTTGGATTCCGAACTGAACACTTTACAATATTGATAGGATGCATAGAATTGAAGGCGAATAACAGAAGAGCTCTGCATGCGTGGCATGCATTTATTGTTTGCTAATCAGCGTAGTGCAGACTGATAACAACTTATCATTTCCTATTTGCGTGCCATTGGATAAATCCTTTTTTTCAGTGTAGGGGAGGTAGGTAGAAGTGGCATGGCGGTTCGGCATGAACCCGAGTAGCACTAATGTGCCTTTTCGTTACCAGACTCATGTGACACTTATTATGATTGTTGTAGTGGATGTGATACAGGCGGTCTCTAGATGCAGCCTCTGAGCTTTAGAAAAGGGATATGATCTTGTATCCTTTTACCCGAGATGTCGCTAAGATTGTCGAAGAATGGTTGGTCTTACGCAAGCAATATGGCTCTTGCTAGTGCCGGAAATTTGCAGATGAAATGGGAGAGGGTTTCTCTCTCATCTATGTTTCCGAAACTGCGGCATTGCTGGTTGTATGGAATCGCTATTTCGGCCGCTTGGTCTCCAATTGGCCAGCGCCCTGTGACTATTAAATTAATTCTTGCGGTATCTGGGCGGGTTCTTTTAAGTAGATCGTTTGTTCTGTTTTTGTAATAAGAGGACCATATCGTCCTTAATACGACGCAATTCGTTAACCTTCCCCATTAGGAGTCGGCCTTCTTCAGGATGTATGACTGTACTTGTCCCTTACCCGCGACTACCGGAATACGGACCCTTTCTACCAAATCGCCCTCAACATGACGGAATTCGTTAACCTTCCCCATTAGGAGTTGGCCTTCTTCAGGAAGTATGGGTGTACTTGTCCCTTACCCGCGTCTACCGGAATACGGACTCTTGCTACAAGTGAGCATTGAAGAGCTGAGCCTTGCTGACCAGCTCGTCTGCACGCTCGTTTCCTCCACTGTCACTGTGCCTTGTAACCCAGAGAAGGTGGGCAAGTTCGTTCGGTATTCCTGTACCAGTTTGGAGGATATGGTAACCGAGTTGACGGCCTTTATAGCCGCCTGGTTATCTATGAGAATAGCAATATTTTGTTTTTCCGTAGTGCATGCCTCAGTAGCGTGCAAGCCTCTTGGATAGCCGGTAGTTTTGCTTGGAATACGCTGGCAAAATCCGGTAGGCGGTATGAAATTGATATTTTCGGTGATTCCGAATAGATTCTGGACACCACACCACAGTTAATCTTAGATTTGTCGGTGTAGACGACCGAATCAAAATCTCTTACTACTTCGTATCTCTTCCACTGAGCTCTGGTAGGAAATTTAATGGAAGCCTTTCTTGAAGCTTAGTATAGGTGCTATGTAGTCTGTTGGGAACGTGACCATGCCGTTCTTTAATGTGTAGGTCGAGAGGCAAGAGATGCAAAAGCACTAAGGGCATCCGTTGGTGTCGACCTCAGTGCGTCCGTGGTGCCTATACTGGCTGTTCTTTGCATCCTTTTTAGTTTTGTTAGGTTGTAACCTTTATTCAAGGCGGGCGACCATACTAGTGAGCCGTATGTAGGAATTGGACGTACCACAGCTGTGTATATCCACAAGGTCATCTTTGGTTGAAGCCCCATGTTTTTTCCAAAGGTTTTGCTGCAAGCTTAAACGGAAACACACACTCTTTGTACGATGTTGTGCTTCCAGTTAAGTTTTGGGTCAAGCATGATACCAAAACACTTAGCACTGGTAGATAGTGTGAGTGGTTGGCCATTAAGACGGGGGAGGGTGAAGGTTTTGCAAGCATAGAAGGCAACACATACGCCTTCCTTACTCTTTGTTTGATGTTGTATTTCCAGTTAAGTTTTGGGTCATGCGTGATACCTAACTACCAAACGCTGGAAGATAGCGTGAGTGTTTGGCCATTAAGAATGGGAGGCTTGAAGTAAGGTATTTTGGTTTTTGTGGTGAATATCATCAATTCCGTATTGCTCGGGTTTACGCCGTGGTCACCTTTCAAGTCTGCCTAGAGCAGCCCCCATGAATTCATCTATCACGGATGGGAATTTTCCTGACACTAGTATCACCACGTCATCCACATACTCAACAACGTTAAATTTAACTAGAATTTCATTCATAACCATACGCCAGCCTGTTGCGTTGCGTTCCTCTATGAGCAAATTTAGTTAAGTAGTTATTTCCAAGTGTTGCCTGGATAATTCTTGTTCCAAGCATAGATACTATCCAGCGGTGCTACTATAATATGGTCGCATTGTTTATTGATCTTTGTTTTGTTAAGACCCACATATTTAATAGAGTGAGGGCCAATACTATATATTCTCGTTGAATCGGCATTGGGCATTAGAAAAAGGCATACGAAACGGCTATAGTACGTTTAAGGGTAATGCTTTGCCGGGCAGACTCTTAGATGTCCAATCCGATGCTCGACGCAATAGACTAAGACTATGTTTCAACCTCTCCAAAAGTAGACATCAACAAATTGTAGTGCGCAGCTGGAGGCAGTAAGCTTAGGACTGGCTAAATGAAGACAGATTTTGAAGACCTTAGGTTCTCCCCTGACCTTAGTTTCACTTGAGTAACCAAGTAGGTCATATTTATTATAGTCAACCATGTAAACATTATTTAAGAAAAATATGTCTGTTTGTATGAACGCGCTAATCTCAAGAAATGCTTTCATTGGTCAGGCAGCAATCCACACGTACTCCATGATTCATCATTGCATCCCGAAAAAATTACGGTGTGGTGTGGTTTATGGGCTGGCGGCGTCATTGGGCCGTACTTCTTCCGTGATGATCAAGACCGACACGTTCAATGATATCCGAATATTTTTGGCCTTAATTGGATGACATGGATTTGGAGGACATGTGGTTCCAACAGGACGGCGCCACACGCCACACAGCGAATGCCACAATCAATTATTGAAAATCAAGTTTGGAGATCGTGTTATCTCACGAAATGGTCTAGTTGCTTGGCCGCCTCGGTCTTGCGATTTGACGCCGTTAGACTATTTCCTGTGGGGCTACGTCAAGTCTATGGTCTATGCCAACAAGCCAGCGACAATTGATGAACTTCGTAAGAATATCGAACGTGAAATTGCAGCAGTATCGGCCGATTTATGCTTGAAAACCGTTGAAAATTGGGTTCAGCGTCTGGACTTCTGCAAGCGTGCCCGTGGTGGCCATGCAAAAGAAATCGAAATTCATACATAATGGCATCAAACGTACTTTCACAGGAATAAAGAATTTCATTGATATCCAAAACCGTTTTTGTTTTATTTAAAAAAACTTTTGTAGCGCTCTTATTGAAAAACCCTTTAAAACATGATGTAAAGTAAATCAATTTGCGAAATACATAATTCCATAAACATTATAGGTAGCCAATTATGTTTGAAATTCTATCATGAGTCATGACTACCTATTCTGAATGATGAATGACTTTCATAATTATAACAAAAACCAACCAACCTAGAATAAAAAAAAACTTCTTACCTATTAAGGGATTTACGTTTTCATGCCTTAGTCCATGTTCCATTACCATCAAATCCATTGCTTTTGATTTCAACTCTGTTGATCCATTCAAAGATATTTCCTTTAGCTGTACCAGATCCCCATTGTATCTAGCTCTCATGTCCAGGAGTCCAGGGTTATGTCTTGCCAAACTTCCTGACCCAGATGTATTTTTTCCACCACCAGTATTTCCGGGTCCAGCACCTCCAACACTACTACCACCACCACCCCCGGCCATAGCTAGTCCAAAGTTTTTCAATGAACCAATTGATCCTTTGAGTAAATCTGGTTTATCCACTTCAGGGCCACCAAATTCTTGAAGTTGTTGCAGCCAGCAGCAAAGCATTGCCTCGATACCCTCGTCGACCTGTGGGAATATAAAACCAAACGAAATATGTGAATAACACCATGTCTACCACGTAGATATTTATTCCTGTAACACGATGGACCTAAAGAGATTTAAAAACTCACCCTTCTTGAATCGACAGGAAATACAAAATCACTTGCCGACAGGACTATTTTATTTGGTCCTTTTGATAGACGTTTACGGAGAAAATAATTTCTGTAAATAGAAAAAAAGAGAATGATGGATAATGAAAATACCAAGATAGAAGAGATTTACTGGTGGGAATATAATTGGAGATGGGAGATTTACTGGTCAACAAGACATGTAGCGATGAAGGAGGTTAAATTGCTGTAGATCTGTAGAACAGAGTCGGAACGCAGGATATGAAAACAAATACGTCAGGGGACTTAACTGTCAGATGTTAGAATGAATTACTTAACATTTATGATTAAATCTGGAAATACCATTTAACTCAACGGGAAGAATGAAGACATGCATCTCTAAGATCATGGGTAGAGGTGGAGCAGTGCAGGTGTTGTCACTTTCGGAATTTGCTAAGTATTCCAAAATATCGAGGTCGTGATTGGTTTGTTGATTCACACCATTTCCTTGAAGTAGGTACCCCCATAAGAAGAAATCAAAAGGCCTTATATCAGGGGATCGTGCAGGTCAGTCGATATCAACGCTTTTTGACATTATTCGACAAGGAAACATTTCTGGTAAAATTCACATCGTAGCACGGGTGTAATTTATCCGATTCGGATAAAAGAAAGCTTTCCATCATGCCCCAAATATATATGGTCAGTTGATTCCGTCGTCAATTAAAAAGGCTCACCATAAATTTACTTTACGAAGGTGGAGTGGATTTTGCTGCATCAATCGAGGGTTTTCAGTGTCCCAGACGTTACCTGTTCATTAACGAAGCTAACGGTTGACTTGATCGGCACATGATTAACACCAAACCACGTAATTTTCTCAGATTATTTATGATTGAATTGTTGGATGGTTGGATGTTGTAGAACGATGGGGAAACTCTAAAACTCTAAACTTGGCAATGCTCAGTAGTTGTTGACTACACGTTAATTGATTTTAATTTTACCTCGAAGTTGTAACCATCGAATACTGGCCTTATCCAACCCGATTTGATTTACAAATACAAATTTTTGGCGCAACAGGCTCGTTAGTACCCAGGGCCGAGCTTTCTCGCAACCATTCATGTGTGCGTGTGTACTTCTGCACGATGGCAGGACCTCCTGTTTTATGCCGACTCCGAACGGCGAACTTGAGATAAGCTTTTTTTTGACAATCGACACTACTCTGATGTTTTGTTAGATCATCACGAGAGGAGGGCTAGTGAAAAAGCATTAAGGTCGAATCCAGACCCTTCTGCGCGGCAGTTCATCACTAACCATCACGCTCCTGAGCCCGTCCGGATTTGACTCGCTTAACTTATAAGTGCGAGTGTTGAGAGCAAGACGAAAAACAGCAACAAAATAAAAAGCCTTTACAGAATGATTGGCACGGAATGACAGCTAAACGAAAAAAGAGATTACGACTTTGAAGACTGCACCTGAAGTGTGATAACATTAAGCTGCTTAATATCAGACATTACTGTCACCCAGAAAATACAATGCGATGGACCGGGCAAAAAGTGGGTAAAAAAGGTGACACCTACATACTACGGACCGTGTTTTAGTGAGCAGAAACAGCTACCTTTCGGATGTGGTTATGTTTTAAGTGTCAGATTTAGTCAAGAAAACCTATGATTTCAAGAAATTAGCGAGGGCATTGTAACATTCCGACGGAGGTAAAACATGATATTGCGCAAGACTGTTTCTATTACCTCCTGGATAAAACTACCTAAGTACGATGTTAAGATCGTGCTGGCAGGGAATATCTCAGCGGTATGGTTAGAAAACACAGCCTACACGACAACACGACTGGCAACATGCTTAGGCTAATTGACTTTGCTGCCGAATGAAATGCCAGAATAGGCAGCACACGGTTTCCTCACCACGATATCTATAATGGAACATGGCGGTCTCCAGATCAAAGAACGGCCAATCAAACTGATCGCATTGCTAAAGAGAAGAGGTATGCATTCAGTATGTTAAATTGAAGTATTGCAATGATGTCAACGTATTGCCATTAGATCAACCGCAACTCGCGCCCACCAGCAAGAAACCGTTGGTTTGATTAGGAATCCCGACAAATGCTCGCAGTAAAAAACGAGGACTATAAGGCTAAGCTACAAGTGAGGAAGAGAGCTGCCATTGAGCTTTATAGGGAAAGGAGAATGAAAGAACACCGGCAGGAAAAGCTCGCGATCAAGGACATAGAGTGGTATCTTTACAAAAACGATGTTCGCAAATTTTACCAAAGTGCAAAACGTCAAAGACAGGAACACAAGGAGCGAACAGAATCCTGTCGAAATGAACAAGAAAAGATCGGTGTTGAGACAAAGTCGATGGTGAGAATATGGAAGAACCACTTCTGCAAACTGTAAAATGGCGATGACGAACAGTATTCCGCCGTCAGGCAGAACGAACCAATCAATATTGGCGACGACAGCAAAAACTGTCAACCACCAAACCTGAGTGAAGTGAGGAACGCAATATCAAAACTCAGTCTTAACAAGGCTGTCGGAAATGACGGCCTTCCTGCCGAGCTTTATAAAGCCAGTGGAAATAAGTTAGTTAGTAACATTCACTTACTCTTATGCAAAATTTGGTCGGATGAATACGGGGCAAAGCACGGTATTGTTACTTCTGTAACAAAATTCTTGAGAAGAACGCCCGAGTCAACACCTAAAGGCACAATCTTCCATAAATAACAACATTGGTCGGACTCAACGTATTTTCATCGCAACGGTTTCTAGTATTGATAAGGAATCGGCAAAATTAGGTTTAGAAGCAAATGAGGTTAAGTATATGCTGTCACCACGAAATGGCAAACAACATCGACTAATTGGACAGAACATCATCATTGGCAAATATAACTTTAAGGTAGTACGGGACATTGTCAGACTGGGCTCCGATCAGTGTTGGCAGAGATTTTTCAACAGTTTTCCCTAGAGGAACTTAAAAAAAATCCCTTGAAATCGCTAGTAAAAGTAAATTTTGATAAAAACGACAAAAACTAACGAATTTAGCATTTCGGAGCATAATTTGTGGAAAACGGTAGGAAATATTAATAAGGAAACGCAAAAAAATTAAGAAAACACTGTTAGTCAATCCGCAGTCATACGATGGTTTTCGTATTGACTTTTCAATGATATATGTGTTGCGCTATTTCGCCGCTAGAAGAAAATCGGGTTAAAAATTAAACGAATAATTAGTATTTCCAACCGCTGTTTCTTTGGGCAAGAAGTTAATTTATAAGTAAGACATCACTCGTACTATTAACAAGATCCTATACAAGACCAAGTCCAAGACAAGACCAATCCAAGTCTTGCTCTTCGTCGTTGAAGCATGGACTGTACTGTATTAATAGCAAATGAAGAAATTCTTGGTCGTTTTGAGAGAAAAAATCATCGAAAAATCTTCGGTCCCGTTTTCGTTGACCGCGAGCTATGCGAACTGTACAGCGATATATCCGTAGTCAAAAAACTCTGCATTGGATGTTTGAGATGGCTAGGACATGTAGAGCGAATGGACACCAATATTTCCGCTCGTAGATTCTTCGATTCAGACGTCATACGCAGTGGAGAAAGATTTCGCTTTAAGTGGCTCGCACAACCAAACACCGATCTCAACCAACTTGGATTGCGTAACTTGAGGCAGTTGGCTAAGGACTGGGCTAATTGTAGATGTATGTTGGTTTAGGACGTTCCATGTGCATACTCGTCATTGTACGTGGTCTTTCAGGCGCATTATTTGAGGGTATCCGTAATCCGAGGCTATTGTCTCTTTCATAACAAAAACCAATATATGACCTAAAGACCTTTCGCCTCATCCACAACCATCTCTGTTCAACTATGACTACCACTTGAAAAATCTAGTTATACAAGCATGATTGGAACAAAAACATGATGGAGTTGAAATATTACTTGAGAAGTCGTTAATAACAAAATATTTATAACAAGCCCGTAAATAGTAAAAGAAAATTTCCAAGAGGTCTGTTAAATGATAACCATAACTGGAACGTAAATGACCTAATGTCCGAATTTGTAGAAGCGGTAGAAGTAACTTGTTCAATTTGTCCATCCTTACTGGGACTGTATATACTAGCATTAACTCCATCTTTCAATTCTTCCACAGCCTTCTTAAAAAAGAAAAATGTGTCTAATGTGACCAAGGGGCAGCCCTTTAAAAGAAGGTCCAAAACAGTTGTTGGTGAGTTCCCATACGTTTACAAATGCTAAGAAAATTGATCGAGAATGACAAAGACTCCATTTATATTTATTCATAAAAGACATACATACCATTCAATGCCAAGAAGTCGAAGATTTATGTTCTACAAATAAAAATATTTTGACAAAGCATCACTTAATAATGTCTAAGTAACCTTAAAGCAATCCATTCTGAAGGGCTGCAAACAAAGCGTATATCAAATAAACTCAACATTAAACTTTTTGAATAATTTATACTTTCTAAAGTCAGCAGGAAAGTTATTATACTTTCTTTTATCAGGAAGGCTGTCAGATAAAATGCAATCTCCATAGCATCCCATGAAAACATGACACAAAGGAACCCACTCTTCCTATTTAGCTGGCCAACGTTTGTACCCTCTAATTAATTATAACAAGAAACACTTGAAGCAGAGTGGAACATGACTAATTAATACATTCCGGTGTACCATTCATTTTTCCCCTTTGAGTACTTTAAAATTTAATGAATTTAATTTAAGTGAATAGCTTCAGGCAGGGTTTTGTATAAGTTAACCAAGTGTCCTGGCCATGAATTGCTGATTTGGAAATCCTAAGGGCGCTAAACCCAGTTGACTGTGAGTTTGGGTTTTGAAATGACTGTCGCATAAAAAAAAAATCTGCGTGCTTATGTGCTGTGCAGGTTTAAAAAAAAAAATCAAGAAATTCAAATTTCCGATAACCTTAGAGCGATTCAAGAGAGGCTAATTTAACGGGGTCTTTTTAAATTCGTCATACCCTTTGAATGAACAATTTTTTTAAAAAAAAACCCAATAAAACCCATTTTTAATGCCTCCATTGAACACATTTGGAATAAGCCGATTTTTTGCGTTAGTCATGGCTTTTACCAGCATATCAGTGGGTATGTTGTTTTGTCTGGATGATGCCCTTTTGGGAAGGTTAGGTCCTTGGAGTGTATTTAACAAAACAAAAAAAAGTAAAAACAAAGGCAAAATTGGTGTAGCGGTTTTCGCAACTACAAATCTCTCTTTATTGAGATGACGCACTACGGAAAATGTTTCCTCGAAACAGATTTTGATGCCAATGAAGTGTGAGTCCTTTTGGAACCAAATCTCTTCTAAGTCAAATTCATCAAGTTGTGGAAAAAAATATCATCCAACTATCTCAAGTACAAGTCTGAATTCACTGTCACTGTCAACAAATCGGGGACTAACAATCTTTGCTGAGGAAAATGTAGGCAACACTGTTAGGTGAATGCGAAATGCATTGATGCAATTGATGCGATTCTCTGGGATTGGTGTCAGCAGAACTGAAGTAAAAATGGACCTTTTTAACGACAAAAAAAAATTTGACAAGGCTACAATCCCCTATGCGAATCGTTGAATACTCTATCCCATTCCATTCCCCAATTAAACATTCCTTAAAAGTGAACATGCCATTATTACAAGGACAGACAGACAGACAGTTTATCAAAATCATAATAGTTCGACAGGGTATAGGTAGGGTATAGGCAAAAACAGGTTTCCACCAAAATAAAACGCCCCCAAAAGTGAGCTCGGGCTTAAATGACCTATAGACGAAATGTTCACATTGCCGTTATCAATGTTTTAGAATGGAAAGTTTTTTTTTAATTTCCTTAAAAGAAGTTTGCGTGGCAAAAACTTTATATGGGCGAAGTTTGTGTATTGAAAAGGTGTAAATATGTTATTCACTTACACTTGTTCGGTACAATGACTACGATTCTATATATCTAATTCAATTATCTTAGCTCAAATATTAAGGCTTAAAAACCGGTGACATACAAACGACGAACGAACGGACGGAAGGACATACGAACAGACGAACGGACGGACGGACGAACGGACAGGTGGACAGACGGACATGGCCGAATCGACTTAGCTAGCGACTCTGATTCGATCAATATACTTTGAGGTACATCTAACTAAATTATTTCTCCGTATTACAAACTATCTTACTTACTTACTTACTTAAGTGGGGCTACAGCCCGGAATGAACCTGGGCCTCAACCTACATGGCTCTTCAATTAGCCCGGTCATTAGCTAACTGCCTCCACTTGCGAACTCCAAGTTGGTTAAGGTCGGTTTCTACTTGTGCGCGCCACTTAAGGCGAGATCTTCCTCTACTGCGCCCGAAATCTGGCTGTGAATCAAAGACTCTGCTAGCTGGAATATTAGTGTAGATTCGTTCTACATGTCCTAGCCATCTTAAACGTCCAATGCGGAGTTTTTTTTTGACTTCGTCTCCATAGCCCGTCAACGCAAGCGGGACCGAAGATTTTTCGAAGAATTTTCCTTCTTCCGCTTCTGAGACGGTCCATGCTTCAGCGGCGTAGAGCAGGACTGGGATAATCAGGGTCTTATATAGGATCTCCGTAGTAATTCGAGTAAGCGCTTAACTACTGAATTTCCTTCTTAGCCTGAAGAAACAGCTGTTGGCAAGAGTTATTCTTCGTTTAATTTCTGACGAAATGTTGTTATCAGCGTTAATAGCGGAGCCGAGATAGACAAAGTCTCGTACTACCTCAAAGTTGTATCTGTAAATAGTGACGTTCTGTCCAAATCGTCGATGTGTTGTGTCTTTTATTGACAGCATAACTTTGTCTTGCCCTCATTTACTGCTAAACCCAATTTTGCCGTTTCCTTCTCCATACTAGCAAACGTGGCTATGACATCACATCAATATCATCGGAGTATGCTAGTAGTTGTACCGATTTTTGGAAAACTGTGCCTCTGGTATTGGCTCATGAGTTTTGCACAATCCTCACAAGAATCAAATTGAAGTAGTCACATGACAGCGCATCGCCTAGCCTAAATCCTTTTTTGGTATCGAATTTGTTGGCGAAGTCGTTTCCGACCCTGATGGAGCGGCGAGAATTCTCCATCGTCATCCTACAGAAATGGGCGAGTTTGGGCGGTATACCAAAACTAGACATGGCTCTGTATAGTTTATCTCTATAAATGCTGTCATATGCGGCTTTGAAATCGATGATTCTAATTGTGAAAATTTGATCTGTTGTGGACTTTGCTGGACTAAAACCACACTGATAAGGGCCGATCAGGTTGTTTCAGGCGTTCACATATTACGACAGATGGGATTTTGTAGGCGGTGTTGAGGAGACTAATGCCTCTGTAGTTTGCGCAGTTTAGAGAGGGTTTCTTTTTTTTGTGGATCGGGCAAACGATGCAGAGTTTCCATACTTCAGGCATACTTTCTTCCGGTCAGATTTGGCTTATGAGTTGGTGGATATTACTTACCAAGTCATCATTGCTATTCTCACTTCACTCAGGTCGTGTGGTTGGCAGTTTTCGCTGTTGTTGCCAATATTGAAAGGTTCGTTCTGCCTGACAGCGGAATGATGTTTGTCATCGTCGTTCTGCAGAATTGGTTCTTCCATATCCTCAGCATAAACAGTTACTCAACTACGATATTTCCCTGTTCATCTCGACAGGATTCTGTTCGAGCCTTGTATCCTTGGCTTTGACGTTTTACACTTTGGTAAAACTTGCGAACATCGTTCATTGAGTGGTAATTCTTTATTTCCTCGAGCGCGGTTTTTTTTTTGTTCTTTTTGATAAGTCGGTGTTTTTTGTTTCTTCTCTGCTCAATACAGCTCAATGGCAGCTCCTGTCTTCCCCTGCAGCTTAGCCTTGTGGGCCTCGTTCTTGGCTGCGAGCATCTGTCGGTATTCCTCATCAAACCAAGGGTTTTTTAACTGGTGGGAGCGAGAAAAGTCAAGATGAAGTTTCCTTTTATTTGATAGGGCTGGGCAGTTACAAAAAAGTATTGGCTCTTCTTCCTCTTCGTCCATAAAGCTTCTGCAGTAGTCCTTCGAATGTAGGCCTAGCCTTTCTGCAATCCTACCTATTAGTCAGTGTCAAGCGGTGACACCTATGGTAACTCCCTTGGATCTCCTTTATCCAGATTTGGCCAGATTTCTTTGGTTATTTGATATGTCCAGCCAAGACTTCATCTGAGATTTTTTTTTGCAGCGCTATTAGTTTTTTTCATGTAGCAATAGGAATACCAAGGTTCCATATTTAATGAGTTCATTAGCCTTATAGTTCCCTGGAAAGTCCCTATAGGCTAGTGTAAAACTTCCTTGACATCTTTTGAAGAGATGAACGTAGTCAAGGGTTGTTTTTGAGTTTTTTGAGACTGATTCCAGGGATTTGATGGCCGCTTGGCTGTCCGAGAAAATTCGTATATCCTTGACAGACATTACATTCACTTTCAGCCAAGATAAGGCTTCTTTCAGCCAAGATAAGGCTTCTTTGATCACGAAGACGGGTTATTGAAACCATGGGATTCATTTCTATGGAGATATGTGTAATATTTTGTTGACATCGATAAACCCGAAAAGATTGCCTTTTTGAAGCCAATTCAACTCGTGTTATTTATATGTGGTAGGAAATTGGACAGAATGGACAATTTAAGAGTTAATCGTTGGGAACATTGGAAAACAATCGCAACTAGCACTTCAAATAAAGATTTTCCGCAATACATTGATTTATTTTTGCTTTATTAAAAAAAAGTCACGAAGCTCTCATTGGATACCTAATTTGATAGATAGTAGTGAAACATGATAGAGATAAGCTTAGAAGCTAAGCGTCAGTAATTTAGATGAAGTTAACCTGTTAACAATAACAATAAGTCTAAAGATGGTTTAAGTATAAGCCTAGATTTAAATTAATATAAAATTCCCATAAGAACTGATAGAATATTGAAAGGTCAACAAATTGAACAGCCTTTCTAGTTCTTTTGAAAAATGTTTGTTATCTTCTCAATTCGAGTATAAAAGATGTCCTTTTATGTTTTTACGTTTCAAACGAATAATATCAAGTATAAGTCACAAGTGGTAGTTTCGAGAAGCTATTCATCTAAAGGGTTACATAATTAACTCTTCAAAAGTCGAGTATAAAATATCCTTGCACATGTCGAGGCATAATCCTTCGGTGTAAGTTATTTGTATTATGTTTGTATATACGTATATCCGTTTGCGAAAATTCAGTCAGGCTAATGAGTCTGTACTAATGATGGTTGTTCGTATTTTCGTTTCGAAATGAGTAAATACTCGTAAAAGTCTTGATGTTAACTTTGCGTTTAATTTAATGTACAGCAGCACTTAAGCCGATTAGCTGATAATTGGGGATATGGACGAGTGTGTTATTTGCGCATTTGGGTATAAATATTCGACATTTTAAGATGTTCGAATACTCGAAAACATGGAATCGAATTATTTAAAAGCTTTATATGGTTTTTTTCTTTGTAAAAATGTGAGATTTAAGGAGCAGTTGAACTTATTAATTAATACTCAGCAGTGACGATTGAGTAATGAAAGATCAACGTATATCCTGACCCAACTTTTGTGAAAAAAGTGAGTGTATAATCAAATTTTTTTTTAAATCACCAATAATATCGAATGCCCCAACTTAATGGACACTTCCGGTTCATGGAATCACTTAAAGGGTGTCCCGTAATTCACGCGAAATTGAATTTTGCGACATCAAATAGTATGTACTGTGTTGCCAACGGAAAAAAGATAACAATGTGACAGCTGACAGTTCAGGGTTAGTAAAAATGCAATCTCTGCTAGTGTGTAACAACGCTAACAGGAGTGCCACTGCAAAACACAAATAGCAGAAATAGAGTCGGTGAGAAAATTGATCCTAGAGGCAGCCCAGCGTTTATATAGAACCTATCGCATGCCATCACTATTTGTTAAGATCTGCCTTAAAGAAAGTTGTTTATCCAACCGCACAGTATTTGAGGAAGTCCGTATGCTCTCAATTTGACTAGATCGAACGCTTGTAAATATCCAGGGATGTCGATTCTTCATGTTCAGTGGCATTTTGAAAGTCCAAATTGTTCAGGATGCGTCTATTTTTCGAAGTCAGTATTTTACTTTCTCCTATCCCTGAAGGGTAGGTGCTTTGTCAGAGGTGGCATTGCTTGTTCTGAGCAAATAATAATAATGATCAAGAGGCGTTAAATCATATGATCTTGGCGGTCAACTCGCAGGGCCATTTCGAGAGATAAGCTGCTCACTAAATTCATCCTTAAATATTTTCATTGTTTCACTAGCTGTGTGGCATGTTGCACGTCTTGATGAAACCACATGTCAACCAAGTTCAACTCAGCCAACTAGGGCAGGTTACATTTCTACCACTTTCGTCTTTGAAGATAAGTGGACCGATGATGCCACCAGCCCATAAACTACACCAAACTGTCGAATTTTCGGGATGCATCGGTCATTCTTGTATGGCATGTTGCTGCTCATCACTCCAGATGCCACAGTTTTGCTTGTTTACGTATCCGTTGAGAAATGAGTCTCATCGCTGAACACAATTTTTCGATAAAACAGCGGATTTTCATGGAGCTGTTCTAAGGCCCATTCACCAAAAATTAGACGTTGTGGTAGGTCAATCGGCTTCAATTCTTGTACAAGTTTAATTTTATAAGCTTTCACACCCAAATAGACACGTAAAGTGCCAAATTGCTGAGAACGGCGACGAATTGACATTTCACGATCTTCATTAACATTAGACGCTACGACTGCAATATTCTCTTCGGTACGCACTGTAAGTATGCGATTGGATGGTAAATTTGGTAATAACAGCACGAATTGTTGATTCACCAGGTCGATTATGACGACCATAATAAGGTCGTAACAAACGGTGAACATTTTTCCCTGAGCACGAATTTTGATAATAAATTTTGATAAATCATTGGCAATCGTAGCTCGTTCGTAAGTCTTTCCATGACTAAATGGCAGAGTATACTGAAAACTTTTTACTTTGACAGATGAATCACCCGGTTTTTTAAATGGCAGATAATTCTGCAAATATGTTCTTGCGCTATTTTTATTTTGCTTATAAACACGTATGACAGTCTAATTAGCAGTCGATCCAGCAGTTTTCACATCTTGAATAGACCTACTCAACTGGGACACCTTGTATTATGCATATGCATGCATATGACGTATATGGCACAGTAATAAAAAAAGCCAATTGGGATCGAATACGTGCAATTGAGTTGAATCCTTTATTTTAAATATATTGAAACAAAAATCAATACCCGTTATTCCTATGACTGCCTTATATGGTCTTATTCCTACGTGGGCTTATCTGCCACATCAACGGCAATCGCACCCGAAGGAAAGAAGAAAAACTGAATTCTCTCCCGTGATAATTGAATCATTGTACGAAATAAAGAACCTGACATCTGCGTGGGTTTAAAGGATATATATGAATATTGACAGTCGCTATACTTAAGCTTGAGTCCATCAGCTTTGACGTCACGTCTACGGTTTAATATCAAGTGTTGGCTGTTGGATTTAAAATTCCTTTTTGGATAGGTATACATGTTTTATATTCGTTTCACATGTGATGCGACCGATGTCAGCAAACATTTTTATAACTGTATTTTCACATATTTACATAGTGTAACTGTGCCATATGTTGTTATGATCAAATAAAAGTGTACTACCATTTCTAGTAAAATCTTAATATTGAATTAAACATAAATAATGTGACTTTGCTGTCGCTTTAAATATGTTTTCATGGGGTAGACTTGCCTTGACAGCTAATTCGATAACAGGAGTACACAAGCGACCACCAATTGCTTAGTACCTTGTGCGAAGATTGGGAATTTGTCCTTTCACTAAAGAACTTTTTCTTTCTCCCAGATGAAGTCAACGGTGGTGCCTGCAATTCCATTGAGGCTGGAGTGAACACACTACATGAGCGGCCGCAGATGAGAGCCATTATATCTCCCAGTCAAGTGACGTCTACGTCAATGGTGACGTTTACATTTCCAGTTAGACTGAAGTGAACAGCCTACATAAGCTACTCTGACATATTCAGATAAAAGGTTAGACAGGTATTTTAAATGTCCACTAGTGCCTAATTGAATTCGCTGCGAAACGAATTGCCACAGGCCGTTTCTAGATGAAGAAACTGCCAATAAAATTTATCATGTTGCTAGAAACCAGTGGCAAGAGGCCAGTTATTATGGTGCGCAAACATTCCGAGAGAGTAACTTCGACTCGAACCATTATTTATCTACTTACTAACTTAAGTGGCGCTACAGTCCAGAATGAACCTGGGCCTCAACCAACATGCCTCTCCAATTAGCCCGGTCCTTAGCTGTCCCAGTTGCGTACTCCAAGTTGGTTGAGCTTGGTTTCTAATTGCGTGAAACTTAAAGCGAGGTCTTCCTCTAATGCGTCCGACGACTGGCTGGGAATCGAAGACTCTGCGAGCCGGAGTATTGGTGTCCATTCCTTCCACATGTCCTCGCCATATTAAACGTCTTTTGACTAGGGACATGTCGCTGTACAGCTCGTGTAGATCCTGGTTGTATCTTCGTCCGCAAACGGGACCCAGATTTCAAGGATTCCTTCATCCGCTTTTGAGACAATCCCTGCTTCAGCCCCGTAGAGCAGGACTGGCATGATCAGGGTCTGAATTGCCTTCTTAGCCCGAAGAAACAGCGGTTGGCAAGAGTATTTCTTCGATTAATTTCTGAGGAGATGTTGTTGTCAGAGATAATAGCGGAGCCGAGATAGAAAAAGGCCAGTACTACCTCAAAGTTATATCATTCAATGGTGACTTTCTGTCCAATTCGTTGATGTTGTGTGTCCTTTGTGTTGACAGCATATACTTTGTCTTGCCCTCATTTAGTGCTAAACCGCTTCGTTCTCTATACTTGCAAACGTGGCTATGACATAACGTTGAGTCCTATCAATGATGTCAATATCGTCGGCGTATGCTAGTAGTTGTACCGATTTTTGGAAAATTGTGTCTCTGGTGTTGGTTCGGGACCTTTGCACAATTCTATTAAGAATCAAATTGAAGAAGTTACATGACAGCGCATCGCTCTGCCTAAATCCTTTTATGGTATCGAATGTATCGGTAAGGTTATTTCCGACACTGATGGAGCAGCTAGAGTTCTCCATCGTCATCCTACACAAACGAACGAGCTTGGGCGTTAACCAAAACTAGACATGGCTCTGTATAGCTTGTCTCTATAAATGCTGTCGTATGCGGCTTTGAAATTGATGAATAGGTGGTGCGTATCGATTTGGCCTAAAACCACACTGATAAGGGCCGATCAGGTTGTTGGTAAACGGTTTCAAGCGTTCACATATTACTGCGGATATGATCTTGTAGGCGATGTTGAGGAGACTTGTGCCTCTGTAGTTGGCGCAGTTTAGAGGGTCTCCTTTTTTGTGGATCGGGCAAACGATGCTGAGGGTCCATTCTTAAGGCATACTTTCTTCTGACCAGATTTGGCTTATGAGTTGGTGGATGTTACTTACCAAGTCATCTCCTCCGGCTTTATAAAGCTCTTCTTTTCTTTTTTCTTTTCTTCTTTCTGAAAAGCCGGTGTTTTTCGCTTCTTCTCTGCAAAGAATTAACAAGGGATTTGGATGATTGTAGAGGCATAATGGTTTAGGCCCAGCTTCATGCCAGACTTTAGTGCCACTTTCATAAGGAAAAATATGCAGCCAATATACAAGGTGGGCAAAAATAAAATCACCCTATTGGAAGATGCTCTTATTTTTGCAAATGGCCGCCAATGTCAAATCCATTTTGACATTTGTGGACTAGACATATAACATAGAATATAAGTGAACAAGACATTGAGCGATACACTCCCCAAAAACGTGGAATGATCGTGTCTATTTTTTTGCGTAACAGTTCGTCTGTAGTGTTGGCGCAGCGCGAATTCCGTCGCTGATTCCCCGGCCGTCCGACACCGAATGCGTAAACACTGCGCCGTTTGGCCACCGACCTATGGTGTATGGGAACACACGAGACGTTGCCAAGAGTGGCCATCCCCGGAGCGCCCGTTGTGCCGAGAATATTGCCGCTGTTGCCGAGTATGTCGAGCTGTCGCCGAAAACATCGACCAAACGCCACGCCTCATAATTAGCCGTCGTCTCTAAGGCGAATTTTGGTCAAAGACTTGCGCATGTTCCCGTACAAAGTCCAGTCCGTACATCAGCTACTGCCTGTCGAAAGGCGTGTAACCTACGCCCAAGCCATCCTCAATCTCGAAGACGAAGTGCACGATTTTCGACCAAAATCATAATGAGCGATGAGGCTCACTTCCACCTCAGCGGGTACTTGAACAAGCAAAACTATCCATTTTTTTTCGAGAACGCCGCTGGTCGAACGACAACAGTGGATAGTGCGCGCTATAGGGCCATTCCAACCAAGTTTTTCTTGCCACAATTGGATGAATTAGGACTGGAGGACATGTGGTTCCAACAGGACGGAGCAACAGCACACACTGCGCGAGCCACAACCGATATTCTGAAGGCCAAACAACATCGGATGACTTCTTTTTTCCCACCTTGTATATCAAGTTTCGTAAATAAAAAATAATTTAAATGTTTTTTTATCAATAATTTATTCTTAGCAAGAAATAAACACTACCCCTCGTATATCATCGATTGTGTATATCTTATTCCAATTAAATTTATTTGAACAGAGATAATATAGAAGCACAATTTTCCCCTCATTTTGGAATGTCAGCCCACATTGACTTCTAAGACATCCAGCATCGAAATTCGCCCTAATTTCAATATTTCAAGCAGCAGAACCAAGCAAAGATAATGAATTCAAATTGAAGTCAATACAAACTCACAATAAATTCATTTGAATTATTTCAAGTAGATTCGTTTTTGTTTTAGATATTTAATTAACATTATTTCCAAAATCAGCGACCAATCAGTCGTCCAAGAATCTCTAACAATTAAATGTTTCCTACTGTTTATGATGCTTGTGTTTGTCCCTTTAATATAATCATAACCTAAGAAGGGTACAATTTAGTTATACTAATTGAATTCCATTTGAATTTTTAATATATTTGTAAAATCAATCGGTTGGTTTTTGTTATATGCAAAATTTTATTCCATTTACCTGTATTTTATTTCATTGCAGGTTTCAAAACTCCCCTACAAGCCAAATTGGTTGTAGTGGAAAGTGCTCCATCTTTCATGTAGGTATGTGAACATTGAATAAATTTGACATTTATGAACCGATTGACTTCAGTTGACATGTTTTTGTAAAGGCCAATTTTGTATAACTTTAAACATAAATCTCTTCACACCGAAACAGCACCCAACTTTTGGCAAACGGAGTATTCAGACGATATCCATGAAACAACATTTCACGACCAAAAGTAACCGTTTGGGTTGACGCGGCGCGGCTTTTCTGCATAATCATTATTCCGCCATTTTTTTAGAGGGGAAACGATATCGAAGGTACACAAACCTCGTATATGAAAACCTTTTTTAACTTTCGCTTACAAAGGGAATGATATGGTTTTCGTGAAAAATCGATATTTTTGTTGATTTTACCATAACGATGATAGGGGAACCCAAAATGTGTTTTTGGAATCTGTTAAGCTGTCCGTAATGGTCTCTAAACGGATTTTTTCAGTTTTGGCATGAAATGAAAAGAATCATAATTATTCACATAGACGCCGATTCCTTCAAATTCCGGAATAGTCGTTCGTATGATTACCCCCCATGGGGTAAGCCTTACAACAATACTCGTTTCCGCAGAAGGGTCACCCGTGGTCGACAGGTGAAAAAGGAGTAGGATGACGCTACTGATTACCCGCAACGAAAGAGAGTTCCCACTAAGGCACTACCCACACATGAGGAGGCAGCGAAGGAATTCTCTAGATGCAATCGACGGTGGAGTCTTCAGTTCCAGTCAGGGCGAAATACTTATTGAACACCTGATAAGGTGATCTCGGACATATCCGAAAGCACATTCTGCACGACATCACCTCCCTAAACGAACTCAGGTTAATCGAGTTTGTGGCGCGCGCGTGGCGAAAAATCATCATCGCCGGCACACGATTCTCACACCTCACAATCATAAGGGGACTTGGCGTCCGATTGGATGTCCGAACGTTCCTAGCAGCCAACATCGACTCGGGCCATTAAGGGTGGTAACCAAAGTGCGTGTGCGGATATCCTGTGAGAAGATTTGACGTCGCAACTTTACTATCGCAGGAAGCTGGCAGAACTTTTGCGGACCGCGTCTCCTTCAACACCTCAACAAGCTCAATGCAGCCAGCAAGTGCAGAAGACCAGTGGCAAGAATGCCAACAAGCCATTAGAAATGCCGCAACTTATTTTCTGGGTCTTATACGGCGACCACAACAAAACTCCTTGTTCGATGAGCAGTTTCAGCAGGCACATGCAGCAGAGAACAATGCTTATAAGGTCATGCTGCAGAAAAAGACCAGAAGCTTTCGGGAAAAAGAAGAGGGAGGAACACTGACTTCTCCGAAAAAAAGAAGGAAAACAGGAGGGTTTTACTGAAGAGTTGACGTTCGAAAATTTTACCAAAGGACTACCCCAGGCTACAAATCCCGAGCAGAAGCCTGCAGAGAAGAACATGGGAATATAGTTGTAGATCTACAGTCGGTGCTGAGTATTTGGAAAGAGAATTTCTGTAGACTGGTAAAGGGCGGTGACAGCCAACACTTCGCAGCACTCGTTTACTGGAACCGTGAAATTTTGTATGACGCCTCGCATGCAAACATCGTGACGGCTGTAATTTCAAATGAGCCAGGGAGGTTGGTTTATTGGCTTAAACTTTTAAAATAAACCCAAAGAAAATTGTTCAAGGGTTAAATGAGGACTAAGTGGCCGCCAATTAATGTCACCAGTCACCACTCCTGGATATCAATTCGCCAAAGAAAATTTCACCAACTCGTGGTAGAGACGAATTATATGTTGCTCCGTTCAACAAGAAGTCATCTAACATCTTCACATAACGCTCTTAGTTCCCTGAAAATGCAAGTCTTCTTTCATCTCCCAAAAAGTAATTCTCGCGCAGTCCATACATTCAATTTAGTCGAATGAAGAGATTTCTGATACTTTTGATTCGCTGCACCCAAGTAGCAGCCGCAAATTATGATGAAAATGAGCTTTAACCGGAGATGTTGGTAATTGAAAAGCGACCTATTGGATGGTTAACGAAGTTAGGACTCTGACTATCAATCTGCGTCTTTCATTAAATTTAAAGTTACACTTTAAGTCTTTGAGCAAGATACAGTGTGCTGATGATCTATTTAAGGCATTTAAGGCAGTTGAAGTCTTACGAATTGAAAGGTTTGAATCGTCTCGGACGTACTGATAAGCACACTCCACTTTTTCTACTTTTCTTGATTATCTTGGTAGCCCAGATTTAGATTTTTTCAGAGTTATGTCGGTTTTTTCAAAATGTTTAAGTCATTTTTGAAGGAGGGCTTGGCGCACTATTTAATTTGCGAAAACCTCGAAAATTCAGAATTTTCTTAGCGCTGATGTCGCTGAATCACTGTTTTTAAATAACTCTCGCAAGACTAAAGCGCGGTGTGTTCCCGTTTTTGCCAGTGTTATATAGGTTTTTTTTTTCGAGTCATTTTTGAAGGAGAGGAATGCTTGGTGCATCATTTAAGTAGGGGAAAACCTCGAATATTCAGAATCTTCTATGCGCTGCTGTCGCTGAATAACCGTTTTTATATATTTCTCGCATGCGCGGTATGATCCCGAGTATGTGCCTATTGGATTCGTTGCATTCTTGCAGTAATCTTCACAAATAAACTTTCATTTGAAACACCTTGTATATGAAGGGTCTTCCAAAAGGGCTTCCGAACTTCTTTGATAGCGGTCATATTGTTGGAGCTACATCTTTTCAATTATCTGTCATTTATTCAGTCTGTTTTGGCAAATCACCCTGGACGGACAAAGCGTTCAACAACACGTGCAAATATTGTTGTATGAAAATGGGTGTCTGTTTGGGCAATGTTCCACGTGATTCGTTCATTTTACGATCGCTAAATCGCTACCGAGAGGACTATTCGCAGTGTGGTGGATAAAGTAGAGTCCTCTGGTTCAGTAAACGATAAATCAACACCAGTACGCCTATGAAACACAACAACTACCGAAATATCACCGCTGTACTTAAGAGTGCGCAGGGGAATCCGCTAAAAAGAACTCGGACTTTTGGAGAATGCAACGAATTTTGCGTCGTGACTTGAGCCTACACTCGTACGAAATTCAACTGACCCTGGAGCTCAAGGAAAACGGCCATAGACGACGTGAGTTCGTTAAATGTGCTCTCTGGAGCAGTTGGAAACTGACCCTTATTTTCTTCGAAAAATCATCTTCAGCGATAAAGCTCATTTCTATATGAATTAGTACGTTAACAAACCACATAAGATCCAAGAGCGTCAAATTCATCCCGAAAAAGCCACTGCTCGGTATGGATTTTGGTGGCGCGGCTTTTTCGGTCCATATTTCTTTGAAAACGATGTTAACCAGGCCATGACCATAAAGCACTAAATAAATGGCACTTTCCGATATGGCCATACATAATAGCCTCCCGTATAATACGTATAAACGATATAAAAAGAGGATGAAGACACAGGCTTTGCTATTATAAGCTACTGCCACATCTCCAAAACGAAACATGCCAGAAAGACTAACATTTTGTTCTCGTTATTTGCTATCATGTTGACAATGCTACAAAAACTTGTCAATAAAATCCATCTACACACGTTGCTAATTAACTTTTGACATTATAACGATGACCTCCGAGAAGAGTTTATTTAGAGTATCTTGCGTGAGACTACTTTGTTGTTGCTTAGATATTTTCTGAAACTGTCATTTCAGTCACGGTGACTTCAATTGGCCACCCAAGTCGTGTTATTTGAAATTACATGACAAGGGCTTACGCCTAATTTTTGTTGCTGACATTGAGCCGACAATGAATGGAATCTCTTAAACAGACATTCTTACTGTCAACAAAGCGAGCTGAGGAATACAACGTTCGTTTTGTATCTATGTACCGGTCTTCAAACGGAAAGAAAATTAAAGGAAAATTACGAAATTCTCACACGTCGACGATGTAATTCCCTCGTCAAATACGTAACCTGATTTATTTTTCCTCTTAGTCGACAAAATTGTTTTTATTTTACTTTTTTTTGTCTAATTACATTTCGGAATATTTCCGAAGAAGAAAATCCTTCGCATTTTTTTGTTTCCTTTTTAAGTAAATTTTCCAACAAAATGAAGTCGTGGCTCCAAGGGAAGTTCCAGATGAAGGTGATTTGTCGGCGAGTAATCACAAGCTGTTGCCAGTGAAATTGATAGTACTCCTAACGACGCGGAATTTGTGAAGAATTTCTTTGCACTACGTATATGCGGGTAAAACCTGAGTGTATAATCAAAGAAACACAAGGAATGACGGAAATTGTTCGTTTTCCTTGAAAGGAGGAATAGGAATAGCACATAGGAATGGCGCTGTTTTGAGAAATAAATAAATTTTTTCATTGTGCTAACCACTGCATTCCTGACCCTAGGATTCGTTAATACCATGTAGCATACGAGCTTGTCTCTTGCCAAAAAAGCGGAGGTAAAATAGAGGTATAGAACTTCGAATTGAAATAAAACAGAAGAAAATCGTTTAAATGTCCATTAATTTGGCTTTATTGGAAGGATCATTTTATGCCATTAATGTTCAAATATGAATTCGTGGATGTATCCGCCGCGGATGGTTCGAATAAAACCATGTCTAGAGGTCCAATTTTCAACCACTTTTTCGAGCATTTGGGGCCGAATGTCGGCAATAACGCAACGAATGTTGATTTTGAGTCCCCTAACGTTTTTGGTTTGTTGGCTTAGATGAGCGACTTCACATATCCCTAAAGAAAATAATCCAATGGTGACAAATCACACGATCTTGGTGGCCAATTGACAGGCCCATTCCACGAAATTATGCGCTCATCGATTGATTCCTTCAATAAATCGATTGTTGACGTGCGCTATGTAGCGTGTAGCGCCATCTTGTTGGAACCACATCTCATCCACATTCATGACATCCAACTCAGGAACAAAATAGTTGGTTACCATGGCTCTATACCGTTCTACATTAACTGTAACTAACTCTCCAGCTGAATTTCGGAAGAAGTATGGCCCGATGACTCCACCAGCCCATAGAACACACCAAACAGTCAGTTTTTGTGGATGTAATGGCGTCTCAAGGGTCTCATGTGGATTCTCTTCACTCCAAATGTGGCAATTTTGTTGTTGACGTAGCCATTCAACCAAAAATTAGACTCATAACTGAACAAAATTTTGCGTTGAAAATCAGCATCGAGATTAATCTTATTTTCGGCCCATACACCAAAATCACGACGCATTGTTTGGTATCGCGGCTTTAACTATTACACAAGCTGGATCTTGTAAGGTCGTAAGCTAATATCTTTGCGCAAAATCTTTTCCATAAAGTTGATGGACAAAGCTCCAATTGCTGTGCATGGTGGCGAATCGATTCATTCGGGTCCTCTTCAACATTTTGCTCTACAGCGGCAATTGTTTCTTCGTTGCGCACTGTTCGACGTCTCTGCGGATGCGTATTATCACATAGAGTAAACGTAGTGCGAAAATCACCCATGGTTAACCGAATTAATTGCTCTGATGAACAATTTTTTCGACCATAAAATGGACGAAGCTTGCGGTAAACTTCGAGAACTGAACCATTATTTTCGAAACAAATGTGCACGATTTGCAAGCGTTGTTCATTTGTCAATGTTGAAATGGCAAACCAAACTGAACATAAATGACATAAGAGTTGCCCGATTCATCCACAAAATGTCAGTTTATCTCTATTTGAAAAAACCAACCTCTAAAAACACACCCGGTAGTTTTCGCCACGGGTTTGAAAAATTTAGCCCACTGTGGGCGTTCATTTTCTTTCAATTAAACACAAAAAATGACAATCTATGGAAGGGGTACCGAAGAATGGAAGGGGTACATAAACTAAAAAAAATGTTTCAAGCGTTCCCTGATGTTGAGTAGGATGTAGTACTGTTAATCCCAACTCAAATCTTACTTTGCATAAAAATTTAAAGTAATTCAAAGTTATTTGTTGTAAATATTTGTAGTACTCCTTGTGAAATTTTACTTCAATTGGCAGCGAAATCTTAATAAAACACAAATATGGATAGACTTACAACGTTTACAAATTCAGTCAAGTCTCGAGAGACTTGCCAAAAATCCATAAAATAACTGTATATGGGACGAAGAACAACCGGCAGGTTCAATAGCTGCTTTCACTCAAAACAACCATGTTGAATGGTTCATGGGTCGGTAAATCATCGGTCCGAATTTCTTCAAAAATTAAGAAATGGGGCTCGTTATCGCGGCATGATAACGATCTATTTTTTGCCTGAAATTGAAGCCCGAGATCTCGACAGCATTTGGTTCCAACATGACGGCGCTACTTCCCACACAGCGCGTGAAACAATGGACATATTGAGAGATCGCTGTAAAAAATGAATTTCACGCTTCGGACCAGTGCATAAGCTAGCAAGACCCAGCGATATCAAACCGTTATGACTTTTTCCTTTGGGGCTAGGTAAAGCCTAAGGTGTTTTTGGATAAGCCACTTAAGATTGAAACATTGAAGGCCATATAACCCGTATTATTCGCGTGATACCGACGAATATGCTCGAACTAATCATAGAAAATCGGAACGCCCGCATAAGCTACGGTGCAGTTGCGGCCAACACCTAAAAGTGATTATCTTTAAAAAGTGATTGTCAGGAATAAAGATTAGATTAATAATAAATAAAGATCACGATATATTTTAATTTGTTGTGTTATTTCGCATTTGAAAAAAAACCTCTTGATTAATCAGCCATTATTTGATAGATATCCATGCTTAATAAATGTGTTGTTGTACTTTGAATATAGTAAGTAATAATTACATTCTTAGACCATATAGATAAAAGTATACCGGACCTTTTATCTAGAATATTTAGAACTTAATAAGGCTGCCGGAAATGACGGCCTTCCCGCCGAGCCTTAAGAAGCCGGCGGAGATGACTTGGTAAGTTACAACCACCAACTCATAAGCCAAACTTGGACGGAAGAAAGTATGCCGAAGAATGGGACCTAAGCATCGTTTGCCCGATCCACAAAAATGCAGACCATCTAAACCGCTCCAACTACAGAGGCATAAATCTCCTCAACATCGCCTACAAAATCCTATCTGCCGTAATATGTGAACGTCTGAAACCGTTTACCAACAACCTGATCGGCCCTTATCAGTGTGGTTTTAGGCCAGGAAAGTCCACAACCGATCAAATTTTCACACTTTGGCAGATCCTGGAAAAAAAAACCAAAGAAGTCCAAATCGATACCCACCACCTATTCATCGATTTTAAAGCCACATACGACAGCATATATAGAGACGAACTATACAGAGCCATGTCTAGTTTTGGTATACCGCCCAAACTCGTCCGTTTGTGTAGTATGACGATGGAGAATTCTCGCTGCTCCATCAGGGTCGGAAACGACCTAACCGACACATTCGATACCAAAAAAGGATTAAGGCAAGGCGATGCGCTGCCTTGTGACTTCTTCAATTTGATTCTTGAGAGGATTATGCAAAACTCATGAGCCAACACCAAAAGCACAATTTTCCAAAAATCGGTATAACTAGTAGCATACGCCGACGATATTGACATCATTGGTAGGACCCAACGTGATGCCATAGCCACGTTTGCTAGTATAGAGAAGGAAACGGCAAAACTGGGTTTAGCAGTAAACTAGGATAAGACGAAGTATATGCTGTCAACACGAAAGGACACAAAACATCGACGAATCGGAGAGAACGTCACAATTGACAGTTATAACTTTGAGCAACTTTGTCTATCTCGGCTCCGCTACTAACTCTGACAACAACATCTCGTCAGAAATTAAACGAAGAACTATACTCTTGCCAACCGGGGTTTCTTTCGACTAAGAAGGCATTTCGGTAGTAAAGCCCTAGCTCGAACTACTAAGGAGATGCTATATATGACCCTGATCATCCCAGTCCTACTCTACGACGCTGAAGCATGGACCGTTTGCGTTGACTATGGCTATTGAGACAAAGATTCAACCAAGAGAGAAAGACCTCGCCTTAAGTGGCACGCACAAGTAGAAACCGACCTCAACCAACTTGGAGTGCGAAACTAGAGGCATTTAGCTAAGAACCGGGCTAATAGGAGAGGCATGTTGGTTGAGGCCCAGGTTCATTCCGGAGGTTAGCGCCACTTAAGAGAGAGAGAATTGTAACAAGATGTTGGTACCCGTATCAGAATGCTTGGTCCCAGTTATAATTTTAATGATTTTCACTGCAACACTTTTAAAATAACAACCCTTACCTTCACAGTAAGGCATCCCAAATAACAAAAGATAAATGAGTCAACATTTTACTCACCTCAAAGCAATGCCAGCGGCTACGCTCGCCGCTACAATGCAAAACAGCAAAGCCATACCAACAGCAATGATAGTCCAACACATGATGCCACAATGCCACAGCTGCGAAGTACTTACCAACAACCAGTCATTGTAGCCTGGCAGTATTGAATGTGTTATGTATGTTTTGAGGTGAATTTCATGCTGTTCCAGTATCAGCAACGGCCTCCACTTGAACTCATGTGCTCTGGCAGTCTCGTTATCAGCACTCCGTACAACGTCCAGCACGAGAAAGTCATACTTTGGTACATGCATGCTGCCTGAGGAAGAACCACGTGCATTGGCAATAATGAAATCGTAGAAATGAAAGAAATCAATGAAGTTGCGCAGGATCGATATCCTCCCAGCGGCAACACTCGATGAAGTGGTATTTTGCGTAGGGCGACTTCCATTGGAAGTGCATAACTCCTTAAGCTTTGCATCCAGGAGACTTGCGTGTGTCTGATTTGTCACCTTGCACTGTTCCATAAAGGATTCAATATTCTCGCAAATGTGTGTGATATTTTTCAGGCTGGGTGAGCCGTTGCACAAGGATGCTTCAACCTGTGGTTTTACATTCGCTGACGAGCGGTCCAAACGCATTGGCCAGTGGACGTTTTCTGATAGGATATTTTGGCGCTTTTTTTCTTGCTCCTGTTGCTGCTGCCAACGACGGATTTGGTGGAAATTCTCTACAGTCCCAATGCGATTGTCATCGAACGCTACGTTGAGAAAGTGCCGATATTTATCGCTAAGGACGGTGAGAAGTAGAAGATTAGACATCAGTCTCGAAGTGGTTCTCATCAGTGAGAGATTCTTATAGAATCGGTTTTCGGCATTGAAGGACGTTGCTATGATATCGATGAGAAGTACTTTAGTATGGTTGAGTGCTTCTAGTAGGGATAGTATTCGAAGCGTGGATGGATGATTCATGTCAGCTGTGATGATGATAGCTGTGGAAAAAGTCATATAAGTCTGAGAGGCAGTGTATTTATAACAAGACTATTATTACCTTTTCCCGCCATATCGTTGGCTGTCAAGTCGGTAGCAGCATTTACTCCAATTTCGATTCTATAGGGTATGTGCAGGTTGGCGGCTATTGTCAGAGGTAGACCCCAATTATTATCTGGAAGGAAAACAAAGCGATTGTTTGGCAAAATGTCATAGAAAATCTGAAAACAAAGTCAGTAAAAACCATTGATCGATTTAGAACTACAGAGAAAGTTAAATCCAAATGGAAGTTCAAACGGATATCTATTCAGATAATCGCATTAGGTGCCAGTTGCAGTGCATATAAAATGACCTCCATTACCATGACATTGGCAATGCAAGCCCTACAACGATAAAAAAAGAAAACTGAGCTGAAGATATGAAGGTCTGAATTTCTTTTGATTTTTTAAAAACACATTTTGCCCCTTAGCGATTTGGCAAGGATGCCCATATATGTATATTAAAATATTTCTCACGTGCGGGAAGACACAATTCAGGTGAAATTCATTTCAGTTGCGCTACTCTGCAAAAGTTACATTCAAGGATGAGGAAAATGAGAAAATAAATATGAAGTACGTTTGGCCAAAGGCATCAAAGTGAATGAGGGTGCCTGAAATTAAAATCTAGCTAAACTTCAGGAATTGTGAGAAGGGTAGGATGTGGCGATAGAAAAATCGTATATTAGGAAGCCCAGTTAACTCGAAATTTGCTTTTAATGAATTATCTAGGTGTCTATGTCTGCACTGAAGGGATTGATGCTTTAGTTGTCAGAATATGACCAGAAGGTGGCATCCCATTTGTTACAACCGAATGGTGCTAGAAATTTTACTGCAGTGCTTCCGACAAATAGCGCTTGACGTTCAAAGCGACAATGTGGAGACGTCATATGTAAGCAATTTCAACATCACAGAGAGGACAAAGGGATTGCCTATGCAGATGACGTGGCAATAGATGTATGGGGAAAACTATCTAAATACACTTAAAGAGATACCACTAAATGGGTAAAGTGGTGATATTCAACAGGAGAAACATAGTCCAGAACATTGATCATCCAAACCTAAACGGACCAGTCTCAAAATTGCAATTTGTTCGCCTGTTGAGTCGTTCAATGCAAGTCTAAATAATACAACTTACTCGGGGTCTTATACAGGATCTCCTTTGTTCTTCGAGTGAAGGCTTTATTACTGAATTCCCTTCTTATCCCGAAGAAACAGAGGTTGAGAAGAGTAATTCATCGTTTATATTCAAACGAGTTATTTTTGTCAGAGTTAAAAGCCGAGGTACACAATGTTCCTTATTACCTCAAAGTTTATTCTTTTGAATGTGACGTTCAGAGTGTCTCCTTTTTTGTGGGTTTGGTAAACTATGTCGATTTTCAAATTTTCCGACCTTCATTCGAACAATTTTGGTTATAAGTTGCTGAATGGATTCTTTTCGAAGCTTGTAACCCTGGCTTTGACGTTTTACACTTTGGTACAACTTGCAAACATAATTTCTGGAGGGATAACTTTCTATATCCTCGAAAGTCTGATTCTCTTGGTCTGTTTTTCTTATTTCTGAAAAGTCTATGTTCTTCCCTTATTCTCTGCTTAAAGAGCTCAATGGCAGCTCTCGTCTTTCACTATATCATATTTCTTTCTGGCGAAACGCGAGCGCATATTATAAGACATATTTTGGCTAATTTCGCCTTGATGCGATGTCGATAGTTTCAATGCTTTCGCTTATGTCTTGTATACGTTAGACTTCTTGCCTGAGTCTAGCACTTACAAGAAATCCACATCCGAATATTCGCTGTTTCTGCTCACTATAACACGGTCCGTAGTAGATGTAACAGTTATTCATCCTCTATTTGACTGGGATACCCCATCGTATTTCCAGGATTTCTTTGAAGCAGCTTAGGGTTTCCGCTAGTAAATTTTTTGGTTAATTTTCTCACATTTTATGTGCAGATACAAATTTCGTCGTCGATTTTTCGTTTAGCACTATTGTCAACAATAAAATCAGTCCTTTCCGAGACTCTTGGTGGCTTTGTAACAATATTTTTTCCGCGGGTGGGTGTAGTTAACCTAAAACATAACCCCCGACATGGAGGGCCAGTTTCAACTTATTGGATACCACTGGGACATGTTCTTGAGCGCTGACGTTGACCTTAAGGCTCATCTGATCAATCTGTTACTAGGACTGTATATGATGTATCTGGATGAACAAATCGCACAACGTGTCAATTATCCAGGAAATTAAGCAAAAGTGATTAATCCACTGGCCTTCACGAAAAAAGAATAGGTATCGTCAGAAGTTACTACTCTAGATGTTGTCTGGACGAGGAGAAGAAGATAATTCCGCATCTTCTCTGTTCATGTCGCTTGACAAGGTAGGTGACCTAGTCAACATTGGTCATGTTTGATGGTTTGGTATATGCACAGTTGCTAGACACGATATGGAGACGACTCGGTATTTGAAAAGTTCTGCTGGTAATGCAACAGCACCGACAGCCTTTTGTTCTTCATAATTTTGTTGGCTCCGTTAACTTCTTCTACATTGGGAGGAAGGTATTTCTCTTTTTTTAACTGGTGGGCAGGTTTTTTTGCCTTAGCACTATCACCACGTAAGTAGCTGCTGGAAATACAGCCATGAATAATTGTGAGTAATTTACCCATGCTATTTCATAGAGCCTGCTTTTCAACTTTGCCGGTTGTTTTTGTTTGTATATTTTTCTTCTTTTTCCACGAATGGCATTCATTTCCTTCCATTCTTCTGGCTCTATAAACTTCCAACGCCACTCTGTACCTCTTTTGTCCACCTTTTTGGTACTTGCAAACACCATCAATGTTTCAGAATTACATGCATTCTGTGTTCACTTGCGTGAACGTAACAGTTATTCTTATAGACTCTGATTGTCTATAATTTTCTAAGGCAACCTTCTCGAAGGCCTTTTTCCATACAACTCGTAATTTCGGTCAATCTCTGATTTGCCTACAAAATCCTATCTGCCATAATATGTGAACGCCTGAAACGGTTTATCAACAACCTGATCGGCCCTTATTAGACCAGGAAAGTCCACAACCGATCAAATTTTCACACTTCGGCAGATTCTGGAAAAAAAACACAAGAAGCCTGTATCGATACCCACCACCTATTCATCGATTTCAAAGCCGCATACGAGAGCATTTATAGAGACGAACCATACAGAGCCATGTCTAGTGTTGGTATACCGATGTTTTTGTAGGACGACGAAGTGGAATTCTCGCTCCTCCATCAGGGTCGGAAACGACCTTACCGTCACATTCGATATCAAAAAAGGATTTATGCAAGGCGATACGCTGTCATGTGACTTCTTTCATTTGTTCCTTGAGAGGATTGTGCTAATCTCCCAAAGCAACATCAGAGGCACAATTTCCCAAAAATCGGTGCAACTGTTAGCATACGACTAACCACGTTGGCTAGCCACGTTTGCTAGTAACGAGAAGGAAGCGGCTAAAATGGATTAAGCAGTAAATGAGGGCAAGACAAAGTATACGCTGTCAACACGAAAGGACACACAACATTGACGAATTGGACAGAACGTCAAAATTGACAGGTGCAACTTTGAGGTAGTGCGGGACTTTGTATATCTCAGCTCCGCTATTAACTCCGACAACAACATCTCGTCAGAAATTAAACGAAGAATTTCTCTTGCCAACCGCTGTTTTTTCGGGCTAAGAAGGCAATGCGGTAGGAAAGCCCTCACTCGCACTACTAACGAGATCCCATGTAGGATCCTGATCATCCCAGTCCTGCTCTACGCCGCTGAAGCATGGACCATATCAAAAGCGGATAAAGAAATCCTTGGTCGATTCTAGAGGAAAATTCTTCGAAAAATCTTTGGTCCCGTTTGCGTTGACGGGCTATGGGGACGAGGATTCAACCAAGAACTATACGAGCTGTACAGCGACATGGCACTAGTCAAAAAAACTGCATATAAGGTGGCTCGCAGAGTCTTCGATTCCCAGCCAGACGTCGGACACAGTAGAGGAAGACCTCGCCTTAAGAGATACGCACAAGAAGAAACCGACCTGAACAAATTTGGAGTGCGAAACTGGAGGCAGTTACCTAAGGACCGGGCTAATTGGAGAGTCATGTTAGTTGAAGCGCAGGTTCATTCCGGACTGTTGCGCCACTTAAGTAAGTAAGTTAGTCGATCTCTGATTTAGGCTTTGATGAGAACTTGGTCGATGTCGACTTTTAGTCCAATTAATACCCACCTCCAGGATTGCTTCAGTTTCGTCGCAAATGGTATGTACACATTCGATACTAGTAATATACCACTTGAAATGGCACTCCGCAATGAAACCGTATCCTAACCTCTACAGCAATTCTTAAAGTGCCAGTTTTTTCCGTTTTTCTTATTATCATCGTGTTCTCTCTTTTACTATGAACATTTTAAAACTAGAAATTCCCAAATTGTAAAAAAAAAATGTTCCATCTATGTCTACGAACTTAAGTTCCATCAAAATGTTGTCAGACAGGACACGTTTTTCTGAAACATACTGCATCGCAAAAGTTCCTCAAAGTTAGTCCCCACTGCATATGGTATCATAAAATGTTATGTGTTCCCATAGTGAACACTCCATTAACCCTTTTCAGAAATAATGTGACTTTTTGCCAATTTTCTTCTTTAACTGGTTCCGCGTGTATAAAAACATTTAACGTCAATACACAAGCATACGTATGCAAATTTTTCTTACTCGTAAAGTTTAATTTTTCCCGAAAGCCTTCGTGGGATTAAATTATTAAATCATAATCACTGGATTATGGTGGCGCAATTTGCGTTCAGCGTCCAACCGCACCTAAACAAAAATAAAAGCACACACATACATACAAGTCTTAAAGAAGCAGAAGCCAATCTAATACAAAAAAAAGTGTTTATGGCTTTATTAAAATTTGAATCAAGGGTAAAAAGGCGTAGATCCTTTCTGTGCTTACTGTGAGATGATAGCAAAAAAGAGAAACCTTGTTCGAATGTCGTATTCTTTTATACCCTTTATCCAATAGGGGTTTTACGTATTTACACAGAGTGTGTAATATAGGCAAATAATCGAGTAAAAATCGCAAGCTGAGATTAGACTATGGCTGCCTGTCCATCCATGCGACACCAATTTCTTGGGCCTTAGTATGATAAGACTTTAAAGTAAACGAGGCTAAGGCAACGTTTATGCTGTAAATGCAGCTCAGACAACGACATCTCTTCAGAAGTGAACTAAAGAATTACTCTTGGTAACTGATAAGGCAATTTAGTAATAAATTCCTCACTTGAACAACTAAGTAGATCCTGTATAAGACCTTTTCTATCCCAGTCCTGAGCATGGACCGTATCAAAAGCGAATTAAGAGATCCTTGATCGATTTAATCGAAAAATTCTTCGGAAAATCTTAGGTCCCCGCTTGCGTTGGATGATTCAAAAATAAAATTTATGAGGTGGATAGCTACATACACCTGGGCAAAAAGGCTCCAGATTGTATGTTTTAGATGCAAGTACCCTACTTGCGTTGGCAGAGTATGGAAACGAAGATTCAACCACCAAATTTATTAGACGGATAGCGACAAAACCTGGTATACAAAACTCCAGATCTTACGTTTAAGTTGCGAATGAAGAGTAAATGTACACCAAACCCTCCGGATCGCAGAGTATTTGATTCGCAACCAAACATTGGCCCCAGCGCAGGAATATCTCGCCTTAAGTGCAGCGCACAAATAAACACCGTCTTCAGCCTACATCTAAGGTAGCTAGCTAGGGCCTTGTCTAATTGGAGAGTAATGTTGTTTGAGACCCAGGTGTATTCCATTTTCGAAGAATTTTCTTTCAAATCGACCATGCTTCAGCGCCGTAGAGCCGGACTGGGATAATCAGGGTCTTATATAGGATCTCCTTAGTAGTGCGAGTGAGAGCTTTACTACGAAATTGCCTTCTTAGCCCGAAGAAACAGCGGTTGGCAAGAGTAATTCTTTGTTTAATTTCTGACGAGACGTTGTTGTCAGAGTTAATAGCGGAGCCGAGATAGACAAAGTCTCTTACTACCTCAAAGTTGCACCTGTCAATTTGGACGTTCGGTCCATTTCGTCGATGTGGTGTGTCTTTTGTTGACAGCATATGCTTTGTCTTGCCCTCATTTACTGCTAAACTCATTTTTGGCGCTTCCGTCTCTATACTAGCAAACGTGGCTATGACATCACATCAATATTATCGGCGTAGTTAGTAGTTGTAAAGATTTTTGTAAAACTATGCCTCTGGTGTTGGCTCGTGAGTCTTGCACAATCCTCTCAATAATCAAATTGAAGAAGTCACATGACAGCGCATCGCCTTGCCTAAATCCTTTTTTGGTATCGAATATGTTGGTAAGGTCGTTTCCGACCCTAATGGAGCAGCGAGAATTCTCCATCGTCATCGTACACAAACGGACGAGTTTGGGTGGAATACTAAAATTTGATATGACTCTGTATAGTTCGTCTCTATAAATGCTGTCGTATGCGGCATTGAAATCGATGAATAGGTTGTGGGTATCGATTTGGACTTCTTGTGTTTGCGTGCAGGATCTGCCGAAGTGTGAAAATTTGATCGCTTATGGACTTTCCTGGCCTAAAACCATACTGATAAGGGGTGATCAGGTTGTTTCAGGCGTTCACATATTACCACAGATAGGATCTGGTAGGCGATGTTGAGGAGACTTATGCCTCTGTAGTTGGCGCAGTTTTAGAGGGTCTTTTTTTTTGTGGATCGGGCAAACGATGCTGAGGTTCCATTCTTCAGGCATACTTTCTTCCGACCAGATTTTGTTATTTGGTGGATGTTATTTACCAAGTCATCTCAAGCTCGGCGAGAAGGCCGTAATTTCTGGCAGCCTTATTAAGCTTGAGTTCAGATAATGCTATCCTCACTTGACTCAGGTTGGGTGGTCGGGTGGTCTAATTCCATTCCAAGCAAACTATAAGCGGAATATATTTTTGACATTATTACTAGCCAGCTCACCTAGATTGTCAGAAATTGTCTCCTAGATGGAGATTTCTTTTGCTGGAGAGTGCTGGAGAATACCAGCGGTAGAATATCGCCCAGTATTGCCCAGTTTGGCAAGCTCATCCGGATTAGAGTTTCCTGGTAAATCTTTGTGACCTGGTACCCAGAAGAGGTGAATGGTGAAGTGATCTGTCGCCTCATTAAGGTAATAGGATTGTTCTCAGGACAGGTTTTCACCCCCTCCTTGGCATCTGGGGCTAAGGAGGCGGTGGTTCTTAGATCCCTACCAAACAAAACATCATACAAGAGTATGGGCTTAATGAAGGACACGTAATGAAAGTGATATGTTGTTGCATACCACATTTCTTTTCGATTGTCTATTACTCGTTGGCGCAATATTTAACCGCCGTGCAGAATGTCTAGGTTCGATTCCCAGCCGTATAGCAACACCCTAAATGAATTTTCACTGGCCTCCCTCTCGTGGTGATTTGACAAATCATCTGGGTAGTATCAACTGTCAAGAATAGCTTATCTCAACTTCGCCGTTTGGAGTCGGCATGAAACAGAGGTCCCGCCATCGTGCAAGATGTACACTCGCACACATAAATGGTTGCGAGAAAGCTCGGCCCTGGGTACTAACGAGCCTGTTGCGCCAAAAATTTGTATTTTTTTTATAAGGATGCGGTGGCTATTTTTACGCGTTCTTGGATATTAGCTTTCCAATTCAGTTTTTTGTCCAATACCAGACTTAGGTACTTGGCTGATTCTGTGGACTTTAGACTAACACCAATCAGTTTGGAAGGGTCAATGGACCGGAATTTGTATTTCCTGATAAAAAGGACCAATTCGTGTTTTTTAGAGTTTGCTCATTGAGGGTATTTAGGTAATTTCCTGATATAGCTACTGCCACGTCATCACATAGGCAGTCACCTTGCATTCTTCTCTTTATAGATTTACTAGTAGCTCGTTGAGTAGTTCCAGAAAAGAGAAGACAGGACGCACCCTTGTGAGTTACCACAGCTTATATATCTGCGTGCGGGTGAGAAGCCATGATTTGTGTTAAAAGGAATGCCCGCAAGTAGTTGATTTATTCGCATTACCAACGAATCATCCACATTTTAATCTTAAGGGCATTAATCATTGCGACCGCTCCTTCTATTTCCACAGCTGTAGCACCTTTAGAGTTGGCCCTTCCATATTATCAACATCGGATGTGTCTCAACTACGATTTTTCCTAGTTTATCTCGATAAGATTCTGTTTGCACTTTGTATCCCTTTGACATTTTTTACTTCGGTAAGGCTTATAAGCAACCTTCCTCTCTATGTTTTTGATAGCGCGCTTTTCTTGCTCTTTTTTCTCCTTTCTGAAAAGCCATTGTTCTTCTCACTTTTTTGTCTACAAAGGTCAATGGTACCACTCGTTTTGCGGCTTTGTCTTGCGTCTGCGAGCGTCTGTCGGTATTCTTCATCAAATCAAGGGTTTCTTGCTGTAGGAGCGAGAAACTGTGTTTGCCGATAATACTGCTAAAAATGTCCTCTTTTTCTACCTTAGCTTATAAGTTTTTTTTCCGGAGTCGATAGAAACAGAAACAAAATTTTTCTCCGTCGGGGCGGAGTGTATATTTGGCTCATGTTGGCGAATTTGGGCTTAATGAGGATTGCTTGGCTGATGTCTTCCAAATATAACACGTCTTGCCTTAGTCTGACACTTATAAATAATCCTGTAGGACTGTAGAAGATGTAGCAATCCTTTGTCCTCGTTTTGCCCAGCCCTTCCCATCGTATTTCCTGGAAAGCAGTAATGACTGCTTTGTAGGAGCTTAGGGCTTCCGCTAGTTGTTTGTTTAGCATGGTCGCCAACAATAAAATAAGTCCTTTCCGAGGCCTTTACGAGAGAGGTAAGTACGGCAATGATATTATATATTCTGATGGATCGGGCAAATACGATTTTATCTAACAAATATGGCGACGATTTCTGATAAATTACATTATATAAAAAGACATCATACATTAAAGACCCACTGAAATGCCGAGGATATTTTTATGGTTATTCGAAAAGTGGTCGTTTCAACGAAGACCATAAAAATATCTACATATAAATATGTATTGTATATAAAACTGTCAATTTATGCAGCGAAAAGGGTTTTATTAACCTCAAACAGGTTTACACCATAAACTTACAAATAACCACTACTTACGATGCCTAGATACATGTCATACTGTCCAGTTTGAAATGATAAACAAGGGAAAGTGACCTGAGATTGGTTGACATCTCTACGAATTACCATTAAGATTGATTGGCGGCAGTGAAGCCGTGCCATGGGGTCTTCTTAATATGAAAACGAACTTCTATTTGGTTGAGTTTAATGTCATGAATTTTATATACCAGAAAAATATCAAACAGACACTGAGAGACATAGGTTTAATCGTTAGCGAATCGGGTATGAATTTACCACAGCTAATTCAGCTCATTTAAAATGGTCTAAAAATGGGCTGGCTCTGCTACAATGAAATCAGAACTTAAAAGCATCCCAATATCACTGGATCGGTCAAAGGTCTTTACAAATTTTAAGCATAACGCTAAACCAATAGCTTAATACACACATTCAGTTATAAATAGTTAATCAATATCAAATACATATCTCACAAGTCTCGATTCATTTATAGATTCCATTAATACTACACGCGGAACTTCCCAATCCACTTCGTCCTTATAAGAGCAAAAAATAATCCTAATTATATCCAGTGCTCATAATATTCCACAATAACATGGCACACACGAGCAGGCGTGCAAAAAAAAAATATAAAAAGAATTGCACTCAAAGGCACTGCACGACTTGCCACATACATTCAGCGTTAAAAATACAGGAAAAAGGATATGCAGTGCAGTGTATGGATGTAACGAAAAACCTCTTGTGTACAAGGTGCGACACGAATATTATATAAGGCTCAAACATATGAAACCGAGTGTTTATCATTAATTCGTGTGAAAGTCTGAACACAAAATAAAGTGTGTCGATGAATCGCATGTTCTTTCTTTTAAAAATAACCAAGGATGCAAATTTTGTAGTCGTACTTTTTATGGTTTTATCCTTTTTGATATGTTTTCAGCATACTTGTTATACTATCAGAACACATTCCGATTACCGATTATGTCATCATAATTTGAATTTATTTGTAATCACAACATTGGTTAGTTGGTTGGACCACTAAGCGGGGGTCCTTGGTTCAAAATCCGAAAGGGACAACATCTAAGTTTTTTTTCTGTTTCATCTATTGTGAAAATCTGCAAACACCCAAGAGTATAATATAAGAAGCTTCTCAAATTTTCTGTTCGGAATCGGCCGGCGTTAAGCGGGAAGTCCCATTCGTTTAAAGAAAAATATAACGTTGCAGATACAAATGAAAGCAAAAGATAGGTTAAAGGCCCTATTTTGAAGTAGGTAAAGATATAGGAGAATTTTAGGGCCGTTTTATTCACTATTTTTCAACTTCCCGAAAACTTCCAAGTTAGCTAACTTCGAAGTAGATTTCAACTCGAGAGTTAAACGGGAGGTTAAAAAAATTGTTTTCACTACTTCAATTTTCGGTTTGTAAAATCATTTTCGCAAGTATTCACAAATATTCAAATTAAGATTTTAGAGGGCGAGAGAGAGAGCGGTCCAAGTTTGAAAGCGAGCGAGATGATGTCAAACGTGCTGTAAATCCAAATGAGGTACAAACGGTCGACTTTAGTTTTGTGCGTTTGTGACATTCAGGAAAGGCATTGCAAGGTACCTCGTGTTTGTGTAGCCCGAAATATCAATAAGAATGAAATACCGGAACTCGTACTTCTTCGAATCGTTTTTTTAGCCCGACATATTGAAAATGCGCTGGTTATGCTTAGAGACCTTTTAAAGAAGGAAACAATAAAAAATTGATTTGAAATTTGTACTAATTATACGAGCACAATACTTGCCAACGATCGACGATGATTTTCCTTATGATTTCTGGAAATTTCCGGATCATTACCATCTGAATGCGGATATGTGTGTAATCTATAGGGCAGAATGTGTTAAAATTCCGGCTCTAGCGAAAAAGGCACGTGCTGCCAGCAATTGTTTCCTTTGCGTTTTTGGCATACGAATGAATCGTGGTGCAAGATTGGTAAAAGCTCTAGACACACGTTTAAACACATAGTACACTGTTGTAATGCCAACCCCAATGAAATCTGCAACCGCCAGTTGATTTGATCCGAGTACATAATATCGTAAAACGATAAAAACATCAAAGAATTCGTTATTACTTCAAGAACCATCAGTATCGTCCGTTTTGATGGACATAAACAATAGGTCGCTGTTTTCAACACGTAGAAGACGTCTTCCAACAGAAAACTCTTCTTCTTGATTAAACGGAATTTAAACAAAATCCCAAGTTTGCTCGGATAGCTTCTACTTTTTCGGGGAGTTGAGAAATCAATAGTTGACCAACTTTGAGTTTTCTCAACTTTTGAATATTGTTAGTTGCGAGAGTCAACTTTGAGTGAATAAAAGCAATTTCTGAAGTTTATAATAAAAATTCCCAAGAGGTGTTCATGTGGTCCAAAGTGGGAATATAGAGATGAAAGCGGACAAATTGGGCTTGGCAGTAAACGAGAGCAAGACGCGGCTAAAATGGACACACAACCTCCACGACTTGAACTATACGTCATCATAATAGCTACAATCCTGGGGTAGTACAGAACTTTGTCAACCTCGCCCCGCTTACACTGACAACGATCTAAATTTAAATTAAAATTTACTCTTGCTAGCCTGCCCTGTTTCTTTGAGCTATGAAGGCAATTTAATAATAAGACCCTCAGTCGAACTACTAAGAAGATCCTGTATAGGACCCTGATTACCCTATTCCTCCTCTGTGGTGTAGGAGCGTGATAGTTATGAGCGAAATATTAACCGAAAAATCTTTGGTCTCGTTTACTTTGATATGCTATAGATACGAAAATTTCATAAAGAACTTTCAGAGCAGCGGCCCAAAAAAAAAAATTTGAGGTAACAGGCTCGTTAGTACTCAGGGCCAGCTTTCTCACAACCATTCATGTGTGCGAGTGTACTTCTTGCACGATGGCGGGACCTCCTGTTTTATTCCGACTCCGAACGGCAAAGTGGAGCTATTCTTGACAGTTACTACTACTTGGATGATTTGTTAAATCATCACGAGGGCGCAACAGCACAGATCTGATAAAAACCTCCACATTCGACGTTTAAGATATATGGGGGCGAATAGATACCAAAAAAAGTAAGTAAGTAAGTATACTGCCATATCTGCCCGTTTGATACATCGAAACGTTTGAGGGGATTGGGTTAGTTTAAGCCCCGAAGAGATCTGTCCGTGATCGTGCAGCTCTATCTAGGAAAAAATTGCAGGAGTTAAAGAGATTCTTGACAAGAATATTTTGTGCATCCAAACTAACAAATATTCCTCTATCATGTAATAAATTTCCAAAAGCTATTTTTTCTGTAGGCGGAGGTTTCTCGTGCGCTGAGGTTGAGCATTTTTGCAGTCGATTGTTTGGGTAGAAGCCTGTCTAAGATATTATGCAGAAAAATTCACAAGCATAACCGAAATTATGAGGGTATAACCTCCGACACAATTTGTATCTTTTTAATTTTATTCTTAATATTACAAAACACATATCACCTTCGCTTTTTCGTATTTTGCACGTTCTGAGCATCCTACGTCATCGACGAAAACCCAAATGCGCATTACCATTGTAGAAGTTTTATCATCTAAAAAAACGAAGTCAAGAGCGCAAGGTAAAAGTACTTACGACCCCGTGGTGAACACATCGCTCGTCTTTTCTGAAGCCAATAAGAATAAGAATTGGGTGAAGTTGCACAATTAGTAGATTTTTTCCAGTTTTCTACTGAAATATTTTCGTTTTATTGTGTGCAAGTTTATGAAATTGCATTTCTCCTTATTTGGATGCATGTTTGTTTACCATATGAGTATTCGGGTTGCTATTCACCCTCTAGATTTGAGGGATACCTTTACATGTGCATTGTATTTGCATGTTTTGCTTTAGGAACTTGTGGGTAGGTATTGTACCAATGACATATGACATTTATATATTTGATGGCTATGTCAGTTGTCGTCCTTAAAAAAATAAAAATAATGCTTCCGAGGAACATTGGAGAGCAAAACTAAAGCATGACAAAATAATTGCGTTGTTTTGTTTTATCAGTTCAATTTTTCGAAAGGTGCATCTCGTTAACCTCGTAATTGAATTATAATCACAGTATCGAACGTCTTTCTTACTTTTTACTTACTCTTTTGTTGACAAAATCGCCATCAGTCTTAGACATTCGATTCTGGTAAAAAATGAAATATTTGGCATTAAGTGTGATTTGCAAAGATTTTGACGGTCTCTTGCGATTGCAATCTTTCGAGCTTACATTTTCTCAACATGGTTCAGTTGTGGCATATTAAAAATCCGCATTCTTACCTTGCCCGAAACGAGGAAAAAATCCAAGCGAATGATATGACATCTACAATAATGTACTTGCCTAACGCAAAATGGTTATTTCATTGATCTGAAGACTGTCATGTTCCCTATAAATAGATGCCCCTACAGGGGCATCTATCAGAGTCTTATAAAGGATCTCCTTATTAGTTCGAGTGATAGCTTTACTACTGAATTGCTTTCTTAGTCCGAAGAAACAAGAGTAATTCTTCGTTTGATTTCTGATGAGATATTGTTGTCAGGGTTAATAGGAGTCAAGGTAGATAATGTCCCTTACTACCTCAAGTCTGTCGCTTATGACGAATCCACTTCGTCAAAGTCACAGATTCTGTTCAATAACAACGAGCCATAGTAAATGTCAGTGTTTTATCTTCTTTTTGCCCTGCCCATCCAATTTTATATCCTGAATTGCAGTAATGTCATCTTACTTTTACCGAATGGCTATATCCTGAATGGCAGTTATATCTGATTTTCAGCAGCTAGGGTTCATGCTAGTTGTTTTCCTGCATTTTTGATAGGCCTTCTAATTTACTGTAAAAGATACGAACGTCGTTGTCTTTTTCAATTCTGCTTAGTCGTCAACTGGAAGATTATTCATTTCCCAGGCTTTCAATTGCTTCATAACGACACTTAATTGACCGATGAATTAACTTAAAGTATTCTTACCAGCGGGGGATAGCTAGCTAATTTATTTGTATTTTCGTGCCCTATTATGCAATTTTGTCCTAACACCCAGATTATTTGAATCAGAGTCCAGCAATACGAGCAATACTTACTTAAGGTGCGCCACAGCACCTGGGTATCAAACAACATGTCTCTCCAATTAGCCCGGTCCTTAGCTAAATGCCTAACTGCCGAGATTTTGAATGATCGAAATTACGAGATTTCACTGCATTTAATGCCAGACCCTTTACGGCCGCTTGACTATGTACGTTGATGGAAATATCCTCTTGTAATTTGTCCAGTATAATAGAGAAAATTTAAAAAAGTTTTCCACAAGGGTCTTACTATATGCAATGCTGTCGAATAGGGTGAGTGCATATAGTTACCCCTATGGTCAAACCTTTTTAAAATGTTCTCTCTTACAAAAAAAAAGGAAAGTTGACTTTGAACTTGAGCAAAACAGAACGCGTTTTGTAATCTAGAAACTCGTTGGAAGTTATGGAATTGCGGAAGCAGCCATAGTTTTCACTCAGATTGTTCAAGTAGTTTCAAACTCAGGTAGCTCGCAAAGTTTTCCTCAAATTTTTTTTTGTATTAATGATTTTGAATAAAAAAAAAAGTGGATTTCAATGTCAAAATCAGATTTTTGTGAATAAAATTGTGTAAGCTGGAGGGATTTAAGAGTCGGTATAAGCTGAGCTGGTTGCGAAAGAGGGACAGTGATAAATGCATTTCCGCCCCCATTGTGGAATGTGTAAGATTTTTTGTTTGTGAAGGCACAATGGTTAGTGCTGCGCAGAAGGTCTGTTTTCAATTCCCAGCCATAGCAAACGTAAATGATTTTTCACTGGCCCTCTTCTCGTGATGATCTGACAAAAGAAACTGTCAATAATTCGACATAAAAAAGGAGGTCCCGAAATTGTGAAAGAAGTAGAAGTGGTTGGGAGAAAACTATATCCAACATATGCATTTACCACGCTGGCCGCTGTGCACATTTGAGAACACTTGGACGTTTCAATTTTGTTTTAATATTCTTTGAAAATTTTCCGCTCAAGCAACGAACCATCAGCCGCTGTATTTTCCTACGGCAAACTTCAACATCACCGCCAGAAAGAACGCCCGCAATTTTCGTCACGTGTCACAATAATCATTGCAGTTGTATCACTAAACTCCAGTGAGAGGTTCCGTAAAGGGATCTCGCTAGTCACCGCTTCCCATTTCATATGCACACAGAACGGTGAGATGAGAGATGATAAGACAGTTTAGTCTGACCTTCACCTGCACGGGTAATAGCGCCAGTTGAGGTCTAGTCACATCTACACTCACTACTCACTAGAGGCCACTCTCGAAGCGAGATGAGAATTAAGGGTAAGTTTCAACCTCCGATTTTTATCCGAATCTTAAGGGAGTGCGTAACCCGAATCTTACCCGAAAGCCTACTTCGATTTTCATTTTGTATCCATCAAGTTGATCGCTGTTTCCGTGTCGGATACCAAATTCTTTGATGACCATTTGATTCTGCGTGGTATTCTGATTGAATATTTGATATACAAATTGTGGTAAGAGATAATGTTGTCGGGCATTTCTTCCTCGTATCCCACTTATTTCAATATGGTGCTGTGGCCAAAAAGTTAATGTAAGGGTTCCCATCTCTCTGAGTCATGCTAGGTTTTTTCATGCGAAAACCTTGATATAAAGATCCCTAGCTATAAGGCTTAGGATTGCCTCTAAACCTGCAGCTATACTGGTACGCATGGTTCCTGTTATCAGTAAACATGCCATCAATTTGCACATTTTCACCATACCAAGTTGGTTCTGGCAGTGGCTTAGCATGGGTTGGGGCCGCCGGGGACAGACCCAATATATGCCTGTTCTCCAATGTATGCAAAATCCAATAAACGCTGCTCCCTAGAATACATTTTATGAGAAATGACTACCCAGGCTACACTTCCGTAACTTTTGAAATGATTATCGTTGACTATAATGTAGGAGATTTGCTAGGTACCTAGAATGACATTTTTATGAAGACTTTCTGGGTACATGTACACACAATTTATAAAAACTACACTCTACGTTGCTATCAAGTTTCATACGTTTTAGTCAACAAAAATCATTTCAAAAGTTATGGAATGATAAGCAGCGTTCATTGGATTTTGTTGTTATTACATACTTACTTAAAGTAAAGCAGGATTTCTGCTAATAAATTTCTTGTATTTTAATTACTCCGATTTGCCGCCCCCAGCCAAGTGCCACCCGGGGCCTCTGCAACCCTTGCTCCCCCCTGGCTACGCCACTGGGTTTTGGTGCTACTAAGACTGTTTATAGCCATTTCGTAACCCTTAAAGAAAATCCGCATCTTTCGTTGGAATTTCTACAGCATCCGTTGAGATAAGTGTTTGTTCTTTTATATTCTATCTTCGATATAAAGATTTCAGTTGAGATTTGAAGAGTGGAACCTCCAAAGGTCGGCAGGAGAATTTCGTGTCAATGACTTTTTGGTAAAAATAACTAGCTCCGATTTTTTATGGGTTCACACTCAGTCTACATAATTTTAACTAACTGCTGAGTATAATAGAATTGTCTGTAGGAATTTGCTGATTATCGATAGAAATTTACAAAATACCACTAGAACTACGTTATCAGCTTAGCCAAATAGTCTAACTAACATCGACACTAAAAACTCAGTATGGTAACTATTTTTTTGGAAGGGCAAAAAGTTTGAATGCAAAAAGTGACAACACTTACGTTTTCTGCACACCTTCGATTTGCGAAAGACTAACAATGTCATTGGAAACTTCTCAAAAATTCCGCTTGGCCTCAACATTAAACAGGAGGTCCTCTTCTTTGTGGTAAAAGCATAACTCTGCACACACAAATGAAGAGAGAAGCTAGGTCTGAGGTCTAGGCCTATGGCGGTTAATGTCAGATATTTCATTTTAAAATTATTTCATAGATTAAGTAAAGAATGAACCAATATCTGCAAGCGTTCTGGTTTGATTCACATAATGCAAGTTCATTACAAAGGGAGCCCTGCATTCATAATACGTAATATAGAATTGTCATCCTTAGCCTATATAGCATTTGAGCTCCCTTGTGTTGTTTGCTATTCATTTTCGTTCTCAAATTTGACAACGTTTTTTTTTAGCATGGGATCTATTAAAATATGACGTTTTTCGGATCACTGATGTTTGTATAACTCAACAATAGAATAGCCGGTAGCAGTTTGAAATAAGTTTTTGTATCTCCCGTAGAACCCATCTTGCTGATGATGTTGTTTCCCTTGGTGAATTGTCAAAATGATTTATCTTTCAAAATCGTTCAGTGAGCACGTTTCTTGTTTCATAATTCTTGCAAAATTTGCCGCAGGTGACAGAATTTGACAAATACGGTTTTAGCAAATTCAGATCGTCCTCAATTCTTATTTGCTTTCGTCGAACCTTTTGTATTACATAACAGCCCTAAAGGGTGAGGTAGAAAATCCAATTCCAACGAACTGTATCATCATCGCATGTTAAGTAAAGGGCAATGATTTGAATCCAACCCTTTCCTGCATTATTTTTTTTAATAACAACTATACAGTCCTTTTCGGCGCAAATAAATTTAAATTACAAAACAGGAACGGTTTATTGGTAAACGTTCCTTTTTAATAAATCATTATTATCGCACTTTATTCGTCTCGAGTTATTTCAGATCGTTGTCGTCATTAAAATCTTTCATTATTGCTAAAAATATAGATCGTCCATTACTTCTATTCGCACTAAGGACCATTAGTTGGCAGCAAGTAATTTGAAAAAAAAAGCTCAATATCCCCCCGCTCTCAGCTTTAGTACGTCATTAATAATTCACCATCGCTTTGTACGGTATTCTTTATGAATCAACATCAATACTTACGGGCCGGCATTTCAGGGTTCTACAATCCAAAACGCTTCATTACACTAAACAGGCTTCAGTCAAGGTTTGTGTGTATGTGTATATAACTGCAATCTGTAACCTCTCCTACGGCGATAACTAAGGACGAGAATCCAATTTTACCCAACATTAAATAAAAAATCGATTTTCCAAAATAAAATTTTATACACCTCTGTCGTATACGTAACGTTTTTTTTCCAGGACATGAAGGAAGGAAAAAACTGAGATATCAAAATTTGGATTGGATAATTTCCCTTCAACCGCAGATGAAATTTATTCCCCAAATCATTAAATTATTTCCGTGGCAATTTAATGAAAAACGAAATACAAATCCTGTGGTGACTTTGTTGTTGTTGCTGGCGCCGCGCAACTCCATGACAGTGGTATTAACTTTATTTTATGAATTTAAAGTCGGTTTTCTTTAAGACTTTCAGACAATTATGAGATGATAAATCGTTAGGATACTGCGATGATTTATTGTCACACACTAAGTGGTTTATGAAGGAATAATTTGTAAGTTGGATCAAAAATGTCCCACACTCAGCACAAAGCAATTTGTGAAATATATATTATGGCTATTTGCCTCATGGGGTATTTAGGGTTTCCCTTTTTTTGTTTCCCTAATAATGACAGGCTGTCATTAACCCGGAGATTTTTCCCTAGTTCTATAGATAAACTTTTCATTTCTGTGTGGTGTTTATTTCGTTATGTAAAGCGTCGTAAAAGTGAAGTGTAAGTGCAGAAGTTTTTCGACCTTTAAAACACTCGAAAAGGAGTACCTTTAGCTGCCATTAAAAATGGAGGCATTCCGTTTGTTCGAAGATGGAGTAATGTTTCTATTGGGGAATTCTTTAAAACCACCACGGCGTATGAAGTTCCAAAAAATCAATTTCACAGTGGTCAACTGGTAGGCAATGCGAATCCATTAGAACAGAACCGTTTTTATCTAGATGAGTCTTACCAAATACGACTGTCAGCCTCCACGTGATGACCGACGGAATGTGTCCTTTTACATGTACACATCTTTCTCCTCCCAGGTCATAACTAAAGAATTATAAGAAGAGTCGACGGTGGCGGCCCAGTTAGGCTGAGTGAAGTGAACAATGTAAATAAGCTTCTCTGACTCTATGGACCACAGTTCATATCGGAATTTCTGAAGTGAAGCTAAGATGAATCGAAAGGCTAAGCAGCTTAGTCGCGATGTGGATGCTTTAGGCACCATGCCCTAGGGGTGTTAAATCAATCGGAAATATTGCAAATTTTTCAATTATATCAAGCAAATTAATGCCTTATCCACAACAAGGAGGTACTCTGAACTGCGTCAAATACAGAGAAATCAGTCTCCTTATCGTCGCGTATAAAATCCTGTCAGCCATACTGAACGCCTAAAGCCATTTGTTAGCAACCTTTTTGATTCTTATCAGTGTGGTCTTAGGAATATCGACCAGATCTTGACATTCCGGCAGATCTTGGACAAAACCCAGGAATTTCAAATCGATTTTTAAAGTCGGTTGTGCAGGATGGCGTTGGAGAAACCACCCTGCTCCGTTAAAATCGGCAAGGATACTACCGACCTTGTTTAAGACAAGGTGACGCGCTTTCATGTGCTTTATTTAACATCGTACTTGAAGCAATTGTACAAAACATAAACGCCAACACCAGGGGTACAATTTTGAAAAAGTCTGTTCAATTACATGCGAATGCGAATGCTATTGGCATTAACGCAGCGAACTGTTAGTGCTGCCTTTGCATATTGAATCGGAGGCGGGGCGGTTATGATGGGTTCGGCTGTAAATGAAATCAAAAGGAAATGCTGTCATCGAGAAAGGATTTTCATAGATCCGAAGTAGTTAAGGATTTTGTTTACCCAGGTTCCGCGGTAACCACTTAAAATTACCTCATTCAAGAGATCTTGCGAATCACTTTTTCTTTGGTCAAAGAAGGGACAATACAACAGAGGAAAACCCCACCTTAGGTGGTGCCAAAAATCAGAGAGTGGCCTCAACCAACTTGGTGTGCGGAAATGGAGGCAGACAGCTAGAGACCGAGCTGGCTGGTGGGGCTTGGTCGTCGAAGCCTTGTGCCACCCCGGACTTTCAACTTGATAACGATAAAGTAAAAGTAAAGTAAGAGGCAGATTAATGCCTCAGATGCGGTGCGTTAGGTGACAAGTCCAACAACATCAAAAAAGTTTTTCACTAACTCTCCTCTCGCAATGATCTGAAAAATCCTCAAAGAAGTATCAACTACTAGAAGAAGAACTCAGCCGATCGGTTTTAGCATAAGACTGGAGCTTCCGTCATTGAGAAGAAGTACAGAAGTATGCACGAACGCAAAAATACTTGTGAGACAAAGGTAGCACCTGGATCCTAACAAACAGTTTGCGCCAATTTGTCAGAATGGCTCAGAATGGAATCATCTAACTTTTGTCGACCTACTTAAATAAAAAAAAAAAACGGCTACGTTCGTAGCTATTAGCACGCTCAACAGAGAAGATGCATCCGGGTAACCAAGCAAAGCTCTAAGCTACATAGCAATCGAAGAAATGCAATGGGATGTACCGATGAAATTTCGTATCATACATATCTGCCGCAACGTCGGCAATTTTGCGTTCGATATAGTTCAAAGCTCCTCTAACGTTACCAACGAACTTCAGGGACCCGCAGAACTTCTCCAACTACATAAGCATTAATCTTCTAAACATCGCTCACAAGACGTTATGATATGATATGTGAAGACCAGAAACTGTTTATAAACAGCCTGATTGGCCACTATCAGTGTGGTTTTAGGCAAATATAGTCCACAATCGATGATATTATCCTTATTTGATAGATCCCGCAAAGGTCCAATAAAACCTATTATTTACCGCTTATACATCATTTTTCAAGGCATTTACGATAGAGTTAATACAAAAGACTATACCAAGCCGTCCATAAGTGCAGTGTGGCAATTCATACATCTCGCAGCTCTTATAATATCGGCAACGAATTTACTCTAAATTCTTAGATCGTCAATAAATTCTTCAACATTGTTCTTGAGACGATTGTGCAAAAGACCCTAGCAAATACCAGGGCACAGTCTTCCATTAATCTGTGCAAATAATAATCATGATAAGTCGAAATCTACTAAGCAAGATGTTGCCGCCATGGAAGCGGACAAAATTAGCTTGGTTGTAAGTGAAACCAAGTAACTATATGCTGTCAACACTGAATCAATGCCAGCATGGAGTGCGGGGCGATGGGCTCAGAGCAGCGGTGGTTATTGCGATGAACTCATAAAACTTAAAATACGTATTCTGCATTGTCCTTTAACAAAGAAATGTTATCATTGCTTTGTTCGTGTCGTTGTATGCTTGAAAGTGTGTATATGAGCTGCAACTACTTGTCTTGGTCGGTTAAATGCAACGTGCTTAGGGATGATTTCTCTAAGGTACTCCGAGCATCTGCAGTTATTATATCTGTAATAAAGAAACAGATCTCCTACAAGCTTGTAGGTTTGAAGTAAGGGAAGAATAGTCTATAAGACGAATTGCACGTCTTTGGAAAGAGTTAAGTAGGTTCAGTGTATGTTTCGGGCTGAACTCAAAACATGAGAAAAAAAGACCTGATTGTTACTAGGCATTATATAGAAAAATAAGGTAGGCTTAGCTCAATTAGCTCTGCAGAGGTTACTTAGTTTGGAAGCTGCTGATTCAGTAATATGGCTTACATGTGGTTGCCATAATACATCTGACCCAAACGTGATGTCTTGCAGATGCAATCACAATTGTTGAAAATGTGGATAAAACCATGTTCAAATCTATGGATCTGACAGTTATGTAAGGACATCTGTAATTGCCCAAAATCTAAGCAATGACCAACAACGTTTGGGACCATTTAAATAAGGCTGTATACAAAAGTAAACTCAATGCATAAGTGTCATTTTCTTATATTTTCTATATGTGAATCGCAGCTGAATCGAACCATTTCTGGAGCGGATGGTGACTGGTGATAAAAAATTTTACACCTACAACAACATCAAGCAATAAAAAATTGCGAGGCATAGTGGTATAATTTTAAAAATGGCAACAAGTTATCGAACAAAACGACGAACTAAATCGGGTAATCGGCAATCGCCCATAAGCGTCCAACTTTGGCCAATAGCAGAGGAATTCTTTCCATGAGGAAAACGCCAGATCACTCACATAAATAGTAACCCGCAAAATAGGGATTTATTTTTACTACACCATGCTTTATACACGGTGGCCAAAGGAAGTCATCCGATGTTGGTTGGCCTTCAGAATATCGGTTGTGGCTTGCGCAGTGTGTGCCGTTGCTCCGTCCTATTAGAACTACATGTCCTTCAGTCTTAATTCGTCCAATTGCGGCACCGTACGCTGTAGTCGTTTGACCAGCGGCGTTCGCGAAAAAATGGGCCGATGACTCCTCCAGCGTGAACAGCGCACCATGCAGTAACTTTAAGCAGCTGTAATGGTTCCTCGTACATTACTCGGGGATTTTCGGTGCCCCAGAAGCGATAGTTTTGCTTGATCACATACCCGCTAAGGTGGAAATGCGCCTAACCGCTCATTTTGATTTCGGTTGAAAAATCGTCCACTTCGATTATTCCGCATTCTTGGGGAGTGTATCGCTCCATGGCTTGTTCACTTGTATTCTACATCTGTCTAGTGCACAAATGTCAAAACAGATTTGACATTGGCAGCTAGTTGCAAAAATAAGAGCATCTTCCAATAGGGTGATGTCTTATGGTCCACCTTGCTACAGAGATTAACCACAAACTATCCGTGCCTAATATCAACAGAGATCTGGTAAAAATAAAACCCACATTGTACGCTTGAAATAATTAAGATATGTAAAACTAATTGACATCAATACCCATGCTAGCCGCAGTAGTGTTAGAGAAAAAAAACAAAACACGACTCGTTCGGTGAATTTGTGTGCGTGTGTGTTCTATTTCAATCTTAAATCACACAGCCCTTAAAAAAACTTCTTCTACCCAAGAGACACTTCTGTTAAGTATGCGCACTTTATTTAATAAACTGTAATCCATTTTAATTATGACGTCCATTTCCTTCATTGTAGCAATGCAACCGTCTAGTTAAGAGCAAAACCATGTTCCACTTAAGTGTAATAACAGTTAATGTTTCGCAGCATTATGCAATCCTGGCGAAATGTTGTCTTAATTGGCTCACTTGTTTAGCTTTAACTTGTGTCAATAGCTTGTGCACATAAAATGTAAATATCTATGATGACCTTAAACCAAGAAACGGGTATACAAAACTGCAAATTAAGGGTTCTCAACTTGTGACCATTCCAGAGAATAATTGCATTACACCTACACAATGCTGAACAGATGCCATATACCTATAGTCTACACGTTCATGAATGTAGTGCTAACACAAGCAAAATACATTTACAAAGTATCATGCGGCAAAGATAGTGTTAATGAATACCTTCGACGCTAAGCCCAAGGATTCAACAATTTCCGAATCATAAGTGCAGACCGATGAGCACGTTCGAAACGAGATTACGTTCATATACGTGGAACATAGCCAGACTGTGAATTATCATGTGTCAGAAATATGATATCACGTTGTCATCAGCATGTCCTTGAATGGTGGCGCGGAAGGCAAGCGTTTGGCCATCCTCACGAATGTTGTCCATTGCACTGATGAACTTGATGACAGGCTACGCAACAACATCAAGTTATAGCTTTCCACATTAAACACCGATTTAGCACGAATATTATTGACGTTCATTGGCATCGTCACGTCCTGTACGAGTATGTGCTGGAGTGGTTTATTGTGAAGACGGGTTTGACGATGTTTATTTAGTCGTAAGTGGCAGTTGCTGATGGCAGAGCGATTAAATTTATTAGCAAACAATTTACGGGATCTTGAAAAGGTGGATTCCATATTGGGCATATTAAAGAAATGGTTAGTATCCTCGAGCATTGCACAAGTCATATCGATTGTATTCGTTTCGGCAGGATTGTCTAGACAGTTAGGGAAGTAATATTGATTACAATTAGGAATCGGACCTAACAAAGTGAATTCAAGTGGATTGTAGAACGTGTTTGTGGTCCCCTTTTTCTTTACTATTCGGGGGGTTATGACCTGGTGGCAACAATCAGAATCAATTTTCCATATTTACCTGATTCTGATCAGCCTTTACAAGGTGAACAAGTTCACATTACCATAAGTCGAAATGGTTAGTATATCTGCCAAAAACGGTTCATACAGGGCCTCAAAGCTAGCTTCTCACTTCGTTTGTGTGTGGGATGTCGTTATTTTTGGAACAATAAGTTTCCTGTTTAACGCCTATTCCGAATGGGAAATTGTTGAATCATCTCATGACAGTGTTACTCTTAGATGTTTGTTAGACTTTCAAGAGGTGAAGCCGTGAAAAATAAAACTAGGTGTTGCCACTTTCGGGATTTGAACCAATGAGCCCGCGCTTAGTAGTTCAACGCACTAACCACTAGGCCACTCCATCGGCCAACTTCAGTTTTTTAAGAATCGGTTATTATAATAGTAAAAGGGTGTAACACAGAAAACAATAAAATTATGTTCAAGCGATACTATGTAGTTCGTACTGGTTGAGTCTACTATCAGTTCTATTGCAAGTTTTTGTATTTTATAATGAAGGTGCAAAGATTTATTTTGCTGCACCTTACTGCACCTGAACTTAAGTTTGTGGAGCTTTAAATAATAATCGTAAATTAGAAGAGCTGAAATATTTTGTGCATATGCCAAGCAAAACTAGACATTCGGTAGCGTCTTTGTATAATAGATGCCAATAATATCAGTGTGAAACATCGGGTGGTATGAATAAAACGAAGCACCTGTTCAAAACTCCATCAAAGGCAGAGTAGGTGATCAAAACAAAAGCACCTGCTTACGTTTCATATGGATACAATTATACACCAACCAGTGAGCGATCACCTACTCCTTCATACTGCGTAGATGCTCCATCGTTTTTGTTTTTGGTTTTGGCTAGATTGTAACATAGTAACCTAGAGAAATAATTTTGTTTATAAATGAGTGGCAGTATTCTTTATCGGGGAATATAGTAATTTTGTAGTTGACTGTAAATTGAGTTTTAGAGAAACTCAGCGTTATGGAATATAAAATTTTATGAAGGAATGTACAGCATTTCGGCTGAATTCACTAATTTCGCAATGTTGTGTGATTACAATCATATGTATTCAAGTGAATGTTTTCCAAATTCGCGAGTCATGCACCGATCCTGGCCAAGAAAGATCAACACTTGAAAATTCTTCTCTAGCATTGCATGTTGATTGAATATTGATGCTTTGAAATCCTTTTCTGTTGACGTATTCATCTCCAAGAACAGTCGGTTTGATGATGGGAACGTGCGTACAGTCAATTGCACCTATTGCGGAGAGAAAATGGTATTTTTCTTGCCATTTTTGCTTTGATGCAATGATTTGATTTTTTCATTACTGCCGCAGTTACATATGAAATTGTTTTTGACACTGTGGACCAACAAAATGAAAATCCGCATTTTTTCATTAGGACACTATCTCTCCTTTCAAATTTATTCCCAAGAAAATGATTCTCTAAAAAATTCACATTCGATTTGTTAGACCAATATAGCATACGATAATCACTTTCATATCCAACTCAGTTCCTTTTATACAATTTAAACTTTTGGTTCAAAATTTATGACACAAAATTAAAAACATTTCTAGCTTCACCGTTGAGCATCCAACTCACAAATGTGGAGCAGGTGCTCGATTTTATTGCAAATTTTATTGGCTCAGTCACATATTGTCGTTAGGCCGTCAGGAAGAACTACGCTTTCAAAATATGGTACTACCTTCAATCCATTATGCACAAGCTTGACCAGAATGTATTCATGTTTTACTAGAACTCATAAAAGCGGGATAAGGCCCAACTTTGGAGAGTAACCTTATAAGAGGCTGCGGGGTCTACTGTTTGTCCCTGCTAGATTCTTCTATTGTGCTAATCGATCTGAACAGTGCCATTAAGGCAACCTTTCTTACGTCAAAGCATGCTGCGCATACAAACCAGAGGTGCAGCTTGTTTCGAATACGGTTTTCTCAACCATTCACGTTGTCGCTTGTACTTCTTAGACCGCCAGTTTTATGCGAAGTCAGAGTGGCTTGGGTAAAATATTTTCTTAATATTTGATACTACTTCAATAATTTTTTAGATCGCCGCGAGAGAAGAAGCAGTCAAAAAGAATTTGGTGGGAATCTAACCTAGACCTTTTCGGAGACTGTTAATCGTCCTAACCATCGCGAACTGAGCTCGTATGTCTTCTGGGGTTTTATATAATTTAGCCACTTATATCTGTTTCAGGATACAAATAAAACGAACGGTATTACAGTAGTTAAGCTATGCGGTTGGAAAACTTTAAGTTGAGGTTTTGAAGCTTAGCTAAGTTTAGCATAGGCCCATTAACGTAGTAAAGATGTCTGATATTTGGAGCCCTCGCACACTACAGACTTGCTATCAGCCGATAGTTTGGTCGGGCGATTAAGCAGTTTGAAGAATACAACGATTTGGAATAGGCCAATCAGACAATCTGCCGATTGTTGCATAGTGTGCGCAATCACCACCAATCCGACTATTTTATCGGCTATGTGTGCGCGCTAATAGCCCAACCCGACCACACTTTCGGCCGATAGAAAGTCTGTAGTTTTCGCGGGCTCTTACTGTTGCAAGATCATCAGTTTACAGAACCTTTGACTGATTGGTAAAATAAAATGATTTTGAACTATTCTTCACCAAAACAAGCTCCTTGTGAAAACGACCACCTTTGACTTGAAAGACGCTGCAGAATGAACGCCCGATTTCCAAGTCGAATAGAGTCGAACCAGATTCAATTGCTTTTTTGTTGTAGATCCGTCTGTGGAGATGAATATCAATTTGTCATTTGCAAAAGGGAGTCGAACCGTATTGAGAAATACTGGCAAACTGTTTGTCCGTTTATACGAAAAACCTACATGAAGCGATTTGCTCTGGTTAAGTAAAATCCGCCTGGATTTTGTCCATTCATTAGCCTCGTTAGGGTTTTGTAATTTCATATTTGTGTCCTCTATTGTTGTGCCAACTGCTAGTATAGCTGTATCGTCAGCAAACGTGGCAACTATTGTATCGTTTGTTTGTGTGATATCACGTGTAAATAGGAGGAACAAGAGTTGTCCAAGGACGCTTCCTTGCCAATATTTCACTAAACTCCAAGTATTCGTTTCCAATTTTCACACGGAAAAGTCAAGATACGACACGAGGGTTTTATATTATTTTTTCAGGCAGAACTTGTCTTAGTTTGTATTGAAGGCCTCTATGCCAAAGTCTGGCAAAAGGTTGCAAAAAGGTATGACAATCGCCGTATAGATGCAGTGTATTATTTTTGCTGAAGCCTCCACCATTTATCCACAACATTCATGCACACTTTTCGGTTCATTTCGGCCTATCGATAGAGTTCCATAATGTTATTTTTCTTCGAAAGCTTTCTGTCTAAGACTAGTCAAAAGAAATTTGACTTGATCTGAGAATTTCAGTAGCGTCTCGTTGAGCTAACGTGGTAAGATGTTAGCAATGTTTTTTTTTTTAGTGAAACATAAAATGTTTAATTCTAGGCCGCATCCTGTTTACATCGAAATCTGATCATGATGATAGTGCCTGTAGGTCCTTTATTGATTTTGCATACACGGCCATGCCACTCGCTGTTTTCTCTATCTTCAGAAGGAAATCATTTATGACCAGATTTTCAAAAAGAGGAAACGGTACTACTCCTTGAAAAAATGCCAATATTTTCAATAAAACAATAAACAATTAAAATGCGTTTAAAGGACGTTTAGTTTTAAGCAATGCGAACACAAACTATCAACCATTATAAAACAAAAGATAAACCACTTCCTTATAAAAATAGAGACCGAGAGACAACACATCTGTGTTCCCCATAATTCGTCTAAATTGTTTACTTTTATAGGTTTCTATATATATAAATCGATAGGTAGAATAATTAGAAAATCGGAGGGAAATATAGCCCTAAGTAAACAAACAATTTAAAGCTGTTGCGCATTAAATGTCCATCCCTGCTGTAAACGTTATTATCCCCAAACAAGCAATTACTCCAACTCTCAGATTTGGTAAAAGCTCCTGGTCAGGATTCGGTGAAACGTTGTCTATTTATGTTTGCACTCATCGGCCATTAAATCATTTGCATTATTGAGAAGCAGTCTGGTAGCACTGGACTACCAAAGATACGAAAACATGTCTTCGAAATAATTTTTTGTTTTGTCGATGTTCCATGAAGGTCGTTGTCACCTCGGGTTTGTCACCGCAAGGAATAGGAAATTTATATAAATTATTTACGATGCAATTACGAGCTACTCACATCTAAAAGCCCATTAGAGTCGGTTTGCTATCTCCCAAAGCCAACATTGTACTATAACGTGGGCGTATACACTGTCGCATAGCCTGTACAAATTTTGGAGATTTTGAGATACATGTTTATAGGTACTTTGTCGTTGGAGTATTCTGCCGACCTTATTCGTGACCTCTTCTTGCGGGAATTTTATTTTATAATAATGTAATACAGATCAGATGGGGATGCAAAGTGTTTTAATGGAAGGCAGTAATTGATATAAAGTTTGTTGCCTGTAGGAGAGCATAAGATGTCCTTAAAAATAATAAACCCAGCTTAGTTGTGTTGTTTAGTTTTGATGAACCTTCTTTTATATTTAATTTTATTTATTTAAAAAATTGCATTAACTTACCACCGACGAAGATGTCGACTTGAGTCCAATTTAGTTTGGCTGCCACACTTTTAACGGCAAAGGATATTGCCTCAAATGAGGGCAGAAAGTTGGTTGATTCCTGAAAATAAAACGAGTACTTCAAATCAGATGACGAGATATAATTGATAAAACACACTGTCGACAATGAATGTTAGAATTTATGTAATTTATTAAGAGCTTATTCAATTAACCAGTGGTTAACTTCCCGAAATCTATCAAAAAATGCTTATATAGTTAAATTTATCACAATTTAGCGTTAACACAATGGAAAGAGCGGTTAGGAATTACATATCGCAGCAGCATGTAGTTGATAAAGACCACCGACCAAGATCATCGATTAAACATAAGTTGATTTTTAAAATGACGGATGCCAAACAAGCACGGACAAAGGTGGGGGAGTCTTAATAGCTGTTTCACCTGCCTTTCATAGTAGTAAAATTTTATTGGAATATCTAACGGGAGATGGTTGGTTGTTGTAGAACGAGGGTAGTCTCGGATTGGCTTTAGCTTGGCAATGCCCAGTGGTTGTAACTCTGACTAAGCATTAAGTGCTTCTTTTAAACCTCTAAGTGAATGAATGAATACCCGGCCTACTGTCCCAGGTGAACCAAGACAATCTGCTTCGATATATTCGGACAACAGGTTGTCTAGGAAATTCTAAGTAGTTCAAATCCTTGAACAGAGATGGTAGCAGATGAACCGATAGCCCAATGGCAGGGTATCTAATAGATTGGAACTGGCCCCCCAGGTCTGGGGTTTTGCCTTGGGTTAACTACCTAACCATGGAAAAAAAATCCACTAGTTATGAAGCAACCAATAGCCTCGGAAAGAACAGATTTTATTGTTGACGACCTGCTAAACGAAAAAAAGAACAACGACGTTAGTATCTGCACGTGGAATGTGATAACTTTAAATAGGAGAGGTATAAGCAAACATACAAGCGGGAACCCTCAACTGCTACAGAGCAGAAATTACTGCCATCCAAGAAATACGCCGGAATGGGCCGGGCAAAAATAGGTTGGAAAACTGTGACATCTACTACGGACCGTGTTATAGTGAGCAGAAACAGCGACTATTCGGATGGAAGACTTAGGCAATAATTCTTATGTCGGAAAACATAGCCTACACGACAAAACGTCTGGTAATGCACTTAGGCTAATTGACTTCGCTACAGAACGGAAAGTTACTATAGCCAGCACAAGGTTTTTTCACCTCGATATCCATAAGGAGACATGGTGGTCTCCAGATCAATGAACGGTCAACCAAATTGATCATATTGCGATAGACAAGAGACACGCATCCAGTATTTTGGATGTCCCAACATTCCGAGGATCTAACATCGACTCGGACCTCAACCTTGTTGCAGCCAAGGTGAAAATACGGATATCAACCACTGCACAACTGTCCAGAAACACTGTAAAAAAATGTAATGTCAAAAGAATGCAATCGCAAGAGCTATCAGGACCTTCGCGCAACGCGTATCCGTTAACCTCTCGATTAAATCCATACCACCAGCATCGAATGTCGAAGAACAATCGCAACGATGCCAAGAAACCATTAGATCAGCCGCAATTGATGTGTTAGGCTTCCCGCGCCCACCAGCAGAAAACCTCTGGTTTGATGAGGAATGCCGACAGATTCTCGCAGCCAAGAACCAGGCCTAGAAGGCTAAGCTGCAGGCGAAGACTAGAGCTACAGTTGATATCTATAGGCAGAGAAGACGGGAAGAACACCGGCTTTTCAAAAAGAAGAAAATAGGGCAAGAAAAGCGCGCGATCGAGGATTTATATATTTACTTGTATGGCTGAAAAATGGAACCTCAGCATCGTTCGCTCGATCCACAAAAAAGGACATCTTCTGAACTGTACCCACTACAGAGGAAAAAGTCTCCTCAACATCGACTATAAGATCCTATCTGCTGTAATATGTGGACGTCTTAAACCGTTTACCAACAACCTGATCGGCCCCTATCAGTGTGGTTTTAGGCCAATGAAGTCCACAATCGATAAAATTTTCACACTTCGGCAGATCCTGAAAAAAAAAACCCGAGAAGTCCAAATAGATACCCACCACCTATTAATCGATTTCAAAGCCGCATACGCCAGCATTTATAGAGACGAACTATACAGAGCTATGTTAAGTTTTGGTATACCGCCCAAAATCGTCCGTTTGTGTTGGATGACTATGGAGAATTCTAGCTGCTCTAGTGTTGGAAACCTCACCGACATGTTTCATCGGGCTAAGAAGGTAGCTCCGTAGTAAAGTCCTCACTCGAACTAATAAGGAGATCCTATATAAGACCTTAATCTTCCTAGTCTTGCTCTACGGCGCTGAAGCATGGACCGTCTCAAAAGCGGATGAAGAAGTCCTTGGTCGTCTAGAGAGGAAAATTTTTCGAAAAATCTTTGGTCGCGTTTACGTTGGCGGGATATGGAGACGCGGATTCAACAAAGAACTATACGAGCTGTACAGCGACATGCCCCTGGTCAAAAAAACTTCGCATTGGACGTTTTAGATGGCAATGACATGTGGAATGAATGGGCACGAGTACTCCGGCTCGGAGATTCTTCGATTCTCAGTAAGATACCAGGTGGCTTAAGCAATTGCACCCTATTTTGTTGACAGGTTTAATAACCAATTTAAGAGACGTATCCAGAGCTTCACTCTGCTTTTTCCGGACCAAATGTGAACGAGTATTTCTACATTAGTAGCCGCAGGCAAAATATTTAGAAAAGGAATATCTTTTTCTTTAAAAATTCTTAAAGCGGCCTAAACGTTTTCAATGTTTTAGCAAATAAATGTTCGTTACAAATTTGTTATACTTTAATGAGTCGTACAAATGCTAAGAGCAATGGTACATTGTTTGGAAGAGTAGATTTGTCAAGCTTAATGGAAAATGTACATGTCTCAAAATGATCGCACAATCTTTTTTCAACATTTTTAAACATACAACGCTACATTGTCTGTGCAGTGTAATAACCCTTGCAGAAATAACACTTATGGAAATATCCCCCTCGGGGCTTATTTCTTTTTCGAAAAGGAAATAAGCGCCGTGGCGGCTTTTTTCTTTATTTTGGGAGTTAAGCCCCATGGATTATTACCTTGGGGGTTATTACACTGCACCTATGTTGAAGTATAGGCTTGATAGTTTCTAATTCGTACTTTTCTTCTTAATCATTATCACGACACTTGTGTTGGGACCACTTTGAGAACCATTGGTATAAGAGCATCGCAGTTTAATTTTAAATAATTACGTAGAACTTTAAAAAAAAAAAGTATAGAAATTATCTCTTTACTGCAGCCTTTAGGTCGAAATAAATACATTTAAGCCTTCAGATGTATGACCACTTTATATTCAACAAAGATGGAGACGATAATTGAAAAACTGAATGCTTGAAATTTACATCTCAAAGGAGAATTTCGTATCCCATTGAGCCTCCGGGATTAAAACAAACTAGACAAGTGAGATGTACTGATTGGTCAATAGAGAAAGCTGAAAGTTTAAGCCTACCGGCAATGAACAATCATGAATAGATACAATTGCGTATGTAGCATCTGTGAGAACTTATATCGATTTGGACTTTTATGTGTCACGTGTTCATGGAATGTGTATATTTTCTGTCATTTATTTATCCAGACAGGGTACGCAATGGGGTACGAATCCCTTACATTGGAATCAATTCTTAGAATGGGATACGTCGTTGCTGAAGTCTTAAATTGGATTTGATGCCTGATTTCCATAATCATTGGGCACCCAAATCCTATAAATGAATTGAATTGGTGTTGTAAAGCATTTTCGAGAGGATTTTTCTTATGTGTATATGTACCTAAAATAACATTTCTTTCGGTCCTTTTAGTGACTATTTATTCGAAGGGTATATACCAAATTTAAATTTGCGATGAAAAAAATATGTAAGCTATCGTTTTTGTACATTATATACATTTTTTTTGGAACATAAATTAACTAAATAGGATTATTTGATTCGATGGTCATGTAAATAATTTACATGAAAGATAAAGGGGATAACAAAAGTTTTGGTGCTTTGACTAGACTAGGAAATGTAGGTGCTTTGAATAGAATAGGAAAGGTAGGTACGTAAAAGCTAGATTGCAGAATACTCGTGTCTTCGAAATGATACATAAGGCCTTTGATGCAACGTGAATTTTAGCGCAGAATACCCAGTCGTCATTCACAAAATGGTCAACTGGCGGGTAAGATAGTTGAGTAAAAAAAATTATTAATCAAACATCGTTGACCGTTCGATTAAGGGTTTCGTTTTTCGAAAAACCCGATTATCCCGGCGATAAAACATGGCCTCTATCAAAAATGTACTAAGATATGCTTGGTATCTAGAACATATGGACTCAATTTTTTTTAAAAAGTTCGTTTTTGTGTATAAGTGATTAAGTGGTGAGAATACAAGGGCAAACTTCACAAGCTTCGCAACTGTATCAGTCTTATGCAGAAATTTCCTTGTGTTACATAACTCCGGCTCGAAGACATGTCTCAATTGAATGCTAACACTTCGAACCATTGAATGTATTTGCGTTAGTCATGTATGATAAGTGGAATCATAAATTAAACTGGAAAACTACATACGTACTTTGAAATTATTTGCATTTAAGTTCACATAATATTTAACAATGGACTTACTTACTTAAGTTGCGCTACAGTCCGGAATGAACCTGGGTCTCAACCAACATGCCTCACCAAATAGCCCGGTCCTTAGCTTACTGCCTCCAGTTGCACACTCCAAGTTGGTTGAGGACAATTTCCACTTGTGTGCGCCACTTAAGGCGCCTCTACTGCGTCCGACGTCTGGCTGGGAATCGAAGACTCTGCGAGCCAGAGCACTCGTGTCCATTCGTTCAACATGTCCTAGCCATCTTAAGGTTTATGACCAGGCGCATGTCGCTGTACAGCTCGTGAAGTTCTTGGTTGAATCTTCGTCTCCATAGCCCATCAAAGCAAACGGGACCGAAGATTTTCCGAAGAATTTTCCTCTCAAATCGAACAAGGAGTTTTTCATCCGCTTTTGAGACGGTCCATGCCGTAGGGCCGTAGAGCAGGACTGGGATGATTAATGTCTTATATAGGATCTCCTTAGTAGTTCGAGTGAGGGCTTTACTACTAAATTGCCTTCTTAGCCTGAAGAAACAGCGGTTGGCAAGAGTGATTCTTCGTTTAATTTCTGATGAGATGTTGTTGTCAGAGTTAATAGCGGAGCCGGGATAGACAAAGTCTATGTCGATGTTGTGTGTCCTTTCGAGTTGACAGCATATTTTTCGTCTTGCCCTTATTTTCTTCTAAGTCCATTTTAGCAACTTCTTTCTCTGAACTAGCAAACGTGGCTATGACATCACTATTGGTCCGACCAATGATGTCAATATCGTCGACGTATGCTAGTAGTTGTACCGATTTTTGAAAAATTGTGCCTCTGGTGTTGGTTCGTGAGTTTTGCACAAACCTCTCAAGAATCAAATTGAAGAAGTCACACCGTAGCGCATCGCCTTGCCTAAATCATTTTTTGGTATCGAATGTGTCGGTGAGGTCGTTTCCGACCCAGATGGAGCAGCGAGAATTCTCCATCGGCATTCTACACAAACGGACGACTTTGTGTGGTATACCAAAACTAGACATGGCTCTGTATAGTTCGTCTCTATAAATGCTGTCGTATGCGGCTTTAAAATCGATTCAGGATCTGCCGAAGTGTGAAAATTTTATCGGTTGTTGGCTTTCCTGGCCTAAAAACACACTGATAAGGGCCGATCAGGTTGTTGGTAAACGGTTTCAGGCGTTCACATATTACGGCAGATAGGATCTTGTAGGCGATGTTGAGGCGACTTATGGCTCTGTAGTTGGCGCAGTTAAGAGGGTCTGTTTTTTTGTGGATCGGTTTTAACAGTGGATGCAAATGGATTATATCCGCATCCATCGCAAATGCTGAAAATCTTTGCAAAAATGAGTATTTAAGCAAAGTTACAAATTTTATTTAATTTATTTGCTTCTAATTATCGTAGGAACGAATATATAAAATCACTTCTTGCCATCTCCTTGAAACACCGAAGGTATATAAATTGCATTTGTCAAAGCAGTTGACATTATCCTGCGATGAGGTAAGACGCGTTCATGTTTCAACATAATTGTGTCGGATTCATCTGTGGAATGTACCTACAGTAGTCAAGGAAGACGAGATATACTGTTACTTTTGTTTCATTTTATTGAATCAAACCAAAGTGCTTTACAAAGGACTCAACTTTCTTTCTAATGCAAAGCGAAATACAATTCAACAACTGTGCTGAAGATTATTGGTTTGCGAATTTGATCCTATAAGGGAAATTCTCGTTTTTGACTGAAAATGGAGACACTGTGAAATTGTCACAATAAATTTGTGATTGTCACTTTCAGCTGGAAGACGCACAAAAAGGATATTTATAAACGGGCATACTACCACTATATGAAAGTGTAGTAGGAAAGAGAGTGATAATATTTTACTTCATTTGGGTTTACTCATCAAGAACATTTGTTTTAGTTAACCCATGAACGTTTAACTGTGTCTGCTGATGAAGGTTTTTCATTTACATTACTTTCTTTATTTATGCAGATTTTTGTCAAAAGATTGTTATTCATCTGACATGGAATGCAGAGTTGAACATTTCTACGAATTGGTATAAATCGCATAAATTTACAGGGCTGAATTAATTATACACGCTATAGAATCACGAAAGCGCTTCGAGAAACACATTGATATGATTGTATTCACATCAACGTTAACATTAGCAGGAGATTTGCTTATAAACTGTGTGTTTTGTATGGTATATGACACATTAATAATATCGACATCAACTTCAACGTTTGGGCAATTAAAAAAAAACGTTGTTTCGAAAAAATGGTAACTATAGGATGTAGAATTTTCGCCATTTTTTCGAATATCTGGAGTTTTGTATCTCCTGGGAAGGAGTTCTGTAGTAGAACACATATTAATAGTCCATTTACGCTACAGTTGGGAATGAGCCTAGGCCTCAACCAACATTCCTCTCCAATAGGCTATAAGTCTTTAGCTAACTACTTGGCACACTGGTTCGTAGGTTGCTCATTGTCCGTGCATTTAACACGGGTGGTCCTCTACTGCAACTGAATTCTTTCTCTAAATCGAAGACTCTGCGAGACGAATAATTGGTGTCCATTCACTCTATATGTTCTAGCAATATTAACTGAAAAAAACAAGCTTCTCTATCTTCCTGGAGTTTAAGATGATATCGCACTGAAAAAGTGGTCCTCAAACGTCCAGTGATCACTTTTTTAATTTTCAATTTTAGTCCCACTACCCCATCCAAAACCTCAGTATCGTTTGCCCGATCCACAAAAGTGGAGACCCTCTAAACTGCGCCAACTACAGAGGCATAAGTCTCCTCAACATCGCCTACAAGATCCTATCTGCCGTAATATGTAATCGGCCCGAATCAGTGTAGTTTTAGGTCAGGAAAGTCCAAAACCGATCAAATTTTCACACTTCGGCGGATCCTGGAAAAAACCCAAGATGTTCAAATCGATACCCACCACCTATTCTATTCATCGATTTCAAAGCCGTATACGATAGTATTTATAGAGACGAACTACACAGAGCCATGTCTAGTTTTGGTATACCACCCAAACTCGCCCGTTTGTGTAGGATGACGATGGGGAATTCTCGCTGCTAAATCAGGTTCGGAAACGACCTCACCGACACATTCGATACCAAAAAAAGATTTAAGCAAGGCGATGCGCAGTCATGTGACCTCTTCAATTTGATTCTTGAGAGGATTGTTCAAAACTCACGAACCAACACCAGAGGCACAATTTTCCAAAAATCGGTAGAACTACTAGCATACTCCGAAGATATTGACATCATTGGTCGGACCAATAGTGATGTCATAGCCACGTTTGCTAGTATAGAGAAAGAAGCGCCAAAAATGGGTTTATCACTAAATGAGGGCAAGACAAAGCATATGCTGTCAACACGAAAGGACACACAACCTTGGAGAATTGGACAGAACGTCACTATTGACAGATGTAGTTTTGAAGTAGTACGGGACTTTGTCTATCTCATCAGAAATTAAACGAAGAATAACTCCTGCCAACCGCTGTTTCTTCGGGCTAAAAAGGCAATTCAGTAGTAAAGCCCTCACTGGAACTACTAAGGAGATCCTATGTAAGACCTTGATCATCCCAGGCCTGCTTTAAGGTGCTGAAGCATGGACCGTCTCAAAAGCAGATGAAGAAATCCTTGTTCGATTCGAGAGGAAAATTCTTCGGAAAATCTTCGGTCCCGTTCGCGTTGACAAGAATTATAAGAGCTGTACAGCGACATGCCCCTGGTCAAAAAAACTCGCGTTGGACGTTTAATATGGCTAGGACATGTAGCCAGACGTCGGACGCAGAAGATGAAGATCTCGCGTTAAGTGGCGTGCACAAGTAGAAACCGACCTCAACCAACTTGGAGTGCGCAACTGTAGGCAGTAAGCTAAGGAATGGGTTAAATGGAGAGGCATGTTGGTTGAGGCCCAGATTCATTCCAGACTGTAGCGCCCCTTAAGTAAGTAAGTAAGTAAGTCGCAGCTGGAGTGAAGAACGGCCACGTGCCATACAAGCATTACCGATGCTTCCTAAAAAAACGACAGTTTGGTGTGGTTTATGGGCTAGTTTATAGGAACGTGGGAGAAACGTTATCGTCAACGGCGAACGATATATCGGGCCATGACACGCGACTTTTTTTTAACCAGTTGGCGGAGTTGTACTTGGTTAACATGTGGTTTCATCAAAACGGTGCCACATACCACACAGCTGGTGAAACAATGGAAATGTTGAAGGATGAATTTGGTGAGCAGCTTATCTCTCGAAATGGCTCTGTGAGTTGGCCGCCAACACCATGAGTATTGACGCCTCTTGGTTATTTCTTGTGGGGTTATATAAAGTCGTTAGTCTATGTGGACAAGCCGAACCCGATTGAATCCTGACAGGATAACATAACACGCGTACTTCGTGAAATACAGGCCGAAATGCTCGAAAAAGTGACGCAAAATTGGACCTTACGAATGGACCATTTGCAACGGAGCCGTGAGAAACATTTAGTTACATGAAGTTGTCCTTAAAACGTAAATGGCAAACGCCTATTTATCGATTACAATAAAAAATTTTGAATATTCGATGCAAATTTGAGTGTTTTATACGATTTTTAAAAAAAATACACAAAAAAATCACCCGTGCTAAAGCCGGGCGTGGACCTACGTATACAACTATGGGGTTGCACAAAAAAAAAAATATTTTACTAACTTTTGAAAATAATAAATAAATTGCCCAAGCACCGCTTTGTACTAGAAATGACCCACAGGGATTTCAAAATTCGAATACAAGCGAAGCTGAAGTTTCGCGCAAAAGCATAGAAACCGACTAGTCGGACAATACAGTCCTATAAACTTTACTGTGCCGACTACAAAGAACGAAAACTTTGCAGAATCTTTCAATGGAAAGTAACTCCTTAAAAGTTTTAAATTCGTGATAGAAAAATTGCTCTATAGAATTTATCTTAATTGCAGTAACCAAAAATATATATCGAAGGTTAATGTTATTACTCGGTGAGTATTTAAAAAATACGCGCTTGCTATGTGTCTATGAACGATTTTTACCTATCCACGGATAAGAAACAAGAGTTTTGGATTTCACTCTTATTGGATCAACTTATCTCTCAACCTCTGAAACGTTCTTGTTACTATCTTGCGCAAAATTTTGTCGTGTAACTTACCATGCGTTAAAGCAGTTTTCGTAGGTAATTAATTAAATGGAAGGACATCTCTCTAGAGCTTTGAACATTAGCTTAAGTTAATGTTATATTTTTTTTTTTGACATTAACATATTTGCATTGTTCTTTTGCCTTTTGATTCGATGGTTGTTTTCCATGGTATTATTTTTATTCCGCAGGGAAAAACTTGTACCTTTGTCCTTGTTTTTCCTGAGGGCATGGTTCCACTGGTATTTCTATGCCACAGTTTTCTACCATTCCTTGGTAAGTCTTATGAAAACTTAAATCCCCCACCCCCCCTGCAATTAACAATGTGTACCAAAGGATATTTTGCTGTTCACCAGATGCCCCCCATCTCCTGATGAAGGATTTTCCTTCGAACCAACTTCCATAAATGTCATCATAATTAAGGTTTTATTGTAAGGGATAAATCAAACTTTATTTCATAATCACGAAAACCCGTGTGTACGGTACGTCTGTGATCAGCATGTGCACATTCAATTTGCCGATACAATCAGTGGACATGTTGGTGATAAATATATCCTTTTCCCATCCCAAATCACCCACTTTCCCTAGCTAAAATAAAACACAAATAATGTCCACCCATAAAGTTCACACGATGTGTAGCCTCAATATTTTGACACCCACAAATATCTTTATACGATATTTTCAACAGCAAGGCCTGTTTACACGTATATCTACGCCCTTAAATTAAGCGGATTAATAACTGCGGTGAAATATCAGGCATTGTCAATATTAAATTTGAATATTATGCGTTCGTACTAGCAATATTGTGGCAAGATTGGTTGGTTTGTTTAGTTTCAGTTTACTGTGGGTTACTGAATCCTGAAAGGATTTGTTTCTCAATACAAGAGATGGGTTGTAATGTGTTTTGGATACGAGGTCGAATATAATTTATTGAACAATGATTTGGCGGGTTGTTGAAGGTTATATGATATGGAGAAAATACATTGACATTGAAAATGCCCTCAGTCGGAAAGGAATAACATTTTGTCATGTTAGTTGAGAAAATAATAATTTATCCAAGATTTATTCATTTTTATATGGCGCTTTAAGTAGTTACAGGGTGCGCCGACATAACAACCTTTTTTTTAACGCAATAAAAGACATTTGATGAATCAGGATTTTTTTATAATTTAGGCACATAATATAATTTTTTTTGACACAGTTTTCAAATCATATCTTATATATGATACCACCTATTGCCCATACACTGAAGAAGCCTATTTATGGCGTTAGTCATGAACCGTGCATCCTTGGCTGGTTGATACAAAATCGGTATAAAAAGCACTAAAAAATGGAGGGAGCAGGAGGTTCATCCCAAAACGCCATCTATTGAGAACAGTCGGTCCAGGTAGTGTGTCGTAAAAAGAACCATTAATGCCCTTGGAGTGTAAGCCATTACTCCGTCATGTTGAAACCATGTGTCTACTAAGTTCAATTCATCAAGTTGTGAAAAAAATGCCTATAGGTTGACTTATCGGTTTAAATTCAAAATTACTGTGACCTTACTTTCTTCAAAAAACAAGTGAATTATAATCATAAAATCCCAGCTGAGGGAATATCAGAACGTAATGTGACTTTAGTTGAATGCAAATATCTTAAATGAAACCTTTGGGGAATAGTGACTTTCCAGTAACCCATGTTCAGTTCATCAACTCAAGTGAAAATTAAAATGACTGATTATAACACTGCGTTCTCACCAACGTTTTCGAGAAGCGCCTCACATTCGTTGCTCCGAAAGTTGAAGTCGCGTTTAGAGATTTTCTGGACAATCAATCGCCAACTTGTACAAATAGTTATCCAAGCCTTTGTAAAGTATTTGTCTTACTGGAGGATCGAAAAGTCCAAGGAATATTGCGCGCAGGATCCATTGGGGATTGCGAGATTGAAGCTCAAAATGCCTCAATTTTCTCCGGTTACTAATTAGGCCAACATATTCTAGCTCTTCGTTTTATCCCTCATATGGCTTGTCTGACGCAGTGACCTATGTAATAATTGTTTTAAGGTCTAAGACTAAGCCCGACGGGTCTAAATTGAAGCGATTTTATAAGGCGCGGTGTTTGCGATATGGGAGAATATCTATTCGAAAAGTATGCCACGGCGGCAAATGTAACGGGTGTTTTTTTTAGACGTACGTTTTTCGAATAGAGATAAAACTGACGTTTTGTGGTCAATCGGGCAACTCTAATGTAATTTATGTTCAGTTTTGTTTGCCATTTCATCATGAACAGGTTGACAAATGAACAACGCTTGCAAATCCTGCAAATTTATATATATAAAAATGGTTCAGTTCGCGAAGTTTACCGCAAGCTCCGTCCATTTTATGGTCGCACCGAAGAAAATATTGCCGCTGTAGCGCAAAGTGTTGAAGAGGACCCGAATATATCGATTTGCCACCGTGCACAGCAATTGGAGCTTTATCCATCAAGTTTATGGAAGATTTTGCGCAAAGACTTTGGCTCACGACCTTACAAGATCCAGCTTTTGCAAGCATCAAACCCGCGAAACCATGCATTGCGTCGTGATTTTGGTGTATGGGTCGAAATGTGATTGATATCGATGCTGATTTTCATCGCAAAATTTTGTTCAGTGATGAGGCTTATTTTTGGTTGAATAGCTACGTCAACAAGCAAAATTGCCGCATTTGGAGTGAAGAGAATCCACATGAGACCCTTAAAACGCCATTACATCCACTCCATGGGCTGGTGGAGTCATTGGGCCTTCGATGAGCGCATAAATTTGCACCTCTAAAAAAACACCCTTTAAAGTACTAAGGCTAAGGCCATGCCATGAGCGGCAAGCACAGAAATATTGCTTGCCGTTCAGGAAGTGCGTTGCCACAACCATACAATTTCATATGTTTAGCCTTAGTGTTCGTTCCATCGCATGCATGTTGATGAATGATCGGGGGGGTGGGGGGAACAACAATTTAAAACCACTCCTGTCGATTGAGAACTCTCTCCCGGCATAAGCCCTACAGTATGAATGCCAAGCATTTCAATACAAGTTATGGAAACACGACTGGATGTATGTTTTTTCTGCTTGCGCGATTGAATTTAAAGGTAATGAGTCAAGGCATACCTGCATGCTGCAGATTTTTTTAATTCTTCCTTTTTATACAAAATTGGAAAATTCCGCATAGAGACTTTCAGGATTTTCGGGCTTTTATGAGAACCGCTAATTCTAATCTTTTCAAGGAACCAATACTTGCTCTAGCAATGAAAAAAGTTGTTATGTTGCCAAACCTTGTCTTTTCGTTTTAATAACTTTGACTAAGATAGATAAGGTTAGATTTGCATAACTCAATAGTTCCGCACTCCAAGTTGAGTGAGGTCAGTTTCTACTAATTGTGCACTCCACTCTACTGCGTCCGACGTCTGGCTGGGAATCAAAGGCTCTGCGAGCCGGAGTATTGGTGTAAATTCGTTCTACATGTCCTAGCCATCTTAAACGTCCAATGCAGAGTTTTTGACCGGGGCCATGTCGCTGTACAGCTCGTATAGCTTTTGGTTGGTCTCCATAGCCCGTCAACGCAAACGGGACCGAAAGTTTTTCAATAAATTTTTCTCTCAAATCGACCAAGGTTTTCTTCATCCGCTTTTGAGACGGTTAATGCTTCAGTAGGGTCTTATAGGATTTCCTTATTAGTTCGAGTGAGGGCTTTACTACTGAATTGCCTTCTTAGCCCGAAGAAATAGTGGTTGGCAAGAGTAATTCTTCGATTAATTTCTGACGAGATGTTGTTGTCAGAGTTACTAGCGGCGCCCAGATACCCAAAGTTCCGTACTACCTCAAAAATGTATCTGTCCGATTTTTGGAATATTGTGCCTCTGGTGTTGGCTCGATCTTCTCAAGGACCAACTTGAAAAAGTAACATGACAGCGCATCGCCTTGCCTAAATCCTTTTTTGTAATCGAATTAGACGGTGAGGTTGTTTCCGACCCTGATGGAGCAGCGAGAATTCTCCACCGTCATCCTACAAAAAACGGACGAGTTTGGGCGATATACCAAGACTAGACATGGCTCTGTATAGTTCGTCTCTATAAATGCTGTCGTATAGGCTTTGAAATCAATAAATAGGTGGTGGCAATCGATTTGAACATCTTGGGTTTATTCCAGGATCTGCCGAAGTGCGAAAATTTGTTGACTTTCCAGGCCTAAAACTACACTGATAAGGGCCGATCAGGTTGTTGGTGAACGGTTTCAGGCGTTCACATATTACGGCAGGTAGGATCTTGTAGGCGATGTTGATGCTGTTGATAGTTGACGCAGTTTAAAGGGTCTCCTTTTTTGTGGATCCGTTCTTCAGGCATAACCAGATTTGGCTCATTAGTTGGTGCATGTTATATACCAAGTCATCTCCGCCGGCTTAATGAAGCTTATCGGGAAGGCCGTCATTTCCGGCAGCCTTTTTAAGCTTGAATTTAGATATTACTATCCTAACTTCTCTTAGTCTGATGATTGGCAGTTTTCGCTGTCGTTGCCAATATTGAATGGTTCGTTCTGCCGGACAGTCTGCATAAGTGGTTCTTCCATATCCTCAGCATTGACTGTGTCTAAACTACGATATTTCCTTGTTCATATCGACAGGATTCTGTTCGGGCCATGTATCCTTGGCTTTGGCCTTTTGGTAAAACTTACGAACATCTTTCTTTCTGAAAAGCGGATGTTCGTCCCTTCTTCTCTACATATAGAGCTCAACGGCAGCTCTCATCTTCACCTCTGTTCTTTAACTACTGAAGATTATTTATTTGTGGAAATACGTCTTTTAGAAGTTCTTTCTATTGTTTGCTTGTTGGATCACAAAAAAAAAATTGGTATACCGTTGTTCGTGTCGTTTTAAGTTGTATCTCTGAGCTGAAACTGCTCTTCTTGTTAGTCCTTGAAATGCAACGATTGTGGGGATGATTTCCCCAAGCTCCTTAGAACAACTGTCATTATAATATATGTAATACAGAGTAAAGAGTAAGATGAGAATCGTCTACAAGGCGGATGGCACGCCTTTGAATAAAGTCGAGTAAGTTCAGTGAATATAAGCTGGTACAGTGGTATGGCTGTATCCTCGTGAATACATACCCGATAGGGATGTATTCGTTTTGTCATTAAGTTTGTAGTAAAGGGTATATGGATCAACTCAGAAACGATAACTGGGATGATGTCCGTCCATCGGTGGTACTTCTGTGGGTTACCGATTTTTGGGCCCTAAATTTCTCTGTTGTAATACGCTCAGAAAACCAATGTTTTTGGTCGAACTGTATGAAATTTAGGAAAAGTGTTTGGTTAGAAGCTCTTGTTCAAACAGCTCAATGAGAACGTCTTGAACGTTGACGCACGGCTTGTCGACGATCTCCAACTGTACCGTGCTCAACAAAATTCGAAACCAAACGACGAACAGCGTTATCGTGCTTGTTGGCTACGATATTTTCGACGATGTGTACTCGACTGAACGACTATTTTCAATGTACACTACCACTATATTATCGCGCTGTTTTGATGTGAAGCAATTTATAAAGAAAAATTGAATAAAATTGACGTTTCGAAAAAATATCTACTAAATCAATCAATTGATGCCAATGTTATAAAATTTTTACACACCAAAATGGCGCACCCTATATATTAGATCTTCAATTTCACCAAAACATGCTTCAAGTTCAAAATTTAAGAAAACCCAATAAATTTATACATCTACACAGCATGCACTCATTCCTTTAAAAAGTTAAAAAAAATGGGAATAATTTCATGAATTTCTCTGTTATCCTACTATGGTCCGCATTTCTTTCTCTTCCTCTGACTTGCTGTGTTTCAAATAGCATAAACGTGCTTACATTTAAACTAGAAATAGTCAATGATCCGTAGTTGGAGCATTATACTCCTACCATAGGCCACCTCGTCAGAGAAAACATCGAACCTATCCAACTTAAACCACTTCACTTCACTCCTTTCAATGGAAAAACTACCCGAAAGTTTCAGCGTGTTTGTTTGTTTTTGTCTACGTTAACCTAGCATCCTTTTGTTGTTCCTTGGAGAAGAGCTCATGTACGACCGCTTGTTATACAGAAGACCGAGCAAAATGAGATGTTTGCCAAGGAATGGAAAATAATTTATTATATTAGAACAAGCCAAGAACACCCATTCTTTGTGGTATCTTGGCCGGTGGAATGGTGGAATTGTGGCTGGATGAGTCCTGTTTTAAGTGTTTTCAATCAAGAAGTGTAAATTTAAAAAGCGCAGTTAGATGTGCCTTTAAGTTGCTAGAAATCGGTGGTGTGATTACCGGCATTATTTCGAAAAGTCTTCACGAATTATGGCAATCGATTTTAAAGGACTTGAGATTGCTCTTTAATGGAGCTACGTTTGGTATTTATTGCCTAAGGCCTGCAAATTGTTTGGGTATTTGTAAATAATTTAGGTATTTCGGTTATGCCTTTGGGAAAACTTAAGCTACCCAATTCCGCATGTAATTTTATGGCAATAAAGGAAACGAGGTAATTCCGTAAAAATAGACCCTTGCGTTGGATAATAGCATTGCAAAGACACAGGGTCTTATACGAAATTTATGATATCAATAGTGACTCTTGCATTGATGGATTTACAACACTGCTTTAGCGGAATTATATGAGGGTATTTTATCGTTTTTTTTTTTGTACTGATTTCGTATACCGTCTCAGATGATGACAAGCTTCTCCATCATCTGCACATGTAGTTAGGGGATTGGAAGCGCACTCCTTAAAGGGGGGCTTCATGTTTACTTTTGAAAGGATTACATCTGCTGATATTCCGCATCTAAAAGCATCTAAGCAGTCCGTAAGCGTTAAGTGATAAACCCATTAAATATGAGTTCACTGTTGCAATTTTCGATGGTTTTAAGTATAATATCTGTAGGCGTTGGAGAGAATCTTCTTGTTGAAAATGACACCAGCTAATATTTCATTTATCATACCAATACCAATTTTGAAAAAAAAAACATTTTTTGGCTGGAAGACATCAAAGATGACGCAAGGTGTAACACATCCACTTCGCCTATTCCATCACCAATTAAAAGTAAAGGGTGGTCCAACCATAATGCACGATGTTACACCTTAACGTCAAGTTTTTTTGTTCAACTTAATTTGACATTTCTTTGTTTCAGTATTTTACAAATGCATCCATGGATAGGTACAAAATTGCACAGCACGTTGAAGCCTTTTACGAAAATTGAGTTCAAATCAAAATGTATTTCGTGCGCTTTGTGAAGTTTTTGGTCAGCATACTCGACCAAATGTGTCCACAATCGGCAGAATTGTGAGTAAATTTCCACAAACCGGGTCTGTAGGAAATGTGAAAACAAATGTACATGCTCGTCCAGTTTCTTCTGCGGAAAACATTGCTGTTTTTCGCAATAAAGTGATAGAAGGATCGTCAACCTCGACACATTGTCTCACGAACATCACTGATACGAATTTTGAATAAATATTAGAATTTAAACGCTAATAAGGTTCAATTGACTCAAGAGCTGAAGCCTACTGACCATTTAAAGCGTAGCAATACGCCGAATACTTGGTTGAACAGACCGACCGCGACGTGAATGGTAACTTTACAAAGAAAATCATCTTCAGCGACGAGGCAAACCTTCACCTCAGTGGATTCGTTAACAAGCAGAATTCCCGCATTTGGGCAAATGAAAATCCACGATTGATTGTTGAAAACCGATGCATCCACAAAGAGCAACTGTTTGGTCCAGTTTATGCGTTGGCGGTGTCATAGCGCCGTACTGCTTCGAAAATGAAGTCGGCCAAGCGGTTGCCTCAAACGGTGTTCGTTATCGCGAGATGATAACGGACTTCTTGTGGCCAGAAACTGAGGATCTGATGGACCTGTACGATATGTGTTTCCAACAGTATGGTGCCACTTGCCACACAGCCAACGAAACAATTTCTCTTTTGCGTGGGGATTTCAATGGCCGTGTTATCTCACCTCGTGCCGATGTTAATTGGCCGCCATAATCATTTGTTTTGACACAGTTGGCGAATGAGTGGTCAGATGTTCTTATATCTGGATATCCGTTCGCTTATAGTTCTAACAATAATACCAATAATTTAAAAAAAAAGATTAATTCTCGGAAGCTGTCGAAATATTTTAATTCGGCGTCTGAAGAACGCCATGCCCACTTTTGGATATAAAGGTGAGGAAACCATGTGGCAGCCATGTCGCCATCAGGCCCCAAGATTTTAACATCGTATACCTTGAAAGTGATAATAACTTTTTCTTCTATCAGAGTATGAGCGTATTTGCATGAGTGATGTTTTCAAGGCATAAGTCTTTTATAAGAGGCTGTAGCTGATTACGAATTCAGCCCATCCCATTGTATATCCTGGATGGCAGTAATGTCTAGTTTGTAGCAGCGTATGGCTTCTAACAATTGATCAGCCACACCTTTGCTGTTTCAGGAGCATATAGGAAACTCTTTGTAATTGTCCATTTAGCTTGTTCGTCAGCTGCAAGTTAGCTCCAAAGCAATATTCACATTATTGATGAATTGATCTCGACGGCCTCAGTGGCGTGATGCTTAGTATGAACTGCCGCGCAGAAGATCTAGGTTCGATACCCAGCCGTTGCAATACCTAAATGATTTTTCACTGACCTTTCTCTGGTGTTAATTTGACAAATCACCCAAGTAGTATCAACTGTCAAGAAAAGCTTATTTCAGTTTAGCTGCTCTGAGTCGGCATGAGACCGGAGGTCACGCCATCGTGCAAGAAGTACATACTCACACATGAACGGTTGTGAGCAAGCTATTGCCCTGGGTATTAACGAGCCTGTTGCGCCAACTTTTTTTTTTTGAGTCGTAATAAAACAGGAGATCCACCATCGTGCAAGAAGTACACACGCATGCTGGAATGGTTGTGAGAAAGCTAGGTCCTAGGTATTGACGAGCCTATTGCGCCAAAAATTTGTATTTTGTTAATTTGTTGAGTTCATCTCAAGCATAACGTCCAGCTTTCGGAACTGCAGTGTGACTTTCAGCGCATTCGCCACTTACTCTATTGAGTGACTGACTAACCCTTGAAATCCGTATATAGCCTGTTGTCGGAATGTGTCAGAGCAGCTCTCACAGTGGAATTTCTCATGTCTGACTGTTCTTTCGTCAGCAAGTTGTTGGGTCTTAAATGTTGAACTTACTTAAGTTGACCCTACTGGCTGAAATAAGCCTGGGACTAAACCATCATGCCTCTCCAATTAGCGAAGTCCCTAGTTAACAACTTCCAATTCCGCACTCCGAGATTACTGTTAAACTTTACCTCACCCCTTAAGGCGATCTTGAATGGATTTCTCCATCCGCTTTTGATATGGCCCATTCTTCGGATTCAAATCGTATGATTTCGGTGGCCTGTTCAAATCACTTCCACGTTAGGTGACCGTGCCCTCGAATCGCTCGTGCAGAATTTGCAATGTGGCGTGAGTTGTGTGGCATGTAGCGTCATTTTGTCGAAACCACATATCGTTGGTGTCCAAATCATCCAATTCAGACCAAAAGATGATCACAATCATTAACCTGTAGCGCTCGCTATGGGTGATGGCCTGGCTAAATTCTCATTCTCAAAGAAAAAAACGTCGTTGTTTATGGTCACTTACCTTCAGCTCCTTGATGAATTGAGTTTCGTACAGGTGCAGGCTCAAGTCACACGACTCCTGCACACTCTCACGAAATGCGGCTATGTTTTCTCGACTGGTTCTGGACTCAAATTTATCCACCACACTAAGAATAGTCCACTCGGTAGAACAATTATGGCGATCGTAAAATGGGCGAAGCGCGCCAAACATTGCCCAAACAGAACGCCCATTTTGATAAAACAATTTTATCATTTGCACGTGTTGTTGAACGCTATGTCCGCGTATAGTGATTGGGCAAAACAGACTGAATTTGACTTATGTAGCTTCAGCAATATGTCCGCTATCAATTGTCAAAGTTCGAAAGTCCCTATTGGAGAACACTTTAGCTGCACAGATTAATGGAAGTTTGTCTTCCTGATGTAGGTTCAGGATTTTGTATGAATTTTGTTAAAAAGTGTGAGGTCACTGCTGACCCTATTGGACCAGCGAGAATTCTCCAGCGTCCCCACTATTCGGCTCAAATGGACGTGTTTATTGCAAGACCTTGGGGTCTTACTACACCAATAAAACATACATATAGAATAACCCTTTTTCGGGTTTTATCCCGCTTGAAGCTCCCTAACATCGACTTTTTGGGTTAGTGCAGGAAATGAATGTCCCGGTATTGCACCACCGCAACCTTTCGTCTCCCCTTTAGTTTTTAAATTATAGCATGTCTGACTGTTCTTCCGTCAGCAAGCTGTTGGGTCTTAAATGTTGAACTTACTTAAGTTGACCCTACTGTCCGAAATAAGCCTGGGACTAAACCATCATGCCTCTCTAATTAGCGAAGTCCCTAGTTAACAACTTCCAATTCCGCACTCCGAGATTACTGTTAAACTTTACCTTACCCCTTAAGGCGATCTTGAATGGATTTCTCCATCCGCTTTTGATATGGCCTATTCTTCGGATTCAAATCGCATGATTTCGGTGGCCTGTTCAAATCACTTCCACGTGAGGTGACCGTGCTCTCGAATCGCTCGTGCAGAATTTGCAATGTGGCGTGAGTTGTGTGGCATGTAGCGGTATATTCACAATCATTAACCTATAACGCTCGCTATGGGTGATGGCCTGGCCAAATTCTCATTCTCAAAGAAAAAACGTCGTTGTTTATGGTCACTTACCTTCAGCTCCTGGATCAATTGAATTTCGTACAGGTGCAGGCTCAAGTCACACGACTCCTGCACACTCTCACGAAATGCGGCTATGTTTTCTTGACTAGTTCTGGACTCAAATTTATCCACCACGCTAAGAATAGTCCTCTCGGTAGAACGATTATGGCGATCGTAAAATGGGCGCCAAACATTTCCCAAACAGAACGCCCATTTTGATAAAACAATTTTATCATTTGCACGTGTTGTTGAACGCTATGTCCGCGTATAGTGATTGGGCAAAACAGACTGAATTTGACTTATGTAGCTTCAGCAATATGTCCGCTATCAACTGTCAAAGTTCGAAAGTCCCTATTGGAGAACACTTTAGCTGCACAGATTAATGGAAGTTTGTCTTCCTGATGTAGGCTTAGGATTTTGTATGAATTTTGTTAAAAAGTGTGAGGTCACTGCTGACCCTATTGGACCAGCGAGAATTCTCCAGCGTCCCCACTCTTCGGCTCAAATGGACGTGTTTATTAGGTATGCCAAAACATTGCAGGAACTTGGGGTCTTACTACACCAATAATACATACATATAGAATAACCCTTTTTCGGGTTTTATCCCGTTTGAAGCTCCCTAATATCGACTTTTTAGGGTTAGTGCAGGAAATGAATGTCCCGGTATTGCACCACCGCAACCTTTCGTCTCCCCTTTAGTTTTTAAATTATAGCAGGTAAATTAAGTCGAGCTAGGTTTGAGTGCCACTGTATACCAGCTAAGCCACTGTCAAAGTGTGCATGGAAATTAAATCAAATCAAAAATGTTAAATGCTCACATTTCAATAAAAGTACAAAACTAAATATTTTAGGTTTTGCGTAAAAGTCATCTTAAATTTTGCGACTTTTTGGATATGTCACGGTACAGAACACATAAATGTGCCAACATGTCGTTAAGTTATAAAGTCAGATGTTGCTAAAATGTTATGCAACTTTATCATGGTCTGGAATTTTCCAATGCAATTAAATCTGAAGCCTCAAACAAAAGCCATATAACAGGATAAAATAAATGCCAGTTGGAATATTTGGTGCTTTTACTCAACGTTATATAAAGTTTTTAAATTCAATTAACAACTAGCATGCTGTGATTCATTGAGCTTCTAGGAATCTGAGTGTTACGTGTCTGGGTGTTACGTAACATCGTTAACTCAAACCATCCTGAGTAGTGGTTTATTTAATGACGTTGCAATGCACTTTTTACTGGATTAAATTTATTGCACCTATGGATAGATGTTCACATAATACCTATATCGATGAAAGCCATACCATGCTGAAGTGTATCCTTCCATCATCAAGCATGAAATGCCAACAATTCATAGCAAATGAGGTATGAACTACATGATTGATTGACGCATAAATCATTTATTCATTGCAGTTCCGAATGATTGATTAATAAATTGACCAACCTATGATTACCCTTTAACTGCGCAAATGATAGCAAAAGCTTCGACTGAAGTAAAAATAACTTGTACTCTAATGTGGCCAGGTTTTATGAATAGCCGAATGTAAATATGTTTTTTTGGAAGGGCTTTTTGGGTAGAGAGAATTTTAGACCATCTTCATGCTTTATGCTAAAGCTAGATAATGCTCACATTAATCCATCAAATCATCTCCTGAAATCAATTAATGATGAATGACTAAGTAAAAGTTATGGACTAGCGGTAATAGTATGTGTATAATGTATCTTTGCAGTAATATCAACACAAAGAAAAGGGTGAGATACGGCACTTCAAAACGTTTGCGCGAAAAATTGTATTCTCAGCGACTTTTCTCGGGCATTTTCCTTGCGCGAATCCTTATAGGCGATATCAATGACTTTAATTTTCCCCGACACGAATATAGAGGCAGTACGTGGAATGAGAAGGTTGATGTTTCTGTTTCTAACGGACAGCTCAATTCTTTAAATGGCTTTATCTCCGAGTTTTAGGCTCCAAATTAAATTCGAAGGATTATCCGTGATCGCCCATAACAAATCAGTTTTGGTAAAAACTAGATTTTTTCACTTTCAAATTTTTAAATGACGACTTGATCGTGTACCGTATCGGTATCTTTAGCAATTGGCTAGGACATTTAGTTATTGATAGTGGAAATATTCCTCAAACTGTTGTTTCCATTGTACGAGATCGATTCTACTTATTTAGGTGCTTACAATTTGTCCGCCGGGGAGGTATACTACTTCGTTTGTTTATAATTTTTAATTAAATGAAAGAGAATGGATCTTATATTGATAAATGTTTTATTTAATACCGGCAATTATTAATGGAATGCAATATCAGGTAAATGTCCGCTTCTGTTATTCTCACATAATGGGAGCTCATTTGAGCACATTTTTCATTACATTTTCACACATTTGACGCGGTATTTCATTAATTTGATCACGAATATTTTATTTGAGTTGCCCAAGCGTTTCTGGTATGTTTGCATAAACCATGCTTTTCTGATATCCCCACAGAAAGAAGTCCGGAGCAGTCAAATCAGGCTACCGTGGAGGCCAATCAAAATCATCGTTTCTTGAAATAACTTGTTGTGGAAAGAGGTCTCGCAGTAATTCCATTGTAATTCTGGCTGTATACGATGTGGCACCGTCTTGTTGATACCACATGTTAATCAAGCCCAAAGCATGCAGTTGTGGCGTTAAAAAGTTTTCAATCATATCACGACATCACTCCCCATTCACAGTTACCGTTACGCCGTTTTCATTTTCAAAGAAAAAAGTTCCAATGATTCCTCCTGACCGAATTGCACACCAGACTTTAACTTTTAATGGATGCAAAGGTGACTGATGCCCATGGACTGAGCATTTTCCATTGCCCAGAACCGACTATTCTGTTTATTCGCATATCCTTTCAAATGAAAATGTGCCTCGTCACTCATTATGATTTTTTCATGATAATCGGGGTTGCCATGGGCTAGCTGTTACATCCTATTGACATACGTACGGCGACGTAAATGGTCTTGTGGAAGAAGCTCTTTTATTAACTGAATCTTAAATGGAAATAAATGCAAATCCTTGTGCAAAACTGTGGCCAAAGTAGTTCTTTGAAGACCAAGCTCCTGAGCATGACGTCGAATTTAGGTTGATGGATTGTTTTGAACACTTCCTTGAGCAGCAGTAATGTTTTTAGCCGATCTTGCAGTACGTTGTGCTCCATGCTTGGGCCTATCACCTACATATCCTCTTTCTTCGAAATCATTCATGGTAAATACTGCGTTTTGTTGGCACGTTGTCTCACAAAAAAAACTTACGTTACTATCTCATCGTCACAGTAATCGATGATTGCTTTTGATTAAATGTTTTAACAATTAAAACACGTTGGTTTATCGAATATTTTTCCATAATAAATTTGCCACGTGTCTACTTCACGACTGCCAAAAATGAACTGTCAAGACTAATGTTTACCAAAATGGCGACAAAACAAAGTAGTATTATACCTTCCCGGCGGACACCCTGTATTAGTTTTCTGTTGGGAACGATGCCCTATTCTATTAGGCACTGGATCTCGTTATTCGTTCTTCTTTCTAATAGAACTCAATTCAAAAGAAGCTTAGCATAAACATGAATTTTCCATTCTAAGTGAAAGTCGTAGAGCAAATTGATATACCCTAACACAAACAAAATAAATAAAAAACAGTCATTCAACCGGATGCATTACAGCTTCCATTATACCCACTCTTTGTTCCGAATAAAATTAGGAAGTAGCACTTCCCTTCTAAGAGCATCCATCTTGAGGCACCAATCTCCCAGCAATAAAATAGTTTCCTGTTTACATGACAAGAAGTCTTGTATTGGTACAGGCATGCCTCAAATTACAACCACAAGGCCGTAAAACAAATCCCGCTAAACACCATAAATTCAAACTCTTTATTAAGTGTAAGCAAACAAGTCGACCCAACAATAAGACCACTTGTAATTCGAACCTACAGCCCTTAAAGACGTAAGAGCGTATCCATACGATACTCCCCTTCAATATGACAGTCAACGATTTAATGAAACGCAACATGGGGTATGCCTGTTACAGTAGCTATGCTTCACTATTATCATTAATGTGAACGAGTGGTTTGACGTATATGTGCGCTATGTTGTTGCAGCAATGCAACTCTCGTTCGCAGGCAGAGGACGATTTTATGACAGAGACAGTGCTAAAGAAAATACGAACAAACGACGAACGTTGCCTTCTTAAATGGAGGCGGAGACAAACGATGCAACGTAACAATGTAAACAAAGTCGTATTTTAAAGGACATACAGTCAATTCAGATGGAACTTTTAAACGTACATCCACCTAAAAGATGTGAGCAGAGATGTGAGAAGAGGGTGGATTCAATAAAAATTGATTTCACAGTTGGTAAGAACAGTAGTTTTATCAAGAATAAATAAAAGTCCTTTCATTTTAAGCCATAAGCTTCCTTTTGTCATCTGAAAGTGTAGACTGTAGACTAAAGAATAACCATTAACAAGAGATTTGACAATTCCGGTTCCGATACTTATGGTGAAATACCGAATTTCAAGAAAGAAATTGAATAAGGCTGCAGTTATAGCTATCATTGAACCACTTCATTGGAACAAAACACATGATGAAGTTGAAATGTTACCTTCAAAGCTGGTTATAGGTATCATTGGAAAATTCCATTTCATTTCGGTGGAATGGCAAATATTAGTTTACAAAAATAAATTTTTATCATTAAATATCAAAAAGTGATTTTCTTAGAAATCTTAAAGTAAATTTTTCAATATTTTTGGATAATCACGATTTGAAATATATAAGTTTTGTTTTGACACCAACTCGCCAGTGATTGAATTTATAAAAAAAAGCCGCAATGAGTTAAAGAAAATTGCGCATGATGGTTTTCAATGATAGCTATAACTGCACCCTAAGAAGATATAATTATCTATAGAAAAAAATCCCTGAAATTAAGTTAACAAAGCATGAAAAGTAGGTGAAGCTTTAAAATTGCTGCAGCTTCAACTATCATTGGGGTGATTGTTGGCATAAAATCGGTCATTCACGGTTCTCTACAAAACAAAGTCCAAAGGCAAAGGAGTCGAATCGCATCTCAGAAGCTGGCAATTGACATCACAACGATAACACGACTTTGGAATATGCTGCGCAAAATGCCATGCGCTGTGTGGCATATCGCACCGTCCTGCATGAACTAGAGGTTGTTAAAATACATGTCTTCCATTTCAGTAAAAACAATTTCGGTTAACATGGCTCCGTAATTCCCTTTGTTGGCCGAAACATTGTTCCCTGCCTCATTAACGAAGTAACATGATGCCACTGTTTCTCGACAATAACGTGCGGGTTATCCGACCCCCAGATGGCGCAATTTTGTTTGTAAGCGTAGTCTTTCGCCCAAAATCATTTACTCTTTCAAGCTGCTCTAAAGGCGGAAGTAATTCGAAGCTAATGTCAAAATTCTACGTTATGTTTTTTTCAGTACTGTCAATTACTCAAGTTGCCCAGAATAGACTTGTGTGAATGAAAGCGATTGTCAGAGTGGAATTCGTTTTACCAACAAAAATTTCGTCGCTTATGAACTTACAAAATTAAATGTACACAGCTGTCTAATCGAAATATCAAATTTTTGTAAGAGCGAACGAATTCGCTTTTTCTTAAGTGAGCAAAAGTGAACGAAAACTGAACGAATCGAAGCGAAAAGCTATTAAAGTCGTACAATGCAAATTGCATGTTGTCATCCGCAACGATCTTCTATTATAGCTCAGCCTTAAAGCTTAAGCCTTAAGGCTTTCATTTGCTGAGTCAATTAGACCTGTTGAGATTGATGGCGAGTTGTTGTTCGTTGATTGAGTCTCACACTCTCAGTCACAGTCTCGTTTGTGAGCACCGTACTATGAGTGTTGCTCACTAGCAATACCAGTCTTACGAACTTTTTGCACAATCTTGTGTCGCGGTGGGTGCTTCATTTCGGCCAAAACTTCCTTTTCAAATAACGTTTTGATTAGTCTATACAGCACTCACTTCGGAAATAAGTTTTCAATAAATCCTAACGTTGTGCAAAGCGACTCATTTCGTTCCGCGGAGGTATGATACCGACTTTCTGTCAAGATTTTTATGGGGAAACAAAATTACTTATGATTTTAAAAGAAACCACTTGATGCCCCAGTCTGTATATAACTGCACTGATTACAGCTAATGAGTTAAAGCAAAACTAAGCATATAACTAAAATGCCTTTTTTGTTGAAAGTTTAGGTTTATTAATACTAAACAGTCCTTGTTAATAGAGTGTTTTGTGAATATGCTGGGTGGCTAAAGAATAGTGATACAATAAAAAAACCTAATAACTTTTTTTTCTGAATAGTTAATTTTTTTTTTAATTTGTAGGTTGTTATTTAAATTTAACTAAAATGAAAAATTTAGATGAAGAAACCCGCATTTGGGTTCATATTAATCCATGGGAGTCCGTAATTTGTTTCCAAAGAAAAATTTCGTGCACGTATGGCGGAACGCCTCCTAGCATTAGGGAGATTCGCAAATTAATTTTTTGAAGGCCTTGTCATCGAAAACTTTTTCTTTGGGACAACGAAAACAATTGCTGCTTTAACTTCTGCCATACAGTATACTTTGAATATGTTTCCCTACAGATATGACCAGAAGCTGTTTTAAATATTAAGCGAGAACCGTACTGAACAGTATTTTTATTTCAAATTGTGATTTCGACTTAAATGGCAATGTTAGCAAGCTAAATTATCGAGTTTGGGGTGTTACGAACCCACGAATAATTCTTGAGACTGAACTTCATCCAGTTCGAGTCACAGTGTGATGTGTAAATTCCTCAAGCTGCATTATCGGGCCACATTTTTCTGAAGGTCTTACAATTCCAGAAACTCTTCATTTTGTTGGCCCCCTTGGTCTTCCGACCTGACAGCACCGGATCTTTCCTTGTAAGGTTACTGGAAATGGATATCATCAGCCATTTTAAATACAAAGTACCAAACTCATACCTGACATTTTGTTCAAATATTATTGCTGAAACGTTTGCTACATGAACTAAATTGAAATTTAAAGAACTCCTTGAAGATATAGAACTGGTTTAAGGGGCCACTTCGGAAAACATGCTATTTTAGACAATAATTCAAAATATTGACGACCATGTTTATAGAAAAAAAGGTATTTCGTACATCCACTTGGAATGTTGAGCCCAACAAACTAGCGGACGACTTTAGTGCAATGCAGACATCACTGCCATGCAGGATATACAGAACCAATAGGACAACAAGGGAGTGGACAGCTATGATATTTACGAAAATTCCTTTTAGTGAGCAAACCTGGAGCTATTCGAATGTGGATTCGCAGCCATCGCAGCCAATACGCATCAAGGGCAAATTCACCAATATAAGCCTTATAATATGCAATCACGGTTAGCAGTACTGCTGAAAAATCCAAATACACGGATCCTGCATTTTTGAAATACAGGCACTCCGATGAGATCAAGTTGCCTTGATACAGTTCCATATTGCAGCCAAGCTGGGAATGTGGATCTCTAACTAAGGTAAGGTCAAATATGGGCCGAAATTCCATTACTCTCATATAAACTCACATCCCTATTGCCAAACAAAGCTGTAACATATGTTTTTCGAGTTTTTGCCATCAAAATCATTCGCCATGGGTAGGGACAGGACGGTGGCAATCAATTGATACCTGTTTCGGACTATAAAGTGAATGTATATGAATATCCCAACCAAGCTCGTGGACTTTTTGGAGAATCACCGTCGATGTGTCTGGCCTGAGTTTTCCCCAAGGAAAATAATTCCACTCACATTTTCCGAAGTTGTTCGCTTCTGGGTGATTGCAGGTTAGAATTAAGAATTTTGCAGTAGGGGGCCAGCTCATAGTCCCACCAAAAACACAGCCAAAAAAAAAGCATTAAATCCTGGCCACCGTTTTCGCCGCTTCGAGGCTCACGTAAGTGACCCACTTCTCATCGGCAGTCACTAGCAATGATTTCATTTTGTAGAGATTCAGAAGCGATTCGAATATGGAATTTCGGTCCATGATTTTTTTTTTGAGTTAACTCGTGTGGCACCCATACATTGATCTTCTTTTTGTATCCAGCCTTAATTAAATGATTTGAAACGATTTTTTTTTAAAGGTTTAGCTCCAAGGCAGTCGAGACCGTGGATGACAGTCAAGCTTGATGTGTTCCTTGATTTTGTAGACATTTTGATAATTGGCTTTCTAGAGCCAAATCATTAGAATCATTGGTATGACACCTGAAGAATGCCATCACGCATCCACAAAAAGTGGATCTTCTAAACGAAAAATAAAAACCCAAGGATGAGCTTTCTCACATCACTTCGGGAACAATGGCTGGAACTCCTGTTTTATGCCGACTCCGAACGGCGAATTCGAGATAAGCTTTTATTGATAATCAATACTGCTCCGATCATTTGTCAGATCATCACGAGAGGAGGGCCAGTGAAAAATCATTTAGGTGTTGCTACGGCTGGGACTCGAACCCAGATCTTCTGCGCGGCAGTTCATCGCACTAACCATCGCACCACTGAGCCCGTCTTCTAAACTATTTGAAGCATTATTCGATTGCCACCACTTATATATACTCGCCAGTATAAGTAGATCTTATATAAGAACTTGGTCATCAGAGTTCTACTTTACAAGGCTGGGCCGTATTAAAAGCATATGGAGAGACAAAAATTCAACGAAAAACTTTATGAACTGTATAGGTACTTAGTTCTTCTTCTTCCCGATTAGACATAACAAATACTCCGGTTGCAGGTGGTGCACGTATGGCAACCAACCTAAACCAATGTAAAGTCTCCAGGCGGAGGGTGATATTGATTTAGGCTCGGCTTCATGTTGGACCGTAGCGACATCCACCACATTTTAATGAAGATGCATACCATGTCTAGATTTGGGATACCACTCTATACAGGTTTACAATTGAGGGTGCTCTAAAGGATAGTTTTCATATTTATTTAAACGTCTAAAAATTATTTTCCATACAAAAAGCCAGTCGTAACAACTTGACAAAAACTGGTTCAAAATGCAAAAAAATGGCCCAACATTTTTCTTCAGCAAAAAGGACTGCATAATAGGGCCCACACACCACACATGACAGCATGCGCAGTATAGTGATTGCAAACTGAGAGTGTTTGGTATTGACTGTATTATTGTTCATGCATCATGAGTGACTTCAAATTACATATTTGAACATTTTTTTGTTTGTAAATGCATTAATTTTTAACGCGTGTAAGAAATTGTTCAGTTAAGGGAAAATATCGCATGGATAACGCATTCTTACTTTAATAATGACAAACAGGGTCAGTTTACGATGAGCACACTATTGAGAACGTTGTAGTTTCTGTTTATTGGGTCTGGAAGAAGCGTAATTGTACAGCGGATTTAAAAAATCTCTAATCACCGGAACACTCAAAAAATCTGAACTTCGAATTTTTGCGCCATCACAATACTTCCTATACTACGTTTACTGGGCAAGTACAATTAATGAATATGATTGCTAAAGATTGGTAAAGGAACAAACGGGACTATCAATATACTTATGTATCTAGATAGATAGTGAATTAGTAATGTTACGTATAATTAAGCTTATAAGTACCAAATGCTAAATGCAATATTAATACAATTACGATTATTATGTTGTTACAGATTAACGGTTGCCTTAAGTCGGATTCAATAGATTAACCAAAAGTCCATATGAATAGTTTTGTCCTGCATACTCGGCATCGAAGATACGAGAAGATTCTGCTCTACCTGTGTACGACTGTGAGCTTTATACATGTTGATAGATTAGGATGTAGATATTTACACAACTCCAATATGCAGTACATGCTACGGTGCACTTTATGTATCAACAACATGTTTGCCCGTTTAACCATCCATATATAGATACAATCGAAATATTATTTGCTCAATTTATTATGCTAATGGACTATCATACTTCGAAAAGAAATATGGACTGAATAGGATTTGCATTTTGAATACAAAAATTAGTAAATCTTATTACCCGTGAGTGTATATATAGTTTTCAAAGAACGAATTTTATTTTGTATATTTATTGAATACAAGCAGTCGCCGTTTGTTGATGCAGCTCGACTAAGTCCATTCATACCAGGATCAACCGATTCCACCCCAACCCTGAATTGAATTTATTTTCAATGGTTAGACACACTTCAAAAGTTAATCATCTTTTGAAATAAAATTTCGCATAGAAAAAGTTACTTTTATTGAGGTCTGTGAATATGTCATCAGAGATTTATTGAAAACCAGACTACATACAGCAATATACATATTCATTGCTTTATAAACTTTTATAAATTATTCACAGGTATCCTGTAACAGACTGGTGAATCAATAAGTTTAGAGAGAATTAATTTTTAAAACATATTATATACCCATTATCCATATAGATACATAAATACATAAAACTGAAATTCGATTCACGTCCACTGATTTTCTTTTTTTTCTCAAATGTTGGCTTTTACTTTGAATGTGCATATGTTCACTCATGAGAACATACTCTATGTATGTGTGGTACGTTAACTGAACAGAAAAAAAACATATTTCCAGATTTAAAAAAAATATATGTACCGGGTAATTTGTAAGAGTTAAGTTTTTCAGGTTGGCAGCACTGGCGTCCAAACGTGACCTGTCAAAGTGAAAAGTTTTTATTATACTCTGCCATTTAATCATGGAAAGACTTTTCACTTGCTCTGTGGAAAATGTGCTAAGCCGCTGATTTATCGAAAAATTGTGTTCAGCGATGAGGCTCATTTCTGGCTCAACGAATACGTAAGTAAGCAAAACTGTCGCATCTGGAGTGATGACCAGCAACATGCCATACAAGAACTACCGATGCATTCCGAAAAAACGACAGTTTGGTGTGGTTTATGGGCTGGTGGCATCATCGGTCCATTTTTCTTCAAAGACGACCGTGGAAGAAAGGTAACCATCAACAGCGAACGATATCGAGCCATGATACGCGACACTTTTTTTTCCAATTTGGCTGAGTCGAACTTGGTTGAAATGTGGTTTCATCAAAACAGTGCCACTTTTCACACAACTCGTGAGTCAATGGAAATGTGGAAGGATGAATTTGGTGAGCTGCTTATCTCTCGAAATGGTCCTGTGAGTTGGCCGCCAAGATCATGCGATTTAACGCCTCCTGATTATTTTTTGTTTGTTTATGTTTAGTCGTTAATTTATCTGGACAAGCCTTACAAGATAACATAACACGCGTAGTTAGTGGAATACAGGCCGAAATGCTCGAAAAAGTGACGCGAAATTTGACCTTCTGAATGGACCATTTGAAATGGAGGCAAAATCGGTATCTATAATCGATTTTTACATTGAGGCAACGTTGCCTAAAGGTCGTCTGACTTAGGCGCAAACGAACCCTGCCTACAGATTGCCTAGAGGCCGCCTAATTTTGGGATTTTGTGTGGAGGTTTTCAAGTAAAGCGTGGAGGAGGATCCGAACAAGTCCCGATCATCCACATCAATCGGAGCTATGCCCATCATTTTTGTGGAACCGCGTGACCATTATACGCGATCTTAGTTCGGTGAATGGGCCTAAAGCATGATTCAGCTTGATCCTCATTTTCGACTGTTTTCCGATGTCGAATCGCCTTTAAAACCATTAAATCTCACTGTTTGGTGTGCTTTATGGACGACGATGCCGGTCAATGCACAGATTATTAACATGATTTCCGACTTCATTGTTCCTCAGTTGAATTGCATTGACGTGACAGAGCTATGGATTCGAAAAGATGACCCAATATGCCACACGGCACTCCACACTATTAATTCATTGCGGGAAACATTCACTGAGCGCATAATTTTACGTAATGGACCTATGAATTGATCTCCACGATCCTGTAATCTCACGTCTTTAAATTTACTTTCTTTGGGGTTATGTGAAGTCACTAGTCTATGTCGATGAACTAAAAACGTTGGATACTTTGGTAGTCGAAGTGTTGTGCTCAGGGGTCCGGAACCGGTAATAGTTTAAAGTTAGTTTAGTTTAAAAAAAAAGAAATGGAAATAAGTCCTGCTGCTGTTAATGCCTTTTGCTTGTGGGGTTTAGTTCCTTTTGCATTCATCGAAACTCGCACACATCCAAAATCCAACAGTGAGCCCAAGCAGGGTTGCAGGGAGGCAGCATTTCCCCACTCTCATTCAAACTTCACATACACCAAACCCACGCGTGTAAATTCTCTTTGGTGGCAGGGCTTATTTCCATGTTGAAAAGGATATAAGCCTCGTGTGGGTTATTTCGTTTATTTTGGGAACTAAGCACAATGGGGCTTATTTCCCCAGGGGTAGTAACACAGCACAACAACAAAAAATCCAAAGGTTTCAAATCGCCGCCCCGAGGCGGCCAATTGACATCGCCGATTTGGGAATCGGGAATATGGAGCGCAAAGAACGGATTGTGGCATGGGCTGTGTGACATCGCATGTGATCCTGCATGAACCAGAACCCCCGTGTGGCTTATTTATTTTTGGAAATGGAAGTAGTGCCTTTTCTTGTGGGGTTTATTTCCTTTGCATGATCCAAACTCGCGCAAATCCAAAACTCAACATTGACCCCAAGCAGGGCTCTTTCATTCAAACTTTGCATACACGAAACTTGAATAAATTTCCAATTTCAAATGGCAAAAATACCCGCCCCATGGGGCTTATTTCCGTTAAGGTTATTACACTGCACGCATCAATTTCAGTCAACAAAAAGGTGACCGAAACGGTGTTCCCATTGTAAAAGAAAAAAGATCCAATGATGCCACAACTCCACAATACGCACCAAATCTTCAATCTCTGTTTAGGAATCGGTTCTCGACAATAAGGTGCGTGTTTTCCGAGCCCTCTAGCCCCAGATGTGGCAATTTTATTTGTAAACTAAGCCGCCCAGATAAAAATGCTCAGATTCTTGCTTCATATTCAAGTACAGATACACATTGTGTTGACGCTTACGTTTGCTTTGCTTTTAATTTCTAACTCAGCCACAAGCTATAGCTACAGATACGCATTCTGATTTTTTCCCATATCAATTAAAACCTCAAAAACATTTTCGCAACATTTTAAAGACTTTTCTTAAATAAAAATTTACCAACTTCGCTTTACCGTACTCTACTCGTATAATAAATTTTCATTTTCCCACACTGAATTACTTTATCCCCAATCGGTGGTATCCGGAAAGCTCAAATTAATTTGATTACCACAATCCATACAAAAACTCTTCACGAATACTGAGCAGAATCTGCTGCACGCTAACAAAGCGTGCAACAGAGATCCGTCCACATCACCGAATTTCACCGTTCCCATATGAACAACAACAACAAGTATCAGCGATAATATTTTATGGGAACTAAGGACAGCGGATAGATTCATAGATGGGGTTAGATTTCTTTGAAAAAATCATATACGATAAATTTCACCATGTAAATTCATTTTGAGTTTCAGCACGACCACCGGATGTGTATAAGGGAGCACATCATAGAGTAACAACGGTGGCGGTCCAGGGCTATTAAACATAATATCACACTTGAAATCTGAGTACCATCGCTATAGGTTACTGTCAGTTGAAGGTTTCGAGAAATCAATATTCGAAACGATAACATCAATAAATCGAGTGTACGACAAATTACTAAAACACCGTGACTAACGCTGGTAACATCTCCAGTAACGATGTAGTTATATGATTTACGTAAATACAGGATGTAAAACTGAGGTAGCGGTGAAATGCTTCATATTAAGTTATTTAAGCTTTAATTAACTTTGTGAATAGAGATGTAAACGTTTTGGTTTTGTAGTTGATTATAATATAATATTCCAGTAGGTTATAAAGTAAATATTTTTTTTCTGCACTGTAAAAGAGTGTGTCCGCCGCCTAACTAATTTAAAGCAACTGCATCCAACTTAATGGAATTGGTGGCCATAATTCATTTTTGAGGCAAATAGGGTATGAGGGACTTCTGTTTTCTGGTTCGAGACCTGTTAGCGGTAAGACTCACAAAAGATTTTGGTAAAAAAATTAATATTTTAAATGTGGACAAATAAAAAAAATCGAGTTTATAATAAATACTTGAGAAATTAAAGTACCCCTTGACACATATCTTGTTTCAGAGACGCATTTGAAAATTAAATTTATAATTGTCAGGTAACACGATATACCAACATCCTCATGCTAGAGGTATTATTACTTTACTTACTTATTAAGTGGCGGCATAATCCAGATTGAATCTAGGGATCAACCAAAATGCCTTTCCAACTAGCTCAGTCCTTCGCGATTCGCCTATGCGAATTCGGATTACGGCTCTACATGTCCTAGCTATTGTAAACGTCCAATGTGGGGTTTTTGACAAGGCCCGAAAATGACCACATTACGTGAAGCCCCACATTTACATAAACAGTCCCACATCGAAAATTATCCCAACAAATTTAAAGATGTCCCACAAAATCGAAATTAAATTTTTCGATCGTTTATTTTATAAATTTTACAAATAGTTTAACTGAACGCTATCAATACTTAACAAAAATAAATGCATAATCACAACCGTTCCGGGAAACAACCACCTAATAGAATAAACCTCAAAAATTTGGGAAACATTTCACAGTGAAAGTCCAAAAAAATGTATGAAATAAGTTCCCAATTTTTGAATATTTTTATATGGAATTTACTCAATACATATTCAAACTTAAAATAATATCCAACTTCGCACCCATCACAAATCACAAGTCCTGCACTTTGCGTAAGTTGGAGGTTTAGATTTTCTATTTCGAGGCTTAAGGAGCGCATCTATCCGGTTATGCAACTTTTTAGCTGCTGCACTTCCTCTATTATTTGCCGGTTGCCTTCTTTCACAATAAACATAGGTTTCGGTACTCCAGAGTCTTGGGTTTTTATTTTTTTTGAGTAGTTTGATCAAAAATTATGTTTAAAAAATTCCAAATTTATAGAGGTCATCTATATAGAGCGAGGCATGGCTTACCTAGTATAATGCCAAAACTCGTCCACTTGTGTAGAACGGTGGTGGAGAGTTCTCTCTGCTCCATCAGGGTTAGAAAAGTTCTCACCGAAACATTCGATACGATAAAAGGATTTTGCCAAGGCGATGCTTTGTCATGTTACTTCTTTAAAACCATTACTGAGAGAATTTGTAGCGTGTTGTAGTTGAATATAAATGGTACCACACTGTTAATACAGTGCTTTCGTGAAAATATAAAATGATTTGGTACTTAGAAGTAAGAGGTCGCTGGTTGTGCAGTTGCGAAAACACATGTCTCTATCTATTTAGTCTATTTAGTCTCGCATTCGCTTCTCCGTTTTTTTTTTCGTAATTAACTCTGCTGGTCGGCGTGGGTAACAACTCGTCGGAATAAAGTTCGATATTTGCTCTGATTCAATTTTTTTTAATGTAGCCATTCGACAAACGCAAACTTTAATTAGCGAGATAATTTGTGAGTGTTCGCGTGCTTATTAGCTGCTAACAGTGCTATCCAAACGAAATATACTTTGCTGTTCTGCAAGCGCATCACGAAGTGCGCAATAGTGCGTTACGTTCGCTTGTTAGTGCTAGGTGATAAGAGGTCCTTTTACCCAAAAAGTTTTTTCATTGCGACACTCCTGATTTATACGCAGACCTCTGGCCCTGCGGAATATGCTCTTTTGGGGACACAGAGAATCATTTTTGCCGAGAGTACAATAATGCTTGGAATCACCACATGCCTACGGCGGAAATTTCTCCCACGATCCTCGGCTCAAGATAAAGCATCGAGAAGGCTGCATGTAACATTCATGCTGAAATACCAGCCCATCAGACTCATAAGAAGCACACAAAGTCGATTGAGGACTTGAGAAGGCACAAGCGCCAAGGCGTGGTATAACAAAACACGCAGCACTCAGAACTCACCAATGGTAACATGTACACCCCCTCATACCTTGCACCATTTGCCACTCCAACAGCGTGGTGAATGATATAAGCAACAAAGGCTGTCATCAGTGCGTTGAAGGCAAAAGTGCACGACACCAGGTATTTTGTTTTATACTTCTTCTGTTTTTACGGTGATTTCAGAGCACCGCATAAAAGAAGTTCTTGGTGAATTGTTTTATTAAAATGTTAAAATTATGCTGAATTCCTAATTCACGAAGTAGTTAATTTTTTCATATATAAATATTGGAAGAAATAATCTACACATAATAAATTGTGCAAAACTCCTGAGCTAACACCAGGAGTAATTTGTTCATATATAAATATTGGGAAAAATAATCTGCACTTAAGAAACTGTGCAAAACTCCTGAGCCAACACCAGGAGTAAAATCAATCTTCCAGGTCGTTCCAATTTAACACCCCAACGAAACGGTGCAGTCTTATTCCCTACGAAAAGGATCTCTGGCATAACCTTTCCGCTCACCGAAACTATCTCCCGTCCTTATAACCCCTAAAATGTCTAAATGATCTGTTGTCCGGGTTCATTATTTTGCAGCACTCAAAAATTTGTACTCTATTCCTTCTTGGAACCAACTACCTTATAATTTAATTAAAGCTTTATCCTTTGTATACACACAAGAAATTGACTTATCTTAATTGAAGTTCAGTTCATTTGGGACTCTGTTCCCTTAGCTTCTGCTTCTGCTTCAGCGGACAAATCCTCAATTTGTATTTAATAATAATTAATGATTTTACAGATTATAGACCCGTCTACTCTGAGCCTTAACTTATAAACTACACTCGTACTGAAACTAATTAGTGTTCTCTCAGAAATAAGGTTCATTCAGGCGAAAAATGATTCAGAGTTTAGGGCTAAACATTGCAGACATTTGGGATAACAGAAATCCATTTTCGAAATTTGGAGATTACCTGTGAGGCAGGTGAAAATCGATTGATTAAATAGATTACCCTGAAATGTTATGTGCTTGTGTGCAATAAAGATTAAAATTCATTGATGGAATTCATCATTGAAATAAAATTTAAATTGTGACCTAAAGTCTTTAGTTGTAGGACTTTTGAAGTTATAGAAAGGTATATAGGTATAATTCATTCTAAGATCCTGTTTGTATAACATGACTAGTAACATTCAACAAGGACATAACGAGAACACACTGAATAATTTTAATATCAGAATGAAATTCATCGCAGGTGAAGTACCTACTCATGTTACATCTAAGTTCGGATCTCGATCTCGTTCATATAACCACGGTGAGCTCGCTTACAGCTACTGATCCTTTGAAGGCAATATTCCACCGCCCTTCCAAATATATCGGCCGTAGCGTTAATCAATTTGGGTTTGATATTGTTTCCCAGCCTCCTCTTATATTGTTGGCTTTTAGGCATTAAACCCTTTGTAGCCCAGTGGTTTTATCATGAAACCACCTAATCAATAATGTTTTCCTGCCTTCCTGGTGGTTTCATAGGGAAACCAACATGTCACATTTGTTCCTGTTCATTTGTAGAGCAACAGGAATTTTTTTCATGTGCAACATATTTGCATTTTGGAATGAATGGGGGCTTGAAGATTTTTCTAAGTAAAATTGTAAATTTTGAGCTCTTAATTGAAATGAGTTTGATACTAATAGAGTTTATTTGGATATTCTTTAGTGTTTTTTTTTTACTTTTATGAGTCTAAATGCAATTGATCTATGTGGGTGGTTACTCCAAGAAACCACTGGGACTTAACGTATAGTTTTTTTTTTGTCTTAGTAATAGTAAAATAGTTTTTGTTCCTTAATTGGAACGCGGACAAGTTATTCACTCCACTTGAGCGATGATGACATTATCGATATTTTGGAGGATATCCCATCTTATTCGATATTGGAGATGAGGACGAGGAAAATGAACCGGATGTGGCAATGTTACTTCAAAATTATGTAGATTGTGTAGCAGTTGCTTCTGATGGTTTTGATTCTAGTTAATCTGATTGGGAGTCTGAAGATGAAATTCCATTATACCTTATAAGGGCTAGACAACAAGATTGCGTCCCAGTTTGGCAAACCAAACTGAACATAAATGTAATAAGAGTTGCCCGATTTGACCATAAAATGTCAGTTTTATTTCTATTCGAAAAACCATCCCCTAAAAAAAACACCCGATATGTGCATAAACATCGAATGACGATTCTAAGAGAAGGAATTTAAAGACCTTTTGTCATTAGGGATTTTATTGCAAAAATCGGAAACAAATACATCTTAGGTGGGTTAGTTGAAAAGCTTTATATAATAGCTTACGACTAACTGACTATGCAGCAGTATGTTAAACTATGATCAGCAGCACTAGGTTCCCTCATCTCCGAATCCACAAAGCAACAAAGCAAATCGAAAATAAAATCAACTATTTGCTCACGGATTCGATGCATGGATTCATCGCAGCCAAATTTAGATGTTGACTATCGAACAAATGGTACAGAAAATGTAACTTCACGTTGGTCGGATTTGTGAAGCGCAGACACTAAGAGTCTACAAAGAAAAGAGTGAAAGACTCCCCGCTATTCCATCGCTCTTGACCAATTTCAACAAAAGTCAAACTTTAATCGCAATATCATAAATAATCATAAATCTTGTGGTATGATGATGTGGTGACAGAAGAAGGTCAAGGCGACAACTCCCAAAAAACTAGTTTCGCACGGGAATATATCAAACCAGAAGGAACAAGGGATGAGAAGAAAATCCTGTGTTGGAAAAAAGAGAACGAGGAACCTCCCACCTGAGGGAAATCGAAGAGTGCCACGACAAGAAAAACATCAAAATAGCCAAATCAATGGCAACCTTGCCACAATCGCACATGGAATCTTCACATTCTAGCCATCAGGTTCCAGGGAGGTCGAATCTACGGTTTAATGATAAACTATAGAAAATGTAATGTTTTATGAGTTTTTCTAATGCTGTTAAAATAATGTTTTTTCACCCTTCCCTTAACCAACAAGTTAAGCTTGTGTGTGCCTGAAGCATTCGCTCAACACAAGAAAGTAAATCACTGCATGGAACGTAGGTTTCCTCTGGAAAAAGTTTCCAGAACAAGCCAGACTCATCTGCGTTGCATAATTGATAATTACAGTCCCATTTCTTCAATTTGTCTTTAATTTTAATTGAAACGGATCAACTAAGTGAGGCTTCGATGATAGCTTCTAACCAGTTATTTTTAGAAGTCGAATGCTAAATCGTTTTTTTAAATCACTTCCCCATCCATCACTTGGCAAAATCCACCTTCGGTTTCCTTTATTTTTGAATGTAAGTCTTAAGCTTTTTCTTTCAGAATTAGTCCACTAACATGCAAATTTTTATTTCGCATTCGAATGAACCACTTGTGTAGACATTTTCCCACTTTTCACATATCCGAAGATCTTAATGTCTTCCTTTTTCCCAGTCCAGAGTATGTATTATTAACACATTTCAACATTCAATTATTTTTCTTTTAAAAAAAAAATATGGTTTCGCTAAGTTCACACTACATATTACTTTTTTGATAAATTAGTCACCCTTTCTTTTGGGGAATTCACGTTTTCGCTGTATTAAGAAATAGACATACAATATAAATATTAAAGTTTAAAAAAACGATAGCTAATGTCAAAGTAATGTCAATATGAAATTTGATTATACCTCATTCTAAAAATAATGTTAAATTTTGTTTTAAGCATTTTCCGCAACTTTACAGGGGGGAATTAAAAGAATATATTTTTCAGGTAAAGCTAAATTTAGGTCAGGTAAAGTTAAATTTCTCAAATGTGCATCGAAAAAAAAAAAAAAAAAAACAAAACAAAAACATTTTATCAACAGATGGTTGTTTTCATGTCTGTAGGATATTTTTGTGCAAATAAATATATTTCTAGAGGATAACTCCTTTAGTTGGGACAAGCTCTATAAAGTTAACCGCATTTTTCATGAAAACCATATTTTTATTGTGTTTATTGCAAACAAATTAAAGTGGTTTAATGGGGGGTGGTTTGCGGTTAGAAGGTTGTAAGACTAAAAACCGCATTTCTCTGTTTTGATAAAATGTCTACTGTTTTAAATAAGGGCAACTTAATCGTACAAAAATAGAAATGGGGGTTGATGGAATAGAGGAGCCCAAAACCTAATTCATTAAAAATTAAAAGTTTATTGAGTCATAATTTCTATGAGTGTATCCATCGATATTTAGTGCGCAGACAATTTAAAATTCTCTCATACTAGCACCTAGTAAATTGCCCCCCGAAAACGGGACCGAAGATTTTTCGGAGAATTTTCCTCCCGAATCGATTAAGGATTTCTTCATCCGTCTTTGAGACGGTCCATGCTTCAGCGCCGTAGAGCTGGACTGTGATGATCAGGGTCTTATATAGGATCAACTTATTAGTTCGAGTGGGGGCTTTACTACTGAATTGCCTTCTTAGCCAGAAGAAACAGCGGTTGGCAAGAGTAATTCTTCGTTTATTTTCTAACGAGATGTTGTTGGCAGAGTTAATAGCGGAGCCGAGATAGACAAAGTCCCTCACTACCTCAAAGCTATATCTGAGTCAATGGTGACGTTCTGTCCAATTCGTGTATGTTGTGTGTCCTTTCGTGTTGACAGCTTATACTGCAAGAATCCGACGGATTTAATTGCGAACTTCACAAGCAGACAGAGAAATAAAGCTTCGTATAAAAAAGTTAAGACCAACCAACTTGAACACTAAAGGCCAAGCGAATCAGGAAACCATGTTGGTTAAGGCACAGCCTCATCCCACATTTTAGCAAAACTTAAGTTATTACATGAGTCTCCAGCATTCAAAAGCACTACTGTCTTATTTCAAAGTGACCCTCACTTAACCTCTCGAAATCAGCCCACGAATGCCGAGTGTCTCTTGACGAAATGGCGGTTCATTTTACCATTCACTTTTTTTGGGTGCCGGGCCTCAGAGACATACCAGGAAGTTTCAAGACAGATGAGCTTGCCAGACAGGGCATAACCCGTGTATTTTTGCACACATCTATGTAGATCCTTTAATTTGTAAACGTAAACGACAAACACAAGCAAAAACAAATTTTACTATTTCATGGCTTAACTCTTCAAGACAAAAAGAAACAATAATCTTGGTACCTTTGCGTACCCTTATGAACGAGATAGAAATGAAAATATTTACTCACTTTTATTCTTGGACACGGCCACAGCAGAACAGTTTTGTTGAAATTTTTCGAAAATCCCTCCATTAAGTGACAATATCCCACGGCATTGTCAACACGACGTCTCTCACCGCCATTACTGGTGTTCCCCAAATCAATGTCATCGTCGTCCTCGTCGTTATTAATACCATCATCGTTGAGAGTTTTCACTATTGTTGTGTATTCATTGCCCTCTAGCTGCTTAATGAAGCCACTTAAACCTGAAATATAAGAAAATGACTAAAAAACACTCTTCATGAGATATAGTCCGCACTAGATCGAACTATGGAACAATTAATGAGCTACCGATGACCCTACAATCTATGCTATTCAATCCTCCAATATACCTAATGGTACTCGCTACCATAATGGAACAATAAAATCTCTGTTAAGTGGTTTCCTTACAGGACCCAGTTGACAGTGTATGGGTGTCCTTCTTTATCTTTGAATCTTCCATTCACAAAAACAAAAAATGGAAATAAGAGAACAGAGGTCAATAACGCTTACATTGCAAAAGCTTGTTGGTTATAGAGGAGTTGGTGAAATCGAAAGCAAACAACCTTTAAGGGTGCAGGGGGGTGGTGCTCAGACGTTTGGACTATGCCACTTAATCGAATTAATGCCCAGTGTAAACTTTACGATGTCTCTGATAGATGACAGCAGTAAGTCTTGACTGGTAGTATATACATCTCGGAAAACTAATAGCATTACAACGAAATGTCAATGCCTTTAACGCCAACACAAGACTCAAGGTCATTCTATGGAAATTCTCAAAGGAGCACGCAGGAACATCTGCTAATTGTAAGGCCATTCGAATAATGAGAAGCGCGTTCCCAGCTCCTGGCACTGCCGGATTATTTCTGTCACGACTGCAATGGAAGGAGCAGTGGTTGTGGGTTATGCTAATGTAATTTCGCAGAGGAAATTGAATTTTATCGAGCATTTGCATATACCACTTGTGAGCTAACTCATTGCACACGTATGTGTAGGTACATTAGTTATCTGCGTATGCAAACGGTGAATGCTGTGCTCTCTTTCAATGCTTGGGTTTATTTATGTAATGCGCTTTGCAACGAAATGGTCCTTCAACGCAGAGCAGACGTAAGTAAACCGTGTAAGGGAAGAGCGGTTTTTGTTGTTCGCTTTGCGTTGCGTCCATAATTTTTTAAAGTGCAGTTTTTATTCGATGCAATAATTTTTACTTGAATAAACATTGCCAAACGACAAAAGGAAAACGACGTTCGTATCTGCACCTGGAATGTGAGAACAATAAGGAGGAGAGATGCATGCGAATAACTAGCGGAAGCCCTAAACTGAAAAAGATGATATAGCTAAGGATTGCTTCTACGAGCTCTTTGACAAAACCTATGAGCGACTTCCGAAGTACGATGTTAAAATCGTGCTTGAAGATTTTAACGCAAAGGTAGGAAGAAAAGACATCTTTAGCAGTATTGTCGGAAAACATAGCCTACACGAGAACACGTCTGGTAACGGACTTAGGCTAATTGACTTCGGTACGGAATGAATTGCCACTATAGACAGCACGCGGTTTCCTCACCTCCATATCCATAAAGGGACATGGCGGTCTCCAGATCAACGAACGATAAACCAAATTGATCACATTGCGATAGACAAGAGGCACGCATCCAGTATTTTGGATATACCTTGTTGAAACCAAGGTAAGAATGCGGATATCCACCATGCCACAACAATCCAGAAATACTGTGAAAAAATTTAATGTCGAAAGACTGCAATCGCATGAGACCGCCAAGACCTTCGCGCAACGCGAAAACCATAACACCATACCACCAGCATCGAATGTCGAAGAACAATGGCATCGATGCCAACAAGTCATTAGATCAGACGCAACTGATGTGCTAAGTTTTCGCGCCCACCATCAAGAAACCCCTAGTTTGATGAGGAATACCGGCCAAGAACGAGGCCTACAAGGCTAAGCTGCAGGTGAAGACGAGAGCTGTTGTTGAGCTATACAGACAGAGGAGTAGGGAAGAACACCTGCTTTTTAGAAAGAAGAAAAAAGAGAAAAAAAAACGAGCGATCGAGGATATAGAGAGGTGTTCGCAAGTTTTGCATAATGTAAAACGTCAAAGCCAAGAATACATGGCTCGAACAGAATCCTCTCGAGATGAACAAGGAAATATCATATTTGAAACACTGTCCATGCTGAGGATATGGAAGAACCACTTCTGCAGACCGTTAAGCGGCGATGACGAACAAAATTCCGCTGTCAAATCATTCCGCTCATAAGTCAAATCGGGTCGGAAGAAAGTATGCCTGAAGAATGGAGCCTCAACATCGTTTGCCCAATCCACAAAAAAGGAGACCCTCTAAAATGCACCAACTACAGAGGCATAAGTCTCCTCAACATCGCCTACAAGATCTCATCTGGAAAAACCCCAAAATGTCCAAATCGATATCCACTACCTGTTCATCGATTTCAAAGCCGCATACGACAGCATTTATAGAGATGAACTATACAGAGGCATGTCTAGTATTGGTTTGGTTTCTTCGGGCTAGGAAGGCCCCTAACTCGAACTACCAAGGAGATCCTATATAAAACCCTGATCATCTTAGTCCTGCGCTACGGCGCTGAAGCATGGACCGTCTCAAAAGCGGGTGAAGAACTTCTTGGTCGATTTGAGAGGATAATTCTTCGAGAAAACTGCCGTCCCATTTGCGTTGATGGGCTATGGAGACGAAGATTCAACCAAGAACTATACGAGCTGTACAGCGACAAAAAAAACTCCGCATTGGACGTTTAAGATGGCTTGGAAATGTAAAATGAATGGACACCAACACTCCGGCTCGCAGAATCTTCGATTCCCAGACAGACGCCGGATGCATTAGAGGAAGACCTCGCCTTAAGTGGCGCGCACAAGTAGAAACTAACCTCAGCCAACTTTGAGTGCGCAACTAGGCAGTTAGCTATGGACCGTGCTAATTGTAGAGGCATGTTTTTTGAGGCCCAGTATCTTGGCGAGCTGTAGCGCCACTTAAGTAAGTAAGTAAATATTGTCAACAACAGGGTGCAGCAGCGTCCGTTACAGGGATAGATTTGATTTTCGAATGCAATAATGCAAAATGATTTGATAGGTGAACGGCCGAACTGGTCTCTAGAATCGATCTATTTGGGGGAAAGTATTCGCGTCTTTGATCCAGTCCTGTAAAAATATTTATGGTTATGGATTGAAGATCAATAGCTTAATAAGCCGACATGACAAGATCAATACCTTAGGAAGCGGGGAGATTCCAACATATTCCGCAACCTAAAAATTGTATCCTATGATGAGAGGAAACGAGATCTGAAATATAGATGCTTCGCATGGCTTTTTGTATATTTTTTTTCATGGGAGGCGAACCTATAACGATCCAGGAGCACCATGAAATCGTGGGAAAACGTCTTCTGGAAGTTCTTTCCATGGTTTGCTTGTTTAAAAAAAAAAAAGGATATTGGTGTTGCGTTGTCTGTGAAATGAAACTGTGTATCTTATCGGTCGTTTAAATACAACCAGTCTAGGGATTATTTCTCTAACCTCGTCAGAATATCCGTAATAAAAAGACAGATTTCCTACCAGTCTTCGCTGTGCCAAAGGTTGCAGCTTTTAAGTGAGGGAAGAATCGGCCAAGAAATCGTTGAGAGTATTATTCAGTCTGTTTGTGACTATACGAACCTTTTAATTCGCAAGCGTTCAAGTGCTTTAAATGTACATAGATCATCAGCACACTATATTTTGAATAAAGACCTGAAGCTGCGCCCTGTCAGTCAGAGCCGTGACTTCGTTAACCAGGTAATTAAAGGCTTTTCAACGTTTACCAACATTTTATTTTCGGATGAATTTCATTGTCATCTAAATGGGCGAGTGGTTAAGCATAACTGCCGCTACTGGTGTGCAATGAATCCGATACGCAAGCACCAGAAACCCCTTTATTCGCCTCTAGTGACTGTATGTGTTGCGATATCGTCGCGAGGAATAATTAGCTCGTACTTTTTTGGAAATAAAAACATATGAGAAGGCTACAATCCACTGTGTGGATCGTTTTGTACCCTATCCCATCCCATCCCATCCTTTAGACAAGTATCCCCAAATGTCGGATTCATGGATTCATGATTTTGAAACAAAATTTTTTTCGAAATGTTTAAAATTTTACCAGAAAACGTTTTTTTACTGAAAACGCCCCCAAGAAGTGGGCGTGGCAAAAAACATTAAATAATATAGACATTTAGATTGTCTTGATATCTTGTTATCGATATCTTGTTTTTCAATATCTCTAATGGTTTGGCCTCAAACAACGTTTTTCTGAAAAAGGGGCGTGGGCGGATTTCAAAATTGTTTACACTTGTTACACGGATAGAGAGTCTGTATACCAAATTTCAAAACTACAGCTCAAAATTTAAGGCACAAAAATCGGTGACACACAGACGGACGTACGGACGGACAGACAGACATGACTAAATCGACTCAGCTAGTGATTATGAGTCGATCCATATACTTTGAGGTATATTTAGCGAAATTATTTCACTATGTTACAAACTTAATGTCAAAACTAATATACCCCTATGGGATATGGTATAAAGAGACGAGCAGTTAAGAGAATTGAGAGCGTTATTTGTAGAGGTTAGACGATTTCTTGGTGCCAGCCTTGCAAAACTTACCTTGCTAAAACCAATGAAAATGATTCCAGTAGGATGGAGCAACGTCACACACGTCCAATGAGTCTATGCCACGAGTTCGTGAAATTTTGTGGCAAATTCTATTTCGGATAAGTGATATCCTGATTTAAGCCCTATCAATTGTTTTGTATGGTGTCATCTCAAATCGGGGTCTTCAGGTTCGAGGCGAACAGGAAAATCGAACCCTCCGGCTTAAGTATCAAGCGATCGCAGATGCCAGAGCGTTTCGACCGAGTAACTGTAAGAAACTTGCCCAGGATCGAAGGCAGTCTTGTCTAAGGCAGATACCCTCAACGGGTCAGTAGCCCGTAAATTTAAAGTAAGTAAGTTACTTCAGATCTAAAGTTTGTCCCTAGTCGACTAAATGAAAACAAGGGTTTACTTATCCCCAAATCGTGTATTATTATAATTAATAACCATTTTGTGAATAGAAACAAACGTTTCTTTTTTGGCAACACCTTGCAACTATAATAGAAATGCAAACGTTGCATTTCAAAATATTCCAGGAAGGCCAAACAAAACTATAAAAACCACTAAGGACAATATAAGAAACCTACAGCTACAATCAGTCATTAATTTTACTGTTACTTCCTTCAGTCAAAGTAAGAGTTGCCAACTCATCTGCCGCAGGGTGTTTGCTTTTAAAAAGAACGAACTCAATGGCGCAGCGTAGGGTTGAGTTCTTATAGCATCCACCTCGCAGTAAGCAAGGTTAATTCTATTCTAAGCGAAAAGCCATCCATTAAAATGTTTCATCCCATATTCTATACTAGGTCACCATTTTACGTAATTCAAATGTACACAACATCCTCCTACTCACCATCATCCTTTATAAAATCCACAGTAACATTATCTAGGTTCACATTAAAAAAGTCCACAAAATTCTGGAAGCCTTGTTGCATTTTCATTGTGTTGAGAATTTCCGACGACATCAGTATCCCAACACGATGCGAAAACGTCCGGTCCTGCTTCTGTCCTTGCTCTTGCTCCTGCTTCTTCTGAAGTTTTATAGTATTTGTGTCCGAAGTAGTACGAGTAACAGTATCCAGTCGCAGTGACTTACTTTCAATAGACGGTTGTGTCAACAGCAACAATGAACCTGATGATGATGAAATATCTTGTACGGAATTTATCGTAGCTCGGCCAGCTTTAAGGGAGTCAAGGAAGGAGAAGGCTGTCAACAGCAGAAATAATTTAGAGTATTGACAGATTGGTAACTTCATTTAGATGAGCGCTGGTGGCGTAGATGTGGGATAATAGCACTTTGTTGGTTGGTAGCTGCCGTGTCGGCCGCCTCCTATGCAGTGGTTAACCCACTGCGCACTAATACAATCTATAGCGGTATATATGAGCGTCGACGAATCCTTTGAAATTGATTTCGAAATTATGTGTTCTAGTCAGTGTCGATGGTGTTCTCATCGTCAGCCTCGGGACTGGCGGCCGCTCGAGGTTGATTTGTCGATTGTGATTTTAATGTAGCCTCCATATGAAGTGTTCCGCACGTCAGAGCTACTGTCATCGTGCCAGCGTTATCTGAAATTGAAATAACGTTCGCTGTTAAATTGAAAATTAAATCTGTATACAATGTTAATTGAATTATTTTGCTTTTTTTTAGTAGAAATCAATCGATGAGGTGATATTTTTTTTTTTTTTGATTTAATGTCAATGTCGTTATGGCGGATTTTTGCACGTGTTGAATTTAGTTATATGAGTCCAACGTGTTTGTAGGGTCTAGGATGGAATGGATTTGTAGTCGCAATGATTGAAAACTTCACTTTTTTATTGAACGAATAAAATTCGATTATCTTTGGATGAGTAGTTAAAGTTCAAAAGTTAGATTGTGCAAATAGATACACTGATAGACAAAAAACAATGTCGGGGGATGTTTGCGGTTGTAGAGAAATAAGACAATCACGAAACGGATATTTGAAAAGTTGTCTATTTTTTTTTATATTTTTTCCTACCAAGAGGATATCAGGATTAGGCAATAGACCAGAAGAGCCGCAGAAGGCAAATACAATTTAGCTTGTTTAATGAAAAAATTGGTTGAGATTGAGCTACGTGGACTATAGGAGATAACGAAGGAGGAAAATCATTTTGCATAAATAAACAGGAAACTGGATGTAGATGGCATTAAAGTGGGCGACTTTATGACTCTTGCTCTAAAGGTAGGAATGATGTTGGTTGAAGTTATTAATGATGTTTCATAAATTTTGATGTCTAAAGGATGATTGATTCATTCTATAGCAAGACAAGTTGAAATAATCAGGAACAATGTTAAATTAGATTGACGGGCTGGTGAAGAAGAGTTTCTTCTACACCTCCTTGTCCGTGTGGTTACATTTAAATTCCCTTTTGTGGCCAAAAAAATCGATAAGACATGAAGAAAAGTCCAAAACATTAGCTAGGTGGCATAACAGAGCAAAGAGCACCACAAAAGGCAGATGGAGGTATTTGTATTTTGTATTTATTTAAATATAATAAAATAGAAGTCCAAAGGTGTCGAATCACATGATCTTGGCGGCCAATTGACATCGCCACCACGTGAGATAACACGGCCGTTGAATTTGTCGCGCAAAAGACCCATTGTTTCGTTAGCTGTGTGGCAAGTGTCACCGTCCTGTTGAAACCACATATCGTCCACATCCATATCTTCCAATTCTGGCCATAGAATCTCACGATAGCGAACACCATTCACAATTACTGCCTGACCGGATTCATTTTGGAAAAAATACGGCCCGAAGATGTCGCCAGCCCATAAACCGCACTTTGTGGGTGCATTGGTTTTTCGACAATCACTCTTGGATTATTATTCGCCCAAATGCGGCAATTCTGCTTATTGACGAATCCACTTAGGTGAGAATGTGCCTCATCACTGAAGATGATTTTCTTCGAAAATGTATCATCCACTGTTGCCATTTCTTGCCACCATTCTGACCATTGACGACGCTTGAAATGGTCAAGAGGCTTTAGTTCTTGAGTAAATTGCACCTTGTTAGCGTGTAAATGCAAGTCTTAATGCATACTTTTCATCAACGATGAGCCTGAGATTGTTGGGCACGGCAACGAGTTGAGGTGGACGACCCTTCAACCACACTATCGCGAACAGCAGGTAAGGTTTCTATTGACGAAAATGCCAAGGATTTTAATTTTGGAAACCATTTTGACTTCGACAACACTTAAAAAAACAGGTGGTATGTGGGATATCAGCAAATGTTTATAAATCACAATCGATTTCGTCTTAGAAGAGTTTAATAGAAGTCTATTATCAGTAGACCACTTGGCCAACGATTTGAGGTCCTCATTAATTTTTTCGACTGCATCGTCTATCAAACCAATGGGGAAATGAATGTAGCTTTGCACATCATCAGCATATAATATATGAAATGGATGAGTTAAGCATGTCAAGCAAAAATGGGCTTCATAACTTGTAAACACTCAATTTAGTCCTCTGGAACCATTTCGAGAAGTCAACCACATACGATTCTTAGAGAATTGAAAAAATTCGCCATCTTTTACGGATGGTAATGAAGGTCATCGTGAACGATCAGAAACTTTAAGGGCAAACGCATATTTGCTCGCAGAAGGCCACGGATATTACTAGATTGAAGCTTTTATAGCATCATTCCTCTTGTCTTACCCGCAGTTTGTCAGAACGAAGTAACCCATTGAGCAACGGAGCTACATTGAAGCAATTCGGGAAAGCGAGCTTGTGATCTTAGAAGGTCCGTACGTAAGGTAAGCATTGAGATTAAACGCACAATATTTCAAAAGATAATGGTAATTAAAGGTGGTAGGAAACAAAGTTTTAAAACAACTACAGTCCAATGAGACCACTCCCGCCAGCTACGAATGCAACAGGATGCATGGCGGGAGGTTTTTTTACAATGTACACACGCTCGAAGGGTTATAAAACCCATTATAGGCAGTGGTTTTATACATTTGTATGGTTTTAAAAAGGCCATTTGAAAAGAAGTGGAAGAAGGAGAGAGGTAGGATATATGTTGCTTGTAATGGAGTCTGGTTCCATGGGTAGTGTCTGAACTAACTTTTCAGGGATTATACATTAATTGTTTTGTGTTCATCAAATTCGTTTACTCATTTTCGAAAGTAGGTGTGAGTTACTGTCAAGTTTCCACCAAATATTTTATATTTTCTTACTATTCTGAATGTTTGAATAAATCAGATGTATAAGAATAAGTAAACGATTCTTTGACGATTAAATGATCATGCCACACTAAAAAAAAACACATCCGACATGACTCGAACAAATTATTAAATTTTCAATCTACGTACCCTAATTTACAACCAATTACTTCTGATACATCAAAGAAGCCAAGTAGGTTCTAATAGGATTCATTATTAAACTAAACAAGAATGAAGTCATCAATCAAAACTCCTTATTCATCACTTTAAGAATACGTTGGCCATCTTTTGGAAATGTATTTTTATGAAGTGAGAAGCAATTGATAATTCAATTCAACTCTAATAACTTTTGTGAAAACAAGATCATAAAAATACTAAAACTGCCTTTTAATTTCTTGTTCAATTAAACCCTGTAAACAGATTCCATTTTATTTTATCTTGTGTCACTTTAATTGCACACACTGTACGTGGAGGAAAGCACAGCAATGACAGTTCATTAATTCTTGGTAAAGATTTATAAAGAGGATGCAGACTTTTACACACTCAAAAGAAGTCAATTTTATAAAGACAATAATTGCCAAAATATGTCAGCCACGGATTCGTGATGGAAATATTTTATTACTTTACATGTTCATATCCTTGTCTTTTTGTAGATACATAATTCATTTTCCCAATTGACAACATAAAGCAAGTCAATAAATGTTGACATACGTTCAGCAATTATCCAAAATAAATTCATATCAGCTATAGTCGAAATTTTGCCAAATAAATTGCTGGCACAATTTTTAATAGCGAATTAATTGAATAATTTATTTATTTAAGGTTTTATTCAGTTAATTAATCTCATAATCATTAGCGTAATTACTGTTGCTCTAAATTATTTGGTATTGCCAACACGCTTCTTATTATTCGAATGACTAAGGAATCTTGCACTGATGTAGTTAAGAGTTTCAAGATATAAAATTTTCATGAGTAAGAAATTCGTTCTGTCATAAACCAGCTTTTAGAATTGGGTGTAAAGTGAATGAAATGATATATAATTTAAATATGTGTATGAGAAGAGATATTTTACACCAGCCCAACACATTCTTCTCTAAAATGTCCAAGTAAAATCAGGGGCATGTACCACGAAACAGCAAGTTTTGTACAAGAAGTGATTTTTAACTTATAATTAGAGTTTTTGTACGCAGAATCTCTACTTATAAATTACAAATTACTTCTTGTACAAAAATTACATATGCTTACTAAAATTCTAGTTATAAGTTAAAAAATATTTCTTGTACAATGTTTGTTGTTTCGTGGTACAGGTCCTATGTCTTGAATACTTGAACAATCTCTTGTTTGCAGTTCATATACATAAATTCCATCTAATTAAAAGAACAACGAAATACCAAAACCCGATTTATTGGATAACAAGCCTTTTTTAGAAGTAGTTCTACCAAAATACTTATGTACAACAATTCGAAAGAAGAATCTATAAGTATCTATATTTATATCAGGGCGCTCTTTGAGCGTAATAAGGGTGGTTAAATTTTAAGGGCCGTTGTTTATTTTGAATAAAACACAAATTATTTGAGAAATTATTTCATTTCTTTTTATTATGATAATATTGGTATGGTTCAATTATCGGCAGCACACCTCCATCCGATGGTCGAAATTTTCGATGACACTGAGACATAATTGAGGTTCAATGCATATAATGCCGAATCATCTCATCCTTTAGCTCTTGAATTGTTGGTAGCTTATCGACGTACACCTTTTCTTTCAAATAACCCCAAAGAAAGAAATCCAACGTTGTCAAATCACTTGATCTTGGCGGCCAATTGACATCGTCACCACGTGAGATAACACGGCCGTTGAATTTGTCGCAAAGTAGCCAGTGTTTCGTAAGCTTTGTGGCAAGTGGCACCGTCCGCATCCATATCTTCCGATTCGGGCCATAAAAAGTTCGTTATCATCTCCCGATAGCGAAAACCATGCACAGTAACGGACTGACCAGTCTCATTTTGGAAAAAATACTGCCCGATGATCCCGCCAGCCCATAAACCGCAACAAACAGTCACCCTTTGTGGGTGCATTGGTTTTTCGACAATCAGTCTTGGGTTATCATTCACCCAAATGCAGCAATTCTGCTTATTGCCGAATCTACTGAGGTGAAAATGTTGATCACCCACTGTTGCCATTTCTTGCCACCATTCTGACCATTTTACGACGCTAGAAATGGTCAAAACGCTTTAGTTCTTGAGTAAATTGCACCTTGTAAGCATGTAAATGCAAGCCTTTTTGCATCAACTAAGAGCGTGAGAGGTGCAATTGTTGGGCATGACGACGAGCTAAGGTGGACGGCTCTGCAGCCACACTATCGCGAACAGCAACAATATTTTCTACAGTACAAGCTGTACGAGCATGCACTGGTGTTTTCACATCTCCTTCAAACCCGGCACGATTTTTCCGATTCTACGCACATTTGGGCGATTAAATTGACCGAAAAAATCACGATATGCATTTAGATTTGAACGCCTATTTTCATAATAAGCCCTAATAACTTTAACGCGTTGCTCAATAGTCTATCTTTCCATGGTTCAAATTGAGTTAGTCTGAAATTGAGAAATTTCAAATGAAATGCAAAAAAAGCTGGACGTTTATGTGTGGTTCACATTCAACATCGGCCGTTAAAATTTAACCAAAGATTAGATTCGCCCCTTCGGAGTTAGTTTCATAAAAAAAAGTATTCAACTAAAACTTATATGAGTGACGGGGCGTATACGTAACATTTATTTCCTATATTCGGGACGTATGTGTAACATTTGCTTTTAAAGGACATGGTTCGGTGTTGTAAACAAGACATTCAACGAATTTGTTGATAAGAGGTCTGTTTAAGTGGGCTGAGGAAAACAAAATTATTCCCGGTAATCAGTTTGGCTTTCAAGCTAGGCATTCTACTCATCTCAAATTAAAAATGATGTCCGTATGTTGAGACACCGTTACATCCACAAAAACTGACTGTTTGGTGTGCTTTATGGGCTGGTGGAATAATTGTTCCGTACTTATTTAAAAACGATGCTGGCCAGGACGTTAAAGTCAATGGTGACCGCTATTGAGCCATGATTACTGACTTTATCGTTCATCAACTGAACAACCATGATATGCAGGAGCTTTGGTTTTAAAAGAAGGCGCAACATGTCACACAGCTTGATTTATTGAAGGAAACGTTCGGTGAACGCTAAATTTCGCGTTTTGTTCCTGTGAATTGGCTTCCAAAATCGTGGGATTTCATGCCGGTTGACTATTTTCTGTGGGGATATGTGAAGTCGGTAATCTACGCCGACAAATACGAAACGGTGAACTACTTGGAGGACAACATTCACCGCCTTGTTGCCGATATACGCCCACAAATGTTGTTAAACGTCATCGAAAATTGGACCTCCAGATTAGATTACTTCTGAGCCAGCCGTGGCGGTCATATGCCAATAATAAAGTATATAGTAATATAATAAAGTAAATTTCATGTCAATTTAAAAAAAATTATCTTTGTTTTATACCTCTAACCTCTAACACCCTTTAGGTGTTTCAGGTGTTTCTATGAGAATCTTTTTACCATCCTCGTATATACTAACATGAGAATCACGTTAAGCATGTTAACGGTCCATCTTCTTGTTTCTTTTTCGTTTCGATTGGGAACAAATTACTGATTTATTGTGTCTTAATCATTATGTGAAGGGCTCAGTGGAGCGATGGTCACTGGCCCTCCTCTCGTGATGATCTGACAAATTATCCGAGTAGTATCAGTCGTCAAGAACAGAGTATCTCAACTGAGCCGCATAGAGTCGGTATAAATCAGGAGATCCCACTATCGTGCAATAAGTACACACGCACGCATGAATGATTGTGACAAAGCTAGACCCTGGGCACTATCGAGCCTGTTATATATAACAACGACTTGCCTCTAACAAAAAGCTTAGATACATCCCTAATGAAGTAATATTTGTCGGGTGCTTTGCAGTGATATTATCAGGATGCTAACGAAAGGCTAATATTTATGTATTTAAGAATTAAAGTTTTTTTTCAGAATAGGTAAATGTGAAATGTCCATTTATGTTTATAAAAATGCCAGGGGAAAACTATGTATTTTCCTCGACTGTTTCCTGAAAAAGGGTGGTCAACTTTTTTTAACGAATTCACCCTTATACATGTATACAGTGATGTATGGGGTATGTATGTATTTTTTATTTTCCATATTCAATTTTTCCGAACTTTTGCTTTAATATCTATTTTTATGGTACATTTACTCATACACCAGACACTCTTGTGTGCATTCAACTTTCACCTGAGTGCGCACATGTTTAACCCTATTTTTCCATTTCATTTCCCTTGGATGTTATGTTGTGCACGTTTGCATTTCTTTGTTTTTTTTTTTTTTTTTTCTTTGTTTGTTTTTATATTGAGAGTGTAATAAAATTGATTGATTGAATGCAAATGTAAATGTAAATGTTTACAAAGTGTGCAAATGTGAAGACTTTTTCAACTCTTTAGATGGGCTTGGTTTACCCCCGTAAATATTTGTAGCATGTAGCATGTCTTTTTTGGAATAAAAAATTGGGTATGAAAATTTGAATTTCTATTGTAGTGTTAGTTTTGTGAGTGTATGTGTAACTTTCAAGTGGCGATGGGTTCTAACGGCAGACATGAAACATTCTGCAGAATGCAATAGCGTAAAAAAAGATAAGATTCCCCAAAATTAAATTTACTTTCATAGTAGTTGTCGACCTACAAGTTGGCAAAAAACGTATGAGATTAAGGTTGCAAGTAAAACTTAGTGTCTCAGTATAAACCTCAGATAAGCTGGGTTTCTTTGTCCAGAAAATTGAATTTGACTTAGATGAAAGAGCACGTTATGATACGACCAAACCCTTCAATCAAGAAAGTAGAAGCCTGCTGTTATTTTTATAAAATTGGAAAAAAAATTTAAAATTAAATTTATTTATAAATTTAAATTTATTTTGACTATTAAAATAAAATTAATTTACTACTAAACCAATATTGCCAAAAGTTTGTAATCAACATTTCTCAACTATTGGCAGAAACCCTTCTCAAATGTAGACGCCAACATTGACGGCTGCATGGAGGCAATGATAACCAAATTACATAAAAGTAATGTGTGGCACGAATGGGTTGAACGTACTTGCTCCTTTTAGGCTTGGCTCTAAATTACGATTACAACAACTCTTAGTACTGAATTTTAAGAAAAAATGGGAAAAAATAAGATTGTTTTGCTTTTGGCCAATACAGAAAATTCCGCTAAGATACTTTTACGCCAAAACTGATTATATGGCATTTAATTTAAATAGAAAATATAAAATTAACGAGAAATTTATGATTTTTCTTAATTTGGCCTGAATACAAAAAATTTGCTTTTCGAGTTCTTTTGGGAAAAAACTAGATGTGTATTATATCCCATCCCAAAGGGGTATATTAGTTTTGATAAATAGTTTGTAACATAAAGAAATAAATTAGGTAGATGTATGGATCGACTCAGAATCGCTAGCTGAGTCGATTAAGCCATGTCTGTCTGTCCGTCCGTCCGTCCGTCTGTAGGTCACCAGTTTTTGGGCCTTACATTTTAAGCCTTGTATGTGTTGTTCGAATATCTATATACAGGGTGCCCGCCGGGAAGGTATACTACTTTGTTTTGCCGCCATTTCGGTAAACATCTTGACGGTTTGGCAGTTGTGAAGTAGACATGTTATGGAAAAACATTCGATAAACCAAAGTGACGATGAGAAAGTTACTTGAATTTTTTTCGGAGAAACGCAGCATTTATCGTGTAGTGAATGATTTCGAAGAATGAGGGTCTGTAGGTGATAGGCCCAAGCATGGAGCACAACGTACTGCAAGATCGGCTGAAAACATTACTGCTGCTCAAGGAAGTGTTCAAAACAATCCATCAACCTCAATTTGACGCCGTGTGCAGGAGCTTGGTCTTTAAAGAACTACTTTGGCCACAGTTTTGCACAAGGATTTGCATTTTTTTTTCATATAAGATTCAGTTGACACAAGAACTTCTTCCACAAGACCATAAAAGCCGCCGTTGTAACAGCTAGCCAATGACCACCCCGATTATCATGAAAAAATCATAATGAGTGACGAGGCACATTTTCAATTGAATGGAAATGTGAATAAACAGAATAGTCTGTTCTGGCCAATGGAAAACACTCAAATTATTCATCATCACCCTTGCATCCATTAAAAGTTAAAGTCTGGTGTGCACTTTGTTCAGGAGGAACCATTGGACCTTACTTCTTTGAAAATGAAAACGGCGTAACGGTAACTGTGAATTGGGAGCGATATCGTGATATGATTAAAAACTTTTTAACGCCACAACTACTTGCTTTGGGCTTGATTAACATGTGGTATCAACAAGACGGTGCCACATCGTATACAGCCAGGATTACAATGGAATTACTGCGAGACCTCACAACAAGTTTTTTCAAGAATTGGTGATGTTGATTGGCATCCACGGTCGCCTGATTTGACTGCTCCGGACTTCTTTCTGCGGAGAAATCTGAAAAGCAAGGTTTATGCAAACAAACCAGAAAAACTTGAGCAACTCAAACAAAATATTCGTGAAATTAATATAATACCGCGTGAAATGTGTGAGAATGTAATGAAAAATGTGCTCAAAAGGGCTCGCATTTGTAAGACTAACAGAGGCAGACATTTATCTGATATAGTATTCCATACATAATTGCCGACATTAAATAAAACATCCATTCTCTTTCATTTAATCAAAAATTATAAACAAACAAAGTAGTATACCTTCCCGGCGGACACCATGTATTATCGTGTGCTAACACAAGCAATGGATCACATATAAGGCTTAGACGATCAGAACGAAAAAAACAGGGAGTCTTGCTGAAAACTTTGATAAATCAAGCGTGAAAATATACTCCTTAAATATTCTATAAACTAATGATATTATGAACCTTTTATCCCAGTCTAAATATTAATGAACTGATATCCATTATAATATTTTGGAAAGCAATACCAAAAATTTTTTTTTATTTTTATTAATGTTCCAGTTCATAACTTCGAGTATCAAAATTCAGCATTTCAAATAGTTTAAATTACAAGACTTAAAATTGTCTTGACTCATAAAAAAAAATTATTTCGGACTAGTTGATCAGATAAGAAAATGATTTGACTTTCAAAATCAAGTTATGCATATAAGTAATGAGCTCAAAAAACATATAAGCAGAATGCATTTAAGGATTCGGATTTTCTTTTTAAACGATTTCATTACTTGTAACAGGTGGGCAAAAAGAGATCACCCTATTGGAAGATGCTTTTATTCTTGCAAATGGCCACCAATGATGATCTGTTTTCACATTTGTGGACTAGACAGACATATGTAGAATACGAACAATCGTGTTTTTTTTTTTTGTAATAATTCGTCTGTAGTGTTGGCGCAGCGCGAATCCCGTCGCCGATTGCCCGGCCGTTCCACTCCGACTGCGCAAACACTGCGCCGTTTAGCCACCAACCTTGAAGAGTATGCGACCACACGAGACGTTGCCAAGAGTGGCCGGCCCCGGACAGCCCGTTGTGCCGAGAATATCGCAGGTGAACAAGCAAAACTATAGCTTCTGGGTCAGGTCACCGAAAAACGACGAGTAATGCACGAGGAGCCATTACAACCGATCAAAGTTATTCCATGGTGCGCTGTTTTTGTTTTGGTAACGCCGCTGGACAAACGACAAGTTTTTCCTGCCGCAATTGTACGAATTAGGACTGAAGGACATGTGGTTCCAATAGGACGGAGCACACACTGCGCGAGCCACAACCGATATTCTGAGAGCCAAACATCATCGGATGACTTCTTTTGGCCCACCTGGTCTAAAGCTGGTAAAAGGAAGATATAAGCTGCTTGGATATTCTTGTTTGGAAACGGATAAGACGTATTCAAATTGACTTCGAAAGAGTTTGACTTCGAGAGAGTTTAGGCAATCAGGTGTGACAAGGAATTATGTCGACCAAACGATAAAGAAAAAGTTTGGGTTGCAGTTTAAAAACAAAAAAGGATTTAGTTTTGTCATTCAAGCATTAAAAATGTCTTATCAAAAACTTTAAAGAGGAAAATAACTAATTTTCAAGCCTCTGGGACTCATTTTAAGAAAGAAAGGCAGTGTTACCGCCTTTCTGTGTGATTGGTGTCAGCCCAGTAGCGAATATCCTATTTGTTGACGCATCTACTCTAGTAAAAATGAGTTCCATCGTCGAAGAAAAGAATGGAGTCCTCTGGAACCTTTTCGAAAAGCACCTCACATGCACGCGTCCAAGATTTGATGTCAAAGAGTTTCTGCAATACCGCCAACTTGCACAAATAGTAATGAAGAGCATTGTGAAGAACTCGATTAATTGAACGAGCAGACAGTCCAAATGCAGACTCCGAATGCCGTAGGGATTGCAAGATTGTAGAGTTAACTGCCTCAATGTCTCATGTAACAATTGAATTCCGCTCCTGGACTCCTGAGCAGGTCAAACGAATTGTAATCGGCATGTGCGTTAGAGTTGGTACAGATGCAATCGGTAGAAAATAAGGCAGCGATAGATAAGGAGTTGATAAATCAAATCATGAAGTGTTAGCTGTCTCGATTCTCTATATTTTTACATACACTCATGTCCGCAAATCACTTATTTACGAGTGGTTCACGAGTGTGCGTTTTCGTTCCCTGATTCTAAGTGTTCTCTTTTGTCAACATCCTTGAGATTGAGTTTCATTTCGTAGTTTCTTCTAAGGGTCATGGCCAGTTATTGGCCCAACCTCATCTCATTATATTTAGTTGAGCATTTTCGTTTGTCAGACAGTTGAATTTTTTTGTTTGTCAGACTTTTCCAAGACATGGGACAGTTGAAGAACGTAAGTGTTGTTGCTTTCAGGATTTAAAATGGGGCCCACGATTAGTATTCTAACGCTCTTACCACTAGACAATTGAACCCTCTGGGTGGGTCTTCGGTTAAAAATTATATTTTCTTCAAGGGGCTAAGGATTTTTCCTACAAAGACCGATAAAATTTCTACATATTTGCAATTAATGTCTGTACCTGCTTTTAAAAATAGATTGTGAACATTAAAAATCCTGCTAAATGAAAAAAATCTTAAAAAAAGCTTTTCTCTCCTTTCGTTATTTTTCATTGCAATCCCTGAAAGATTTAATTCTCATTCTTAAAATATGATACCTTGTCACTGCATCAAAGAAGTCAATTAAAATCAAAAATGGCGCATAATAAGAATCCCACACTTCAAAGCCCGCCAAATACCTATCGTTGGTATCCTCTTTGAGGCAATTAATTTGCGCATGTTAGATATAAGAATATATTGATCGGATTTGAAAGTTGTTCACTTCACATTCATGAAAAAAAATCCATTTTCACAATTTAAAAAAAAATTCAGAAAACTAAATGAATCGGAGGCATAATATTTGCAATGCAGCAGCTGCCGTTGATGGTAATTGCGATGCAAAATATTATGGTGTTGATGAATATTATACGCTGGAGGACTACCAGATGCTCCATACCAAGTTTGCTAATATGTGTGTGTACTATGAAAGTGGGAGTGTGAATTTGAATCATGTGCTTAGTGAGCGGCTTTGTTGTATAGATACTACTGCTGTTGATGAGGTTGTCTCCTGAGGCTGGAATAAATTGAATAAAAATATGCTCTCTACCGACATAGTTTAGTTTATGCACGTTTGAGTGTATATTTATTTTTATGTCAATGACGTACATATTTGAAAGAGGCAAAAAAAGGATACCCGAAGCGTGTGCGTTGCATAGTATTTGAGTTTCGAAGACAAGTATGTATGTGTATTTTGATGTGGGTGGTTGAACTCAAGCACTTTCAGATGACAACGAGGTATCCTTTCCTCTTGTCATTTAAAGCTATTATTATTCACAATTGCATTGTGGTTGTGATTCCCATGAGTAAGCACAGGATTTGTGTTTTTTTTTTTTAGAAACTTGACTTTAAGTGCGTTAACATTTCATGGATATCCGTTCAAGTGATGAAACCTACTCTGTTTTCAAGTTGTTTACACAATTTCATTTTATTGAATACGTGTTTACTTACATGTATAGCTTGGCGTTTTAAACATTTTTCAAGGGGACTGAGTAAGGAACCCTGCACCGATGTTTTCGTAAGAAATATAAGGCGGAGCAGTTAAGAAAACACGCATAGCAATCATCTAGTGATGATACTCGACACTCGACTGAACAGAGTAAGGAACCCTGCACCGAAGTTTTCGTAAGAAATATAAAAGGGCGAGAATATACGCATAGCAATCATCTAGTGATGGTACTCGATATCAATGAAAAGATCTAAATCGGAGGTCCGATATAGAAGGAACAACTTTTCGACAATGACACGGTCGCCTCGTCCTGTCGTGTTCTGTTCCATTCGCAGAATTGTAGATAAATTTGAGTGTAATAGTTCAGTAAACGATAAAAACCAACATGCGTAGGTCAACAAAACGCAACGCCGCTGTCCGTGAATCCGAGGCAGAAGAATTCGCGTCGCTTACAAGAACTTGGCCTTTCGCAGATCACAACTTGGCGAATTTTGAGTCGTGACTTGATCATGCACCCGTACAAAATAAAGGTAAACGACCATAGACGTGTGTTGGGCTCTGCAGCAATTGGCTGGATAAATGTGTGTACGTTAACAAACGAAATTGTTGAATTTGGGACGATACCAAGAGCGTCCAATGTATCCCGAAGAAGTCGCTGTTTGGTGTGGATTTAGGTCCGGTTGCGTCAACGGTTCATAACTCTATCAGAACGATGTTGGCCGGGCCATTATTAACAACGACGAGCACTATACGTCGATGATTACCAGTCTTTCCTGCGTTGGGTAATATTGATATCGCAACATATGGTTTCAACAGGACTGCTATGTGCCACACAGCTCACGCCACATTGGAAATTCTGCTCGAGCTATTCGAGGGCATGGTCATCTCAAGTGGAGGTGATGTAAACTGGCCACCGAGATGCGATTTGAGCCCGTTAACTATTTCTTGCGGTGTTTTCTGAATTCGCAGGTCTATGCCACAATCCATAGCGCCTTATAAATAACCCATGTCTGTCTGATTTATGGCCAGAGTCATGGAAAATTGAACAGTTTAGATGCACACCACTCAAAAAAGACGCAGCGGACATTTGAACGATGTTACTCCTTTCAAACTAATAAATGATTTCGATTATATCTGACGCACTTAGTAGAAAAGAGAATCCTTATCAGACCAACATAAGGCTACCAAAAATCACATTGAATCTTTGAAGCCATACAGTAACGGAAGCAGTAAATGGGATAGATGGCAACTGGGACAAATGCGTTTTGTGCAGTGGGGAAGCATTTAACTCATGCAGTTTGTCATTCATTAGTAAGTATGGAATCAATATATTTCAGAGGAGGATAATAGGAACCTGTCTAAGAAACATAAATTGACGTTTTCAACGCATCGCCGAGTTTCAACTGATTAGAGACAGCCACCAACGCTGCAATAGCTAAAATCAATGATTGCTTGGTATCCGGCCTCGAATAAGCGGATCCGAAAAGCCGAAAAGTTGTAAAATACGTCTGAAGCCAAAGGGTCAAATTAGAAAAATACTAGGTCTGCTGAAATTCCTCTCTCTGAGGGACTGTTGACAATGGCAAAGTAGAAAAACACGGATGGAACACTCTCATCCTCCTCGTGGAGACCGCTGAGTGCCAAATATCTTCAACGTTGATAAGAAGTGAATCACTTTTTATGTTCCTGGTAGCTGAGGAAAAGACATGTCTTTTCGAAGACGCTGATTGAGAAATTCCCAAGATGGAGTTAATGCTGGCTTCTACAATCCCAGTTATGGACAAAGTGAACAACTAACATGCGATGTTTCCAGCTATTCCAGTGGCAGGTAGATACTTTAGATATTTCATGGGTTAGCCCGGTCCCTTAAACAGAGATATGAAAGACCAACGGGAGCGCTTTACCGCGTAGAGGATACTGATATGGCCGTGTCCCTTGGGGGGTTGTGTCATCATGGTAACTTCCTCACAGCGAGTTATGAGAGAGACAACAGTGGATAGCGGATCTCCTCAAAAACCAACAAGACCCGGAACGAAAAACGACTATATTCCCGTGTTATGATGATATTTGCAAAGAAGTGATAGAAAAGGCACATGTCAAGGCGCTCCAACGCAAAAGCCGCAACGCGCAGGAATAGTATTCAACAAAAAGAAAATCCGTCAATTCTACAAAAAAACCAAGCAACTGGTAGCTGGCTTTGAAGTAGAAACGCAGGCTCTGCGAAACGATAATTACAAACCAGTCACTGACGCGAAGGGAATCGTAGATGTTTTTAGGCAGGATTCCCAGCTGTTGCTTAGTAAGCATCATATCAGGTGAGTGGTAGGACAAGAAACCAACCCACCCTTAGTCAACGAAGAGTTAACACTCCCAGCCAGTATCGAAAACATTGGTGTAGCCTTTAAAAGCCCGAAAAACAATAAGGATTAACAGAATTCTTGAAATACGGAAGTGTTGCCATAGAAGTGTGGAAGCATCAAACTAACAATAAAGTCTGGATGGATGAAAGCATGCACGATCATTGAAATATCAGCACCATATTATGTCCCAACATGAAATATTTTGCAACAACTCCTGCAAGGTCCTGTTCAACGTACCGTGTAAACGATTTGAAGCGGTTTCGACCATAGACCAAATGTTTAAACTACGGCTATATCATTTTTTCCGCTGTAGAGTGATGACAAAATTCAGGAAAACATCAAAACTGATACACCTGGTTATTTGAACTTCTCCAAACATGCAATCGATTATAACTAGGAGAAGCGCTTTCAAGCGATTTCTTCAATCTCGTAGTGGATCAGATAGCGGGTAAGGCACTACCCTTCGAACGAAAAATTCTTCGTCCAATTTTCGGCCTGTATGCGGGGAATGCGAATAAAGGCGGAGATAGAACCACTAACTTTGTGAGCTGTACCAAGATATTTGCCAAATCGAGCAAATGAACAGCAACGCTTCACCAAGGAGAATCTTCGAAGCTCAGTCTTCAGGTTTGAGACGGACGACCGGCTAGATGATTAAGAGATCACGGATGCCCTGATCGCCTGGATTCTATGACTGGAAGCACCTTGCTTAGGAGCGAAGGGGATTGAAGACTGCCAGAAAAATTGGGATATGTTCACATATGTATAGCCAGGCCTGCTCATTACGTATATATATGATATCAATAGGCGTGGCTTTTGATGTAATATGCAAATATTCCCTCATAAATATAAAACTGGTAAACAAGGATAAACACAAGCAAAATTGCCTCCTCCCATTTTCATTTTTGTTTACATCAATGTTCAACCATTTTATTTCGCTTCTGGAAAAATGTCAGCTTAATCGCATTTCAAATACCTAAAGACTTGCTGGAAGTTTCCTTTCATCATAAGTGGTATTCTGCGGAAATTCGCAAATTCATTCCCTTAACAGTGGGTATGTGTGTATGTATTCCATACCTGTTACCTCGGTGCTTATCCTCGAGGAAAGCATCTTTCCTGAAATTCGACAACGCTCAGCACAATTTCTCTGACAGTAACTTCATTTGCACTTAATTTAGTAGCTTACGGCCATTTTCTACCTTATACTCACATCTCAGAACTGTAATCTCCTTCAAAGTAAAATGTTTACGTAAGTCCATATTCAGGATAGTGAGACAACAGCGTCCCCAAATTACCATTTCTATTTAACCAAAAGGACTTTATCCCATCATCATCGTTGTCGTCAACCTGCTGCGTTTTCTCCATAAAATGATTAGACAAGGCAAGGGAACCAAGGTACACCAACACCATGCTTCTTCACACCTCATCAAATTAACGACACGACGCCAACATGCAACTCACTGGAAGAGGCAATTTTCATGCGGTTATTTCGTCCCTCTAAGTCATTTCGCCAGAGAGAGAGAAAGATTATTCAAAGGATTTTATTCCAGCATAATACATGGCCAGTGCTGCGACGAGTCACGCAAGTAAGAGCGATGTCTCTATAGGCTGGACAAATTTGCAATTTCGATTTCATTTGGGCAAAGGAGTCTTAAGGGCCAAGGGTGGTTTTTATACTACTTCAGAGATAGGCAATTTGGAAGGCATCATGAATGTAATAAAATTGGGAGTGTAAGGCGGTTCCGAGCAACATATAAACGATGACATGGAATGTAAGTAGTGAACTCTTAATTGTGATGTGGACAGGGAATGGGGACCGGAAAAGTGTTTCTCGTTAGCTCGTGACATTTGGTCATGGACCTTGAATGTCGCCTTGCTTTGTGGAGCATATCATGGGAACTGGTATATGGACGGAGGAGTCTGAGCAGTCTTTAGGAGGACGAAAATTCAATTAATCCAATAGCTTCAAAGTTGTGTGGTATGTTACAATGATGAACGAAGGGCGGCGGCATGAAGGAGATAGAGATAATTTTATTTGGGACATTGGGGATGGCTTGAACAGGACTATAGATGTAGAGAGTTTTATTTTACTTTTATAGGGTGGTACAGCCTAGCGTGTTAATTTGGATAGATAACTGAATATTCCGGCTGATACATATGTTGGTACATTCTCTACAATTTCCGTATGCAATGGTCAGTTCTGATGGTAGTTGTAATTAGGTTTTCTGTATTCAGTAATGAAAAATGTTCAAATATATTAAGTTATGCTGTCGAACCTGTGGGTAATTGGTTTTAGAAGTTCCTTGGAACATCCAATATTGACTCAAGATTTCGACATATGTAAATGGGTTTGCCTTTTGGCATAGTTAAGAAATATTAAGCACTAGAGGCCAATCAGTCCTATTTGAAGAGGAAACTTTTTGAAATTAAAGGATGTTTTTGAAGTTTTCGAACCGCAGATTTAAGAATTTTGTTTACTTAGTAACCTTGCAGAAGTTACCACTTAATAGTGAACATCTTATAATTAAACTAGCTGACCCACAAACGTTACAATTTATTTCTTATGAATTTTGATTGCTTAAAGAACAAGAACATAGGCTACGATTCGCTGTGCTGATCGTTGACAGGCTTGATAGGCTATTATCCCATTCCATCCTTAAATTAAACATACAAAAACTGGATGTGGCAAAAATCTTTTCGGAGATCTTTACGTAGTCAAAATTTTAGTCAAAATTCAAATGTAAAAAACAAGCACCAAACAATCTGGCCTAGCGAGGTATCCGTCGGAGCGGACAACGCATACTTCGTCGGAGGTTAAAATTCAATTCGAAGTATGTTAGTATGTGTCTAGGGAACAAAAATCACTTCACTACAATTCGTAAATAACGCGAAGAATTTGAGTCAGAGAAAATCGGAAAAGAATCGCATTTTGCTGTAAAAAATTGCACGAGAAATGCACCTGAACGCACTTAAACGCACTTCGATGGGATGAGTTAGAAAATGTTGAAGCTAAAATCGTCCGAATCGTAAAAAATCGGAGAATTTCCCGCTCCGAAGGATACCTGGCTAGGGCTGAATACTAGCGCTTTGTTTAATTGATGCATAAGAAACCCGACATAGCTCGGAATTTCAACAACGGGATACCAGAAAGGATTGCTGATTTTTGCTGATGTCAAATGAATGCGTTGATGCATTCTCGGAAGACTGATACTATGAACGTAAATTCAGTCTCCGGCTGGATTGGCTTTACGTAGAAAATCATTCTCCAAACAAATACCACGATAGGGCGAAATTTCAGTTATCTTTCTTCTCCTATTCCTATACGGTTATACGTGTGGTGTCGCTAAGCTTCCATACTACGCATCCACTCCTCAGCTGGCGAATAAAGGAACGCTTTGTGGATACGCAGGTTGGGTCAGAAATATAATGCAACTAGTGGATTATAGTGATATATTCAGGCAATAGGCCATATAGGAATTCAAGGGGTTGAATAGGGATCATGGCTGTCAAACGACTGCGATCAATCCCGCAGTGTATACTGACTGTTTCGTGTAATAGGGGCTATTGCAACATATTGTTAAAAAGTATCCATGAACATTGAAAAAGGATATGGTGCAGCCGAAGACCTAGCAGAAGCTCTAACTTGTTACAAAGGATTACATCCAGGAAATAAAATCGGATAGGTTGCGTAAGAGGTTCTTAATATATTTAGCCGAATCTGAGAATTCGGATGCGGGTTTGACACAAGGGATAGACTTGAGCTAAAAATGTTTGCAAACTTATTAAAACGTTCTGAAATAATACCAAATTCTATTACATATACGATTTCAGGCCCTATGAATATTTAACATCACTGAAGACTGCTTCTAAAGGCTTTTCGACAAAATATTTGAGCGGCAACAAATTGCATATGGTTCCCTATCCTTGACATTCAAAAAGGGACCTGTTGGGCTCTAGATCAACATAGAACCAATCAAATATACCACGTTGCAAGAGCCAAAACACGTACCACCTAATCATATCAGTTCATATCGTCTAATATTGAAAACCAACGTCGACGATGAAAACAAGGCATAAAATCACCCGCAATTGATGTCTTGGGTTTCTCTCGCCTGCATAATATTGAATTCCCAGGCAGATGTCGGACGCAATAGCAGAAGAACTGGCTTTAAGTAGCGAGCTCAAGTAATAAGGATTCGGCTCATAGGAGAGGCATGTTGTTGCTTCCATCGATCTCTAATCGGGAGTTGTTGACCCATTGGAACATTATTGCATTTATAATGGGTGGTTAAATTTTAAGGCCGGATGTTGAATGTGAACCACACGTAAACATCAATGGAAAGATACACAATCGAATAACGCGTTAAAGTTATTCAGGCTTTTTATGAAAATAGGCGTTCAAATCAAAATGCATATCGTGATTTTTTCGGTCAAGTTAATCGTGCAAATGTGCGTAAAATCGGAAAAATCTTGCACAAATTTGAGAAAATCAGGTCTGTAGGAGATGTGAAAACACCAGTGCATGCTCGTTCAGCGCGTACCGCAGAAAATATTGCTGCTGTTCGCGATAGTGCGACTGTAGAGCCGTCCATCTCAACTCGTCGTCGTGCTCAATAATTGCGCCTCTCACGCTCGTCGTGGATGAACATTACGCATAAAGACTTGCATTTACAGGCAAGAAATGGCAATAGTGGATGATCGATTTTCGAAGAAAATCATCTTTAGTGATGAGGCACATTTTCATCTCAGTGAATTAGTCAATAAGCAAAATTGACCCATTTGGGCGAATGATACTCCAAGAGTGATTGTCGACAAAACCAATGCACCCACAAAGAGTGACTGTTTGGTGCGGTTTATGAACTGGCGGCATCATCGTGCCGTATTTTTTCCAAAATGAGGTCCGTCAGGCAGTTACTGTGAATGGTGTTCGCTATCGTAAGATGATAACAAACATTTTATGGCCCGAATGTGGATGTGGAAAATATGTGGTTCCCACACAGCTAACGAAACAATGGCTCTTTTGAACGAAAAATTCAATGGCCGTGTTGTCTCACGTGGTGGCGATGTCAATTGGCCGCCAATATCATGTGATTCGACACCGTTGGACTTCTTCTTTGGGGCTATTTGAAAGAAAAGGTGTACGTCGATAAGCCAGCAACAATTCTAGAGCTAAGGGATGAGATAATTCGGCACATTAATGGCATATAACCTCAACTATGCCTCAGTGTCATCGAAAATTTGGACCATCGGATGGAGGTGTGCCGCTGAGGTCGTGGCGGCCATTTGAACGATGTTTTATTCCATACATAATTGAATCATACCAATACTATCATAATAAAAAGAAATGACAATAATTTCCTAAACATTTTGCGTTTTATTCAAAATCAACATCGGCCCTTAAAATTTAACCACCCTGTACAACCTTCAACCGGAAGCTGTTGACATCATAATAAAATATAGGTTTTGTAATGCCTCAAACGAAATCTTACCGATAATTCTTAACAGATGGCTCTAAACTCGAAGCTATAATCTTGAACTTACAAAAATATTTTTGAAATGTCAATTAAAACTTTCCGGAATCATTTATAAATCCCCTCATCTTCCGCACACAAGTGCCATAAAAGCTCTTTGGAGGTAATTGCTTCGAGAAATTGAAAACTAAAAACTTATCGAGGCTAGATATAATCCTGCAATTTGATGAGTTAGACTTCTTCTTCAGGGTTATATCAAAATTAAGGTCTATGTCAAGAATTGTGCTTAACGATTAGCTGTTATGTAGAGATAACATCAAATACTATTACCTACAAAATTTAAATTTAATCAAAAATCAATAATTAGATACGGTTGACATTAGCTCTGTAGCAAACCGTATGTATTCGTTACTGAGTAACGGGTATTCGATTCGACTCGAAGTACCGAATCGTTATTGTCTAAGTTGAGTTACTTTCACGTGTTTCGTTATTCGTATCAAATTTTTTGTTCGTATGTTTTGATTTTGTTACTCACACTAATCCAAACGTTTGCAGTTTGGTTCGTAGAATTACGGGGAAGATTTGTTTTAATTCAACCCTTGATGTATGTGTGTCAGTGTGTACGTCGTAAGATAGATTTTTCTGATGAGTGGCTCAACCGTTGAGAACGTGTGAGTGGCACCCTGGTACCTTGGTTCTGAGTACTGAATGCATACTTTGAAACGTTAATGATATGATTTGTATTAAACATACAAACGTAACGAAGGTAACAAATTCTTTGTAACGGTAGCCCATACAGGTATTCATTTACAGCTCTAGTTGACATCAATCTATCTTATGAAGCATCGCTATGCCCTTAAGTTCATTAGTTATCTATGTAAAAAATCATGTATACATCCAATTAGGTTTTACTTGCAAATATGTTGAGACCATTTCAAGTTTGGACCCTCCTCCGTAAGGTTAGGTTAAAATATATTAACTTGGCTTACAGCTAAGAAGGTTTGTTTATTAAATGTGTGCTACCACTTCACACCCAGTTTCATTGAACAACTTTATCCATCCTATGTATATCAAATTCAAACGAACAAAATTCATAATCAGAGGATCATGCTAATAGCTCCAAATATCTCAAAGTGTTTAAATTTCAACAATTAATGGATTTAATATGTTAATGCATAAATCCACACCTTGTATGAGTTCATAGTAACGGTATAATTGTGTGGTAATATTGCGGTTGAAAGGAGCTTTCGCACATATATTTGGTGGTGAGGCGCTCCAAGGAAATAGACACACTTCCATCCCAATGAATACACACCAGCAGAAAGTGGAAGTGCCAAACGGGTATCAGTTAATTAATGCTAATGAAAGGAAACATGACAAACTTAAATTTACGGTTAGATGTTTACTGAGGACTGAAGGAAATGGAATCCCAAATTTTGGCAATATCGCGTGATTTTGCAGTGACGCGGTTACATCATAATGAATCCTTTGGTTTATGTCTTCATTATGAAAAGTAGAAATTTAATTAAACAGATTTGAAGGGACTTTCCATTGTTATTGTCTGTATTTGACACCTGAATGTGGTTATGTTTAATACGAGCGAGATGTTGCGTACAGACTTGATGTTCCTAAAAACGCTTAAAACGCACGGAAAGCATAATGCCTTACAACTTTTGCTAATTATTCTGAAATGCTTTTTTTATTTTTATAACCTAAAATTACAAGTCGGACCACTACCTAATTGCAGCCATGGTAAGAATGCGGATATCCAACACGCCACAACAATCCTGTGAAAAAAATTAATGTCGAAACACTGCAATCGCAAGAGACCGCAAAGACCATCGAGCAACGCGAATCCCAAAACCTCTCGATTACCACCATACCACCAACATCGAATGTCGAAGAACAATGGCAACGATGCCAACAAGTTATTAGATCAGCCGCAACTGATGTACCCCGGGTTTGATAATGAATTCCGATAGATGCTCGCAGCCAAGAACGAGGCCTATAAGAACACCGGCTTTTCAGAAAGAAGAAAAAAGAGCAAGAAAAGCGAGCGATCGAGGATATAGAGAGCTGCCTCTACAGGACGGATTTTCGCAGGTTTTACCAAAGTGTAAAACATTAAGGCCAAGGATACAAGACTCGAACAGAATTCTGTCGAGATAAACAAGGAAATATCGTAGTTGAGACACAGTCGGTGACGAGGATATGGAAGCACCACCTCTTCAGACTGTTAAACAACATTCCGCTGTCAGGCGAAACGAACCATTCAATATTGCCAACGACAGCGAAACTGCCAACCACCCGACCTGAGTGAGGTGAGTATAGCAATATTCAAACTCAAGATTAATAAGGCTGCAGCTAAGCTTTATAAAGCCGGCGGAAGACTTCGTAAGTAACTACCACCAACTCGAAATCCATATCTGGTCGGAAGAAAGTATGCCTGAAGAATGGAACCTCAGCAGCGTTTTCCCGATCCACAAAAAAGGAAACTCTCTGAACTGCGCCAACTACAGAGGCGTAAGTCTCCTCAAAATCGCCTACAACATCATATCTGCAGTAATATGTGAACGCCTAAAAACCGTTTACCAACAACCTGATCGGCTCTCATTAGTGTGGTTTTAGGTTAGGAAAGTCAACAACCGATAAAATTTTCACACTTCGGCAGATCCTGGAAAAAAAAACCCAAGAAGTCCAAATCGATACCAACCACCTATTCATCGATTTCAAAGCCGCATACGACAGCATTTATATAGACGAACTATAGGGAACCATGTCTGGTTTTGGTATACCGCTCAAATTCTTCCGTTTGTGTAGGATGACGATGGAGAATTCTCGCTGCTCCATTAGGGTCGAAAACGACCTCACCGACACATTCGATACCAAAAAAGGATTTAGGCAAGGCGATGCGCTGTCATGTGACTTCTTCAATATGATTCTTGAGAGGATTGTGCAAAACTCACGAGCAAACACCAAAGGCACAATCTTCCAAAAATCGGTGCAATATCTAGCATACGCCGACGATATTAATATCATTGGTAGGGCTCAACGTGATGTCATAGCCACGTTTGCTAGTATAGAGAAGGAAGCGGAAAAGAGGGTTTAGAAGTGAATAAGGGCAAGACGAAGTACATGCTGGCAACACGAAAGGATACACAAATCAACGAATTGGAGAGAACGTCACCATTGACAGACATAACTATGAGGTAGTACGGGACTTTGTCTATCACACTCCGCTATTAACTCTGACAACAACATCTCGTCAGAAATTAAACGAAGAATTACTCTTGCCAACCGCTGTTTCTTCGGGCTCAGAAGGCAATTCAGTAGTAAATCCCTCACTCGAACTACTAAGGATATCCTATATAAGACTCTGAATGCTGAAGCATGGACCATCTCAAAAGCGGATGAAGAAATCCCTGGTCGATTTGAGAGGAAAAGTATTCGAAAAATTTTCGGTCCTATTTGCGTTGACGGGCTATGGAGACGAAGATTCAACCAAGAACTATACGAGTTGTTCAGCGACATGCCCCTGGTCAAAAAACTCCGGATTCGACCTTTAAGATGGCTAGAATATGTATAACAAATGGACACCAAGTTGAGTCCCAACAACTGTAGCGCCACTTAAGTATGTAAGTAAGTAAGTACGTACCGATTGAGAAAGTGAGTCTAAACTTACGTTAAACCTTTAACGAATAGCATCGCTTAATTTGTTCACGTTGTAGGAGACCATAGTCATGTTGCCTCATCCAGCTGCATGCTACATACCATTGCAGGCAATACCTGCTTTGCAGCTTTTAAAAAAACTTTCCTAGACAATTTCGTGCTTAATCTGATTAAAGGGGCACATACTTCTATGTCAATGGAATAATTATCATCCCAAAGATCTTAATCTGTTTTTATTGTCTTTGGCAGTAAAAATGTTTTTGTTTTCTTAACTCCTTCTAGACAAATACATACAGCAACCAATTAACTACAATACTGATGCGTGGAAAAGGACCATGTTCAAAAAAAATAGCAACAAAAGTTGAAAGTTTTTCATTTGTGGTTTGACTATAAGCAGCAACATGACCGATATAAATCACTTTATAGAGCCCATAACCAATCGATAAAATACAAATTCTCAAAATGTATTCTATTCTGAGGTTATTTCAAATGAACATAGAAACCATCTTGTAACCTTGTAGTCATTTTTTTTTTCTTATAAAGAACCGCAAGTCAAATCCTCAACCATTTGCTCCTTTTATTCACTGGATACGCTTGGATTAGGAAAAAAAAAACTTTTTTAAACGAGCAAAACTATTTGAAAATATTTCCAGGAAACTTTTTGATATTTGGTTTGCTATGTAAATAGGGTCCTTAACGATTGTTTTTAACTGAAAGCCAGAGGGAACTTTTACAGATGCTTTTTAGTCGTTGCTCATTTTCAGCAGCCGGTGCTTTCATTAGAATTATGGCGACCACAATGTAACATAAAAATAACGATTCCACCCCTCCACAGTCAAAAAAAGGACGAAATGTTTCCACATTGATTTATTTACTAATACAGGCTAATGAATATTTTCATGTTATAAATAAAACTTACAATAAACTGATCTCATTTAGAAGAGTTGGAAGTAGGGTTGCTTTTTTAATTTGAGCAGTGGTGTGCAAAAAGCTGTAAATAATTTGTTGCGGAAATGTCGAATGATTTAATGATCCACTTGCACAATTAGGATAAGCTTTCCAAGATATGAATAAGAGAATTGTGTTAGTTGAACTCCTTGGTAAAGTTTTGGCGGCAACAGATAATAGGAGCAATTTGAAATTTTACTCAAATACTTCCTTTTTCAAAACAACAGCGCTCGAGTTACGAGTGGAGTTAACGAAAGTTGGGATGGAAGAAGTGAATATCCATGAGCTGTTCTGGTCCCATCAGAAAACAGCTCATTTAGGAATCTGCAAAGTTACTTAGGTCTTTCAGGAAACGATTGTTACCAGAAACCGCAATGCTAGCGCTTAATTTCGTATTAGATATTCACGATAGAATTACTTGAAATATCTCAAAAAAAAACCTTTTATCGGCTTGAATTACTATCAAAACATTTTTTAATGGAACTCGACTGCGTTCATGTGTCCACCACAGGAGCTCGGCCTTATATTTCGACCCATACGGCCGCTATTACTAGCTCAATATATGCTCAAGGCTCCTCTAAAGTCATAGGTGGACATGGCTGAGAGGAATGCGTAGTTGACTGCTGAGCCAAACGCTGCGGGTTCAAGCCGAAGCTTCGGCAGCATTCTTTTTCTACAAAAATCGCCAGCTTATCTGAGACCACCTGTGCGATAATATGAGACAGTATAAATCTATGTCTCCTCCTCTGTGCCACGTAGGCTTATGTTATATGGCTTTCCTTCTATGTCAATGTCTTGCTCTGTCCCAGCCGATGGCTTCAGTCCCCAGTACTGTTAAGTGTCTGTGGCTCGTTGCATTCATGTGCGATATACTATGATGTCAATGTCAATGTCCTCTAAAGTCGTCAGCTTGTTTGCATAGACCAATGTCTTAATGCAGCCAAATGAAAAAAAAAGTCTACAAGCCTGAAATCATACGCTTTAGGCGGCCAATCGACGCGACGGGTCCGTTTCTCAATACCGTTCACCGAACTGAGATTTCAATAACTCAATTGTTGCACCCGCTGTGTGGCTTGTGGCGCCGTCTTGTTGAAACTATAAAACACTGTTGTCCAATTCATGCAAAAACATATAACGGGTGGTTAATGTTGAATATGATATATGATATGATATGATATAAATCTGATTTCTGGCATATGACCGCCACGACTAGCTCGAAAGTAATCTACTCTGGAGGTCCAACTTTCGATGACTTTTAACAACATTTGTGGCCGTATATCGGCAATAACGCGGCGAATTTTGTCCTCCAAATGGGTGGTCAATCGTTTCGGGCTTATCGGCGTAGATTACCGCATCCACATATCCCCACAGAAAATAGTCAACCGGCATGAAATCGCACGATCTTGGAAGCCAATTCACAGGAACAAAACGCGAAATTTTGCGCTCACCGAACGTTTCCTTCAATAAATCAATTGTGGCACAAGCTGTGTGACATGTTGCGCCATCTTGTTGAAACCACAGCTCCTGCACATCACGGTTGTTCAATTGATTAACGAAAAATCATGGCTCTATAGCGGTCACCATTGACTGTAACGTCCTGGCCAGCATTGTTTTTAAAGAAGCACCAAACCATAAAGCACACCAAACAGTCAGTTTTTGTGGATGTAACGGTGTCTCAACATACACTTGAGGATCATCATCACTCCAAATGCGACAGCTTTGTTTATTGACGTATCCATTCAACCAAAAGTGCGATTCATTGCTAAACAAAATTCGCGTGTGAAAATTGGGATCAACGTCAATCTTGTTTTGGGCAGATTCACCGAATCTACGCCTTGCTTGGTCTGTGGCTTCAATTTCATTTTTTTTATTTTATTCAATTGGATGTTGGACACCATTTTTAATTTGAGATGAATAGAATGCCTAGCTTGAAAGCTAAACTGATTACCGGGAATAATTTTGTTTTCCTCAGCCTACTTAAACAGACCTCTTATCAACCAATTCGTTGAATATAAATAAATCTATAAATTTAACGTATACGCCCCGTTACTCATATAAGTTTTAGTTGAATACTTTTTTATTATAAAACTAACTCCGAAGGCGCGAATCTAACGTGTGGTTAAATTTTAAGGGCCGATGTTGAATGTGAACCACATCTAAACGTCAAATTTTTTCTGCATTTCATTTGACCTTTCTCAATTTCAGACTAACTCAATTTGAAAAATGGAAAGATAGACAGTTGGGCAACGCGTTAAAGTTATTAAGGCTTATTATGAAAATGGGCGTTCAATTCAAAATACATATCGTGCACTTCGTGATTTTTCTGTCAATTTAATCGTCCAAATGTGCATACAATCGGAAAAATCGTGCAAAAATTTGCGCAAACCGGGTCTGTAGGAGATGTAAAAAACCAGTGCATGCTCGTACAGCTCGTACTGCAGAAAATATTGCTGCTGTTCGCGATATTGTGGCTGAAGAGCCGTCCATCTCAACTCGTCATCGTGCCCTAAAATTGCATATCTCACACTCGTCTTTGATGATCATTATGCATAAAGCATTTACACGCTTACAAGGTATCAAGAACTAAAGCAACTGAATCAAGAACTAAAGCCTCTTGACCATTTCAAGCAAGAAATAGCAATAGTGGATGATCAATTTTCGAAAAAAATCATCTTCAGTGATGAGACACATTTTCACCTCAGTGGATCGTAAATAGGGAGAATTGCCGCGTTTGGGCGAATGATAATCCAAGAGTGACTTTTTGGTGCTGTTTATGGGCTGGCGGCATCATCGGGTCGTATTTTTTCCAAAATGAGGCTGGTCAGGCAGTTACTGTGAATGGTGTTCGCTATCGTGAGCTGATAACGAACTTTTTATTACCCGAATTGGAAGATATGGATGTGGACAATATGTGGTTTCAATAGGACGGTGACATTTGCCACACAGCTAACGAAACAATGGCTCTTTTGCGCGACAAATTCATTGGGCGTATTATCTCACGTGGTGGCGATGTCAATTTTCCGCCAAGATCATGTAATTTTACACCGTTGGACTTTTTTCTTTGTGGTTATTTGAAAAAAAAGGTGTACGTCGATAAGCTAGGATGGAGGTGTGCCGCCGAGGTCGCGGCAGCCATTTGGCCAATATTTTGTTTTATACATAATTGAACCATACCCATATTATCATAGTAAAAATAAATGACAGTAATTTTTTAAATACTTCGTGTTTTATTCAAAATCAACATCGGCCTTTAAAATTTAACCAGCCTTTATAAGGCTACAATCCACTGTGTGGATCGTTTATTACCCTATCCCATCCCAACCTTAATATTAATATCCCTAAAAATTCGGAGTTATGGCAAAGAAATGTTGACATTGGTATTGTAACAACATATTGTACATTGGTTCCACAAAAAGCAACGTTTTTCTCCGGCATATGGTACGGCGTAGGGTATACAAATGGTTTTTGTAGGAAAACGCATCCAAAAAGTGGACGTTAGTTGAAATATAGACCAAATATTTTCCAATGACTTACAATTTTACCGAAAAAGGTTTTTTTTACTGAAAACTCCCTTCATATGTTGTTCAGTCACTTTTTCAAATCTCCCTACCGTTTTACCAAAAAATAATGTTTTTTCTATAAGGTGGGCGTGACATTGAGCGGATTTTAAAAATTATTTAACTTTTTCGAACAGCACGTACAAGGATCACATCTACCAAATTTCATTATCCTTGCTCAAAATTTAAGGCCTAAAAACCGGTGACTTACATACGGACGGACGGACATACAGATATAGCTTAATCAACTCAGCTATCGAATCTGAGTCGATGCATATACTTTATTTCTCTATGTTACAAACTATGTATCAAAACTAATATACTCCTATGGGGTAGGGTATAAAAAAAGGCCCAATGACGCCACCGGCATGAAAACCGCACCAAACAGACATTTTTTTGCGGATGAAGCGCTGTTTAATGAATCATATGAGGGTTGTCTTATATAAAAAAAAATCTGACAACATCCAGACGATGCTTAACCAACTTTCAGTAACATGTAAAATTTATGGGCTATGTATAAATATGACAAAAACTTAAGCTGTAACAAATCATATAAAATATAGCATAATCCTATCTGATAATGCCATTGAATATGTTAAGGACTACTTATGTCTAGGACAAATTAAATCATTTTCAAATCAGGAGAAAAAAGAGGCCAACAGACGAAGTTAAAATATTTGGAAACAATACTGGAGTACTTAACAAACACTGGAATACAACAAAGGAGAAGGTATACATTTGACTCGACGATCCTACCTGTTATGACATATGGACTACAAACATTAGTAATGTAAGCAAACATAACCGAGAAGATATGAATTTGCAAGACGAAAATTAAAAGACGCTTACTAAATAGAACGAGTCCAAAATGAAATAGACCAGTAGGACCACTAAAGAAAAGGTGGAATGATGACCTACTTAAACTCAATCGCAACTGAAACAACACCGCAGAGAACAGGAATCTATACGGATAACAATGGGGGAGGCTTTTAATTAAAAGACAATTACTAACTGAACATTAAGATCTTAAAAGAATTAGCTGTACAACAAAATTTGTTAATACTTACTTTATTTATTTATGTTAACACAAGATTGTAAATTATAATGTAGGATTAGTATATATAACTATAATAAAAGCTTCTAATACAGGAAGTCCGCACGCCGGGAAGGTATACTGCTTTGTTTTGCCGCCATTTTGACAGTTGACAGCAGTCGTTAAGTAGACATGCTATGGAAAAACATTCGATAAAACCAACGTGTTTTAATTGTTAAAACATTTTATCAAATTCAATCATCGATTACTGTGACGTGAAATTTTTGGGAGAAACAACGTGCCAACAAAACGCACTATTTATCGTGCAGTGAATGATTTCGAAGAAATATCGGCAAGAAGGAAGTGTTCAAAATAATCCATCAACCTCATTTCGCGCCGTGCTCTCAGAAGCTTGGTCTTCAAAGAACAACTTTGGGAACAATTTTGCACAAGGATTTGCAATTGTTTCCATTTAAGATTCAGTCGACAGAGTCGAAGTGCTTCTTCCACAAGACCATTTACGCCGGCGTACATATGCCAATATGATATTACAGCTAGCCCATGACAACCCCGATTTTCTTGAAAAAATCATAATGAGTGACGGGGCACATTTTTATTTGAATGGTTATGTGAATAAACATAAACGTCGGTTCTGGGCAATGGAAAACCCTCAAATTATTCTTCAGTCACCTTTGCATCAATTAACAGTTACAGTCTGGCGTGCAATTTGGTCAGGAGGAATCATTGGACCTAACTCTTTTGAAAATGAAAACGGCGTGACGGTAACTGTGAATGGGGAGCGATATCATGATATGATTGAAAGCTTTTCAACGAAACTGCATGCTTTGGGCTTGATTAACATGTGGTATCAACAAGACGGTGTCACATCGCATACATCCAGGATTGCAATGTAATTACTGCGAGACCTCTTTTCACAACAAGTAATTTCAAGAAATGGTGATGTTGTTTGGTTTCTGTTTGTGGGGATATCTGAAAAGCAAGATTTATGAAAACAAACCAGAAACGCTTGAGCAACTCAAACAAAGTATTCGTGATGAAATTAATGAAATATCGCGTAAAACGTGTGAGAATGTAATAAAAAGGCCTCGCATTTGTGAGACTAACAGCGGCGGAAATTAACCTGATATTCCATTGTATTCCATACATAATTTCCGAAGTTTAATAAAACATTTATCAATATATGATTTATTCTCTTTCACTTGATCAAAAATTATAAACAAATAAATTAGTATACATTCCCGACGGACACCCTGTATTAATAATAATAGTAATGAGAGTTTTCACCTATCCAGTAACGCATATTTTGTATATTGACTAAAATTAAATGCTTCACTTTCTTCCATCATGTCTAGAGCCCAATACGAGATCGTATGTCGCTTTGTATGAGCAAGTGGCTTTAGTTCACGAGTTAGCTTGGTTTTGTAAGGTAAAGCCAAGATCTTTACGCAAAGTTCACCATGAAATGGTCTGGGAGAGGTCCAACCCTTGAAAACGTCGTGAAATTGATTGATTTTTCTGGTTTAAGTAGGACGCCTCTACGGCACAATATTCTCACTGGCACGGCAACATCAAGCAGCGAATATTTTGACTCAAATTTGTTTCACTAGGCTATGAATTGCTTGTCTACTGGGACAAGAATTACGAGTGTGAAAAATGTACCTCAAGCTTAACTCAACTCGATTTTGGAATAAAAATAGTGGTTCCGCCCTGGTGCATGAAGTACATCCAGATATCTGAATAGTTTTGATTAAGACAAGCTATTACGGAGTCCTGACGATCCTGTAGTCGACACAAATGCTCTACCTCGAAATTTTTCGATTCCCCACCTGATGGTAAAAACAGTAAAGGAAGGCGCAGCTTTAAGTGGAACGCACAGAAATTGACCTCGTGCAACTTCAAATGGGCAACTAAAATTAGTTAGCTGGATACCGGATTAACTGAAGAGACAGTGGAATCCCACGAATGACCATCGTGAAGCTTCTACGCAGCTTTTAGTGGGTCGCACAGAAATCGACCTCAAGCAACTTCAAATGGGCAACTAAAAGCAGTTATTTATTCACCGGGTGAACTGAAGAGGCAGTGGAATCCCAAGAATGACCATCTTGAAGCTTTTACGCAGCTTTTAATGGGTCGGACAGAAATCGACCCCAGGCAACATCAAATGGGAAACTGAAAGCAGTTAGCTATTCACCGGGTTAACTAAAGAGACAGTGGAATCCCACGAATGACCATCGTGAAGCTCCTACAAATATTGACCCTAAAAAGTCAATGCTACATTAATTCGTCAAAGCAAATGGCTCCACATTGCTTATTCCCGAAAATGGAAATGTCTGCCAGTCCCACAGTAAATAAGCATATATTAGACACTTTCGAAAGACCAACTTTTCTTTGAAAATTAGAACCTGTATGCCAGGAGGGCAAATAAAAGAGAAAATACAGCTGCTGTAGTCCATTCCATACGGCAAGCATCATGTCTACCTCATTGGATCGGTCACGTTGAGCGAATGAATGATCCTAGATTCCAATCCTAGAATATAGGTTCGAGACAATTAGGAAGATCGAACTTTAGTTTAAGTATAAAGCGATTGCAGAGTTTTTGTAGTGAAACTTCTTTGGGCTACATATAAACAAACATGAAATGATTTTTGGACATCAAAAGTAATGGATATGGGCAGGCTAGCGTGGTCGTCTTCTTTGTTAGTGGAGCAAATTGCTATAAGTATGCCAATTAACTGAAATAAACGAGAAGATACTGCACATGACATTATGACAACAGGGGTCATAATATTGAGTATTGCGAAACAAGCGTTACCGGTAAACGATACTAAAATAATCGATAGTCATGACAAAAAGCGATTATGGAAAACGAGAAAGACATAAAAAAGATGGAACATCGAATCCGAAAAATATAAGGGAAAATGTTGAACCGCAACCAACCTAACATCTATTTTTGTCTGTATTAGCGTGTCATTTGACAACTAGTTTCATTTGCTTTTCTTATTAATGATTTTCACTTTGGGATATATCCTTACATAATAACGAAACTATCAATAAAACGTATTTCATGTTCATTTAATATAAAAAAAAACATAACCTGGCGCACACTAACGCATTTATATATTTCAACAAAATGATTTAACGTATGAGAAATCAAAACGAAAGGGAGTTGCCAAATGTGTTTGTGTTGCTGCAAAAAGGTGTAAATCTCACATAAAAAAGATTTTTGGAAATTAATCTGGAGTAACAAAAAGGAGCACTTTTGTCGCAATCGAATAGGCTATAAGTAAGCAAAAATGAAGGTCATACGACAGTTAACTTAAAGTCGTAAGACAAAACGAGTTTCGTAAAATCTTCAACGATTATCGTTTAACGTAGTCGCATTTAAACGATAACGAAGGAATTTCAACAATAATCGTTTTATGAAATATACGCCAGAAGTAACAAAGCACGAACTTATAACTTACTTACTTTAGTGGCGCTACATTCCGGAATGAACCTGGGCCTCAACCAACATTACTCTCCAATTAGCCCGGTCCTTAATAAACTGCCTCCCGTTGCGCACTCCTAGTTGGTTGAGGTCGGTTGCTACTTGTGCGCGCCACTTAAGGCAAGGTCTCCCTCTACTGCGTCCGAAGTCTGGCTGGGAATCGAAGACTCTGCGAACGGTAGTATTGGTGTCCCTTCGTTCTACATGTCCTAGCCATCTTAAACGTCTTTGGACTTGTTGGGTTTTTTCCAGGATCTACCGAAGTGTGAAAATTTGATCGGTTGTGGACTTTCCTGGCCTAAAACTACACTGACAAGGGCCGATGTTGGTAAACGGTTTCAGGCGTTCACATATTACGTCAGATAGAATCTTGTAGGCCTCTGTATTTGGCGCAGTTTAGAGGGTCACCTTTTTTAGTCGATCGGACATACGATGCTGAGGTTCCATTCGTCAGGCATACTTTCTTTCGACCAGATTTGGCTTATGAGTTGGTGGATGTTTCTTACCACGACATCTCCGCCGGTCCTTTAAAGCTCGGCGGGGCGGCCGTCATTTCCGGCTTGAGATTAGATATTGCTATCCTCACTTCACTCAGGTCGGGTGGTTGGCAATTTTCGCTGTTGCTGCCAATATTAAATGGTTCGTTCTGCCTGACAGCGGAATGTTGTTCGTCATCGCGGTTTAACAGTCTGCAGAAGTGGTTCTTCTGTATCCTTAACATCGGCTGTGAACCAATTACGATATTTTCTTTTTCATCTCTATAGGATTCTGTTCGAGCCTTGCATCCTTGGCTTTGACGTTTTACACTTTGAGAAAACTTGCAAACAACGTTCCTGGAGTGGCACGCGCCACTCGCGAGCTTTTCTTACTATTTTTTCTTCTTACTGAAAAGCCGGTCTTGTTCCCTTCTTCTTTGCCTATAGAGCTCAACGGCAGCTCTCGTCTTCACCTGCGAGCATCTGTCGGCATTCCTCATCAAACCAGGGATTTCTTGCTGGTGGGCGCTTAAAACCTAGCACATCAGTTGCGGCTGATGTAATGGCTTGTTGGCATCGTTGCCATTGTTCATTGACATTCGATGCTGGTGGTATGGTGTAAATCGAGAGGTTAAGGGATACGCGTTGCGCAAAGGTCTTAGCGGTCTCTTGCGATTGCAGTCTTTCGACATTAAACTTTTTCACAGTATTTCTGGATTGTTGTGGCGTGGTGGATATCTTTATTCATACCTTGGCTGCAACAAGGTAGTGATCGGAGTCGATGTTAGCACCTCGGAATGTTCGGACATCCAAAACCATGTGCTGGCTATAGTGGCATTTCGTTCCTTAGCGAAGTCAATTAGCCTAAGTGCGTTGCCAGACGTGTTGTCGTATAGCCATTGTTTTCCGACAATACTGACAAAATATTGTCTTCTCTTCCTAGCTTTGCGTTACGATTTTAACATCGTACTTAGGTAGTCGCTCCTAGGTTTTGTCAAGGAGCTTCTTTAAAATCCTTAGCTATATCATATTTTTCCTCCGTTGGAGCGTGAGCGCATATAAGGCTTATGTTGGCGAATTTGTCCTTGATGCTTCTAACACTTCTTGCCTTAGTCTGGCACTCATAACAAATCTGCATCCGAATAGTCGCTGTTTCTGCTCACTATAACACGGTTCGTAGTAGATGCCACAGTTTTCAACCTCTTTTTCGCCGGCCCATCCCATCGTATTTCCCGGATGGCAGTAATGTCTGCTTTGTAGCAGCTTAGCGCTTCCCTGTTCGCTTGCACCACTCCTGTTTAATGTTCTCACATTGCAGGTGCAGATATGAACGTCGTTGTATTGTTTTCGTTTAGCCCGGTCATCAACAATAAAATCAAACCTTTCCGAGGCTATTGGTTGCTTCGCAACAATTATTTTTTCCATGATTGGGTAGTTAGCCCAAAGCACAACCCCCAACCTGGAGCTCCAGTTCCAATTTATAAGATACCCTTAGGACACGTAGCCATCAGTATCCTCTACGTAATTGAGCGCTGCCGTTGGTCTTTCGATTCATACGCCACCATCTCTGTTGAATGGGCCTGACTAACCCTTGAAATATTCCTAGATAACCTATTGTCCGAATATGTCGAAGCATCTTGTCTAGGTTCGCCTGGGACAGCAGGCCTGGTATTCATTCCGTGCCATTCTGACCTGGTCGTGTTATCAACTTATAACTGGAAAATCTTAAAATTCGACAAGCATATTTCGATTATGACCCTATCTCAACAAAAATGGAACGCGACCAAAACTGTTTGTATTGTCAGGGATTGCGATATACAAATTCTGTTATCAATCAAACTTTCTGAATCTCGCACAAAAGTATCTATACCAGTAATTTGCTTACCTCAGTTGCGAAGTGTTACGAAATCTTCAGTTCTGACGTACATCCTCACGTAAATCTGAAGGATTATGACCCTTTTTCCATATCATTTATCACTTGGTAAGAAAAGCGCTGCTAATAGCCGCAATACGTCCAAAAATTTATTTCAGATAAGAAAGCAGTAACGTGAAGAAAACGACTAAGATCAAAATGAAGTTAGGAAACATCGCATCTGGTGCCGAATTTCAGTTCTTCAAAAACGAATCTATTTGAAAATGAACTTTTACAAGTTAAAGGTTATTCAATCCTTCATAACCGATCGGAAAACATTTACAGCTTCTCAAAGGCTAACATTCAATATGGACCGCACTAAACAACAACATGCTACCAGTAACCCTTAACAATAATAACACTTTGGAAAAATAAATAAAGTACCTAACTTAAAGAACCAAAGCTAAAGAAAACCAAAAATAAAAAAAAAATGAATGAAAGTGTGAGGCTGTCAAAACAAAGTTCTTCGTTCATATATCCCCACCTCTGATGGAGTAGGGTGTGAGGATTCTCTGCCCCGAACCTACTGTCTTTAAGCATACGAACGGAGAATATAAATAAACACAAAGCAAGTAGTGATGGGCCACAAACATTTGGGTTGGTGTAGTATAACTCTCCATCCATTTGCTTACACTTTGTGCCCGGAAAGGAGGGCGAGGGCGCTTTCTATTGAAGATGACTTCTTCGCCTGCCTCAAGCATCCCCCCAAATGGAAGTCATTCATAATGGCAGCAGCTTTGAACAGTGCGGGACGGAAGTATTTTTATGCGTGGCTGTATGTCTAGCTAAGTGTGTCTGTGTACATACCCGTACATATAAATATTTTAGGACGAAGCAACTTTTCTTTTAGTTTTCTCTCGTTATATCCTAAGCGCCTACAAATATTTATTATTTGCCCTTCATGGTCCTCTTCTTCAAACAGAGGAAAATGAAAATCTTTTGGAAGCGAACTCAAAGCACGAACTTATTCTGGTGGAAAATGAAACAGAAATTTGAATGAAATGGAAGGCAATGGAGAATAAGTAAGCGGTCATTACTTTGAAATTACTTGGAGTGGTACTATGATTTTAGGGGGTTGAATATAGGTTCAATCGTTTTGAATTTTTTTTTGCATTCTTTTGATCTTGCAATATTGTGGAGCTTATAACAGTTATGCTTTCAAATGAATTCAATAGAGCATCATTGTGAGACCGATTGTTGTAGGGCCGTTCAACACAACACACCCTATAAGTAAAAAATACCTATAGGCACTTAAAAACTAAATTGAATGAAGTGATCACCCGAATCGAAGGAAGAAATTGGCATTTGAAAAAACCTTTCGTCAATTTTGAGAAAAATGTCCCTTTATGTTGGAAGTTCTATGAAATTGAATATTCTTCTCTGCATTTTGTTCATACGACGAAACGTTTTGAACTGGGACCTGATTCTCCTTCGGTTGACCTAGCCCATCAAGTTCTATAATCGAGCTAGACTAGATTTGCATCCCCAGATTGACCATCTAGGTACGCTTTGAAAATTTTAGGATGAAATCGTTGTTTAGTACATCCTTAAGCCCCAGTTGTTTTTTTTTTTTTTTTTTGCTAACAATGGTGGACCAGCAAACAAACGGCGTTTTGAACTTGGGCCTGATTCTCCTTTAGTTGAAGCATTGTTTATTACATCTTTTAGCCCCAGCTGCTTTCAATGCCTTCAACTCGGCAAGCTTGATCGACATAAGCGCTAAATAACATGAGTGTGCCCAAGTACCTAACGCGAATAATAACAACCTATTTCTAAGGCAGAATCCTGTTTTTCAATACAGAGGAATCACCAAAAACGTACGAAATCACAGCGGGAGTTCAACAGGGGTCAGTTCTGGGACCGTGTGCGATTATTAATATTATGTACGATAGAGTATTGAATATAAGGATACCAAGAGGAGTAAACATTATCGGAAACGCTCACGACATCGCAGTGGTAGTAGTGGCCAAAACAATAAAGGAAGTCACGGACCATCGCAATAACACTACCAAAGATGTAAATACATGGCTCAGCTCGTCAGATCTGGAACTGGCGGACCATAAAACAGAGGGCAATCTCAAACGCTTAAGACAACAAGTCGGAGAGCACACAATCGAGTTGAAATCAAACATTAAATGCCTAGGGGTGCTTCTAGACCACAGGCTTTACTTCATAGAACACCTAAGGCATATGAGTGAGAAATCTAGCCGAGTAGTCGCTGGAATATCAAGGTTCATGCCGAATATTTGAGAACCAAAGCAGCAAATAGGAAATCTGCTTCTAACGGTAAGCAAATCAATCCTCACGCAAGCAGCCTCTATTTGGGCCTCGGCCACCTGTATTGATTCATACATGAGAAATATAAAATCTGTGCAAGGAAGAGCATCACTCAGAGTATGCTGTGCAGACAAATTTGTATCTGATTATGCATTAAGTATGAAAACGGGGAGAATACCAATCGGGCTAAAGGTAAAAATCTCAGCGAAGATTTTAACCCTGGATTTGGAGATTGATTTGCTGATTATGTCTTGAAGAAAACGTTCATTGTGCAAGAAGTTCAATATTTAGGGACTTAACTGGTGAAAAACCTACTGTCTGAGAGGTATGACTGAACCTCACCCAACTTTTGATTCTAATTCCATCTTTATTATTTTTCTATGCTACAAAATATGTGTCAAAACGATCATACACCAATGGAAAGGGTTGTAACCATTTACAACGCAACTGTTCAATAAAAAAACACACCCCGATTTTATTATTGACGGGCTCAATAGCAGGATGCTTGGTGCGATGATCTCCCGTGCAGTCTGAGTTCGATTCCCAGCCATAGCAACACCTAAATGATTTTTTACTCGCCCTCCTCTCGTGATAATATGACAATCATCTAAGTAGTACATATTTTCAAGAGCTTATCATTACTTAGTCGCTCGAAGTCAGCATTAAATGGAAGGTCCCTCCATCGTGAAACAATTACACACGCACACATGATTGGCTGTGAGAAGAAGCTAGGACCTGTTTTGATTTTATTAACATGACCCTGTTACTACTTTAAAAAAAAACAAACTCGACTACACTATTTCATGACTTGTTAGTAACTTTTTGCAGACAATCAAAATCATGGAACGTTGAACCCAACAGTCCACCTCCGACTGTTCTCTTTATACTATCATTGAACTCACCCTTAACAATAATAATTCGCTCTGTTAATTTTCTTTGGCGACGCAAAGCTTTATATCACAGCTTTTTAGATTTTTTTTTGATTCATAAAACTTCTTAAAGAACACATCCGAATACCCCGGTTTCATGAAGATTTAAGATTTAAGAGATTTAATAGAAATACGAATTATGTCATACTCGAAAGTTCATGAAACTCTCCCATCCTTATTGAGTTCGACTTTTCATCGTTTCTATATGCATACGCAATAATATGAACCTTCAGAAATCCTTGTAGTCCTTGTACTAATTTGTATTTCGAGGAATATATGTAAATAAAAATTAATAAATAGATATCGCCAATAAAAATGAAATATATTTGGAATTTATTTTAATGGTCTACCACTGTAAAATATATACGTACTTCTTCAATAGTCTGAGTGTAATAAATTACCTCTACTCGAGCCAACACCCTCTACACAAAAGTACCCTCAGTTCGGTGCTATAAATTGTCACAGATCTGGATCGACAATTGACATTGAGGACTATCTCCACCAGAACTTTTATTTAATTTTCCCTATTACATTTATTCGATAGATTTAACCAACAAGAAAATGAATAACAAAACACTCAATCAAGACTCTCAGACCATGGATGGTCACATTTATATCTCGACATTCATTACCAAATAATCTCCCTAAAAAGGGAAAATCAATGAAAGTAACTTAACATCAACAAAAGGTCAATCCAACTTTGTCAAAGTGGCATTAGTTCTACAATCTGAACAAAAAAGGTGGCAAAGGACCGCATATTAATATAAAAGGTATTGCGGCGGCATATGAAAGTTGTATGTCGAACAAATAATGGCTGCTTTGATGACACATCATTTCAGGACCTCTTAACCGACTAAGTATTGATGTGTTCGCAGAATTCATGAATGTGCATGGTCATCCAAATGGTTCATGACTTATGTTTGAGTCCGTAAATTCGTGTCAACTGGTTCCAATGGGAACTTTGAAGTGACAATGTGACCGCACAGTGACTAAGAGCCTAACACATAATTATCCGCGTACTTTGATTCAGAATCCTCCAAAATAAATGAACCTTACCCAGAGAACTTTCCAAATTTTAACGAGAATGAATGGTCATACGCAACAGAGAGCATATTCACGTTAATGGCTGCGTCAAAAAACATTACTTCAAAAACTTAGATCCACTTACGAACTAAGCGAAGGATATGAATGGACATAAGATCACAATGAGTTGTGTTGCGGTTTGGTGAGGATATAGAGCAGTAGGAGTGATTGAGACATCCTTTCACTTGATGCTATACGGCAAGTATTCGTTTAATGAAAAAGTGTAAACTCGAGAATTGAATCAAACTCAACATAAAAATAACGGACAAGTATAAGAAAGTAGGTCAGTCATTTGTCCCTCTGTTGGTCTTTGCATGCAGCTGAAGGCTAAACGGTGGAATTTAATTTATGTAAGAGCATGTCAACGCGAGCTTCCCGATTATATTTTATTTACCAGAGGTTTTCCGATCTTGCTTTATAGGTCCATAACTGAAAGCCCAGTTTTTAAACAAGTTACAGACTTTCGATTAGACCCAAATTTAAAAAATCTTTGCTATCCCTGGGGTTGTATACTTCAATAAAATTGATTAGTATACGTGTACTAAGACCCGTATCTTAGGGGTATCCAATAAACTGCAACTGGAAAAACTCCCTGTTACAAAGCAACCAAGTGCCTCTGAAAGGACTATTTTTACCATTGATGACCATGCTAAACGAACAATAATAATGATGTTGAAGAGTACATCTGGAATGTGACTACATTAACAGGAATGCGTCGCGACAAAATATAATGAAAAAATGTGACATATAACATGGACCAGTGTTGTAGTGAGCAGAAACAGTGACTATTCGGATGTGGATTTATTTTCAGTGACAGAATTAGGCAAGCAGTCTTGTATTTTCAAGACATTAGCGTACGCATTTTAAAAATTCGCATCAAAGCCAAATTCGTTATTCGCCAACATATTAAGCTTTATATGGGCTCACACTCCAACGCGACGGAGGAAATAGATTGTATGTACAGTTAAAAACTGCTTCTACGAGCTCATTGATAAAATCGAACTGGGATAATTTTAATCAAAGGTAGATAGAGAAAATATCTTAAGCAGTATTGTCGAAAAACTAGACGAAAACACGCCTGGCAACGGATTTAAGCCAATTGACTTCGCTGCGAAACGAATTGCCACTGTAGACAGCAAACCTAATATTTCCTCATCTCGATGTTGAAGCGGTAACATGGCAGTCTCCAGATCAACGAACAGACAATGAAATTTATCACATTTTGATAGACTAGAGGCACACAGTATTTTGGATGTCCAAACATTCCAAGGGGCTAACATCCTCTCGGACCACTAACTTGTTGCAGATAAGGTAAGAATGCGGATATTCACCACACCATAATAAATCAGAAATACTGTGAACAAATTTATTGTCAAATGACTTCAATTGAAAGAGAGCCTTCTCAAAACGCGTATCCCTTAACCTTTCGATTAACACCAAGTGCTGGGTTTCTCACGCCCACCAGCAAGAATCCCTTGGTTTGATAAGGGATGCCGACAGATGCTCGCAGCCATGAACGAGCCCTAATTGGCTAAGCAGCAGGTGAAGACAAGAGCTGCGGTTAGGCTCTACAGGCAAAGAAGAAGGAAAGAACACCGGCTTTTCAGAAAGAAGGAAAAAAAGAAAGAAAAACGAGCGATCGATCATATAGAGAGATGACACTCCAGAAACGATGTTCGCAAGTTTTACCAAGTGTTAAACGTCAAAACCAATTATACAAGCCTGGAACAGAATTTTGCCGAGACGAACATTAAAATATCGTAGTTGAAACATGATCGCTGCTGAAGATATGGAACCATTGACTGTTAAACGCTGCCGCTGTCAGGCAGGACGATGAAAACTACCAACTTAAATATTAAGCTTATTAAGGCTGCCAGAAATGACTTCAGCAACGTTGGAAAACTAAACTGCGCAACAAAAAGGCATATCTGCCTTAATATGTGAGCGCCTGATACCGTTTGCCAACAACCTCATCAGTTTTAGGCCAGGTAAGTCCTCGTTGATCAAATCTTCACACTTAGACAGATCCTGGAAAAACCCCAAGATGTCCAAATCGATATCCAACACCTAATCAACGATTTCAGAGCTGGGCTTAGCTGTAAATGAGTGTAAGACCAAATATATACTGTCAACTAGAAATGATACACAACATCGACGAATTGCACAGAACTTCACCATTGACAGATATAACTTTGAATTAGTACGAGACTTTGCCTACCTCAGCTCCGTTATCAACTCTGACCAAAGATTATTAAGACACGCAGATGACGCATTGAGAACAAAAAACAAAAATGTTTGCTCACCAGTTTCATGGTACGGGCGTGCGGTGTGCACCTGCACACATGACAACGAGATTCAAATATATTGCGGGCTGTTCCAGTATGACCCGCCATAGAACAATTTTTCTTGTATGCAGCGAGTCATCTGTATGGCTGTATAATCTTTGCTCTGACACAACATCTTATCACAAATTAAACGAAGAATTACTCTTGCCGAGCATAAAGCTATCTTAGCATTTCTTTCCACACTCAAGCAACTAAGGAGATTCTATATAAGACCCTGATCATCCCAGTCCTGCTCTACGTCGCTGAAGCATGGACCATAAAAAAATTCCTCGAAAAATCCTCAACCAAGAACTATACGAGCTGTACAGCGCCGTATACCTCGTCAGAAAAAATCGCATCAGGCCGGCGCGCGTTTGGAGAGGCATGTTTGTTGAGGCCCAGGTTCATTCTGGACTGCAGTGCCGCTTTAATAAATATTTATGTAAAAAACTATAAATTCCGCCTTCATGCATGGATGGCATACACACACTCATGAATTATTATGAGAAGAAAAGTTAGGCACTGATTCATAACAAATCTCTTGCGCTAAGAATTTGTTTGTATTTTAAGATAAGCCTAAGGAGATCCAATGTTTGACTATGATAATCACGTCCTATATTTTTGGTCTGAGGCATGGAACGCATCTAAGGCGTATCCTGTTTATTTTGAGGAAAAATGCATCAAAAAAAGTTATCTTGTTTCCCGTTTACGTTGGCAAAGTCTGGAGACGATGATTCACCAAAAACTTGCTGTACAGCGAAAAATAAATCCCATTAAGAAGAGGTCGTATACTCGTATCAAGTGGGCAATTGTTAAATAGTTAGCCGTATGTTATTCGCTACTGAGTAGCGGGTATTCGATTCTGCTCGAAGTACCGAATCGTTATTGTCAACTTAGTTTCGTTCCTTTCACATGTTTCGTTACGAATAACGAATTTTATGTTATCGTATGGTTTGGTTTAGTTACTTGCACTATTCCACGCATTTGCGGTTCGATTCGTAGAAGTACGAGAAAGATTTGTTTGATTTGTAACAGCTCAAGTTAAAACAGACCTGAACAAGCTTAAAGTAGGAAATTGTAAGCAGATAGCTAGGGAGATGGTCACCTGGTATGAAATATTGGTACAAGTAACACCGTTAGACTTTTTCCTGTGGGGATATGTAAAGTCAAAAGCTTATGCCGACAAACCCGCTTCGAATCAGGCCTTGGAGGAAAACATCACGCGTGTCATTCGCCAGTTACCAGTCGAAATGCTCGAACGAGTGATCGAAAATTGGACTCAACCATCTGCGACGTAGCAACGGCCAACATTTGATAGACATAATCTTCAAAAAATAAATGCCAAAGAATGTTCTTTCAAATGATAATAAACATTCTCCATTAAATTTGAATTTTCTGTGTTTTTTGCTTTAAAAAGTAGGGAACCTCAAAATGGATCACCATTTATAAGTAACCCAAAGTTTATAAGTGTCAAAATGCTTCATGCCTGCAAATTTCGCGTTCAATATTGCATCGTTCATTATTACCATCGCAGGAGCTTGGCAGTTACCTGTGTTCATAAAAGAAAATTGACAGTCAGCATGTTGTCTATTGTGCATGTCATGTGTTTTTTTTTTGTTGCTGGTGAATGGCAGGAAAAAAGAAGGAAGTAACATTTTTGCAAATTATTTAATATTTTACTCAGATATGTAGAAAAAACTATTTATTTCGCATTTAAAACTTTAAATTAATTTTTTTATATACGATGATCCGGTTTGCAATGAAAGTCGAATTTATATCTGGACGAAGGAAGAAGTCGATGATCTGGGGACAACTTTTAACAGAGATAAAGACTATTTCTCCCTTATTTTCGTATGACAAGTGTGAAATTGTCCAGAAATTATAAAATTTAAAGATTTTCTACCAGCGGATAAAGAAATGAAACAGACAGAGCGGTAGGGACGTCCCTTCGTGGCATTATTTTGAAGAACCACCAGAAGAGCCTGTGGTAGAAGTCTTTAGAAGTGATGACATCGAGAATGATGATGAGGAAGTGCAAGAGACTCCTAAAAAGAAAATAAAAAAAACGATAAAAACGATATAATGGTATTTTAAGAAAAGAAAGCTAAGGAAAATGAGCGGCGCCACCAGGAAATTATTAGCGTTCAACGCGAAAGAAAAGGTTGAGAAACAGCGTTTAGGAGTTGGGCGATGTAGTTCATTTCAGTGATCGATCAATTTAGTTCAAACCGTGTTGCTGAACTAGTTCGTTCATTTTAGTTCATTTTAGTTTAGTTTACAAAAAATTCCAAAGTTATAATGAATGTATGTATATATTATGTATCATGTCGATAGGTAGATGTGAAAAGCAACAATATGGATAACAATTTAGGAAAAATGTGTATGTGTGCATTTTTACACAGAGGCTTTGTAATTCGTTGTAATGTGTTTCGCGAACTGGAAAGATAAAATTTCACTAAACGTCAGTGCTTGGTAGAGAAGTTAACCATGATAACGACAAGATAGAAGAGACCAGCTCAACCGTTTGTCTCTTTTAAAAATACAGATCTTGATGTGTATACTAGAAACTCTTGTCATCCAAAGAAAATATAAGTAGAGAAAGAAACTAGAAACGTTGAACTAAGTTGACTAGTTCATAGAACTAGTTCGTTCACGAACTACCCAAGCCTCTTTAGAGGTTCTCTTATCTCTAAAAGATGCATTACAAAGAATGTCCAATTAAGCTGGCAATGCCTTCAAAAAATGAGTTGTGATTTTTATTTTGTGTTTTTTTTAATCCTTCTTCAGTTGTTTTTTATGTACCAAATAACCTGTAGGTAATAACGGGTGTCTTTTTAGAGGTTGGTTTTTCGAATAGAGATAAAACTGACATTTTGTGATCAAATCGGGCAACTCTAATGTCATTTATGTTCAGTTTGGTTTGCCATTTCATCATGAACAGTTTGACAAATATGCAAAGCTTGCAAATCGTGCAAATTTAGATGGGAAAAGATGGTCCATTTTATGGTCGACATAATCTTCCATCAGAGTAATTCGGTCAACCATGGATCGTTTCGCACTATGTTTACTCTATGTGATGATACGCATCCGCAGAGACGTCGAACAGTGCGCACCGAAGAAACAATTGCCGCTGTAGAGCACCGTGCACAGCGATTGGAGCTTCGTCCATCAACTTTATTGAAGATTTTGCGCAAAGATCTTGGCTTACGACGTTAGAAGATCCAGCTGTGCCTAAATTAAAGCCGTGAGACAATGCAATGCCTCGTGATTTTGGTGTATGGGGCGAAAATGGCATTGATCTCGATGCTGATTTTCATCGCAAAATTTTGTTCAGTGATGAGGCTCTTTTTTGGTTGAATGGCTATGTCAACAAGCAAAATTGCAGCATTTGGAGTGAAGAGAATCCACATGAGACCCTTGAGATGCCATTACATCCACAAAAACTGACTGTTTGGTGTGCTCTATGGGCTGGAGGATTCAATGGGCCACACTTCTTGCGAAATTATACTAGAGAGTCAGTTACCGTTAATTGAGACCGGTATAGAGCCATGAAAACCGACTTGGATAACATGAATGATGATGAGATGTGGTTCTAACAAGACGGCGCTACATGCCACACAGCGCACGTCACAACCGATTTATTGAAGGAAACATTGGATGGGCCCATTATTTCGCGGAATGGACCTGCCAATAGGGCACCAAGATCGTGTGATTTGACACCATTGGATAATTTTCTTTGGGGATATGTGAAGTCGCTCGTCTACGCCAAAAAAATGTTGGAAGCCAACATTCGTGGCGTTATTGCCGACATACGTCCCCAAATGCTGGAAAAAGTGGTTGAAAAATGGACCTCTAGACTTGGCCTACTCGAACCAGCCGCGGCGGCCACAAGCCCGAAATCATGTTTAAGCACTAATGTCATAAGATTATCCTTCCAATAAAGCCAAGTTGATGGGCATTATAAAAATTTTCTTGTGTTTTATTTCAATTCGAAGTTCTATACCTATATAACAAAATATGCATATTATTACCAAATTGTCAAAAGTAGGATCCTTCTCCTGTTCTATGATAATACTATGAAGAACAACACGAGCCAATGTTATGTATTTTGTGTAAACCAACTTTTTGAATTCAATAAATTCGAGGTTTTGAAACATAGATTTTAATCTTTCAAAAGCTTAAACTATCGTTAAACTTTCGTTTGACTATGTTATAGTTTTTTTAGTGCTGGTGAAATGTCTGTGGTCGCGATATGCCACTATAAGATAGGCAGAATGGCCTAAAATATGACCTTCCTGAATTACTCTTTTTTTAACCGTTCTTGAATGCTCTTCTAATTGAACTGCGCTTCCAAACCGAAGTATCATGCCAACTACCAGGATAGCCAAAACATATGCCAATAAACTTTTGACTATGGTTACATATAGCTTAAGAAGAAGCAAAGAATTTAATAAATATTAATCGAAAATGTAGCCTCACGATTGCAGTAGCTCGTTGGTCTATTTTGGGTGCATTATGGGAATTTGTGTTCCTTCTTTACATCCAAGAACTTTTAGAAACGGATTATTTCTTATGCTTGCGAATTTGTCCATTATTTGTTTTTGGTCCTTGGTTGAATCAGGCCATTTTATATGTCTCTTTCTTAACTTGAAAAGCAATTTGGATATTTCCATGAAATATTTGAAAGCTGCTCAAATACAAATACAAATTTTGGCGCAACAGGCTCGTTAGTACCCAGGCCCCAGCTTTCTCACAACCATTCATGTATGCGTGTGTACTTCTTGCACGATGGCAAGACTGTTTTATGCAAATTCCGAACGGCGAAGTGGAGGTAGGCTGTTCTTGACAATTGATAATACTCGGATGAATTGTCAGATCATCACGAGAGGAGTGCCAGTGAAATATCATTTTAGGTGATGCCCCGGCTGGGAATCGGGAATTTGAAAGCTACTCCTTCAGCAATATTAAACAAAATACTGATTTCCCTAAACGAACAATTGTTGGCAAGCTTCCAAATGGTTAGGTGTATTGCTAGCCTCAAACCCGTTTTAGGCAGACCGAAATTACTCTTTTACAGCCTAATATGTATTTTAAACTTAAAAATTAAATATGGAATTAACGGAAAAGGTACCTTAAATGTTGACCTGGGCATACGGAAATGATGTCGAAAAGCATCATCGGGAAATTCATAAATAGTTTTGTAAAAGGTCTTGTCTGGACATCTCTCTTCAATACTTAGTAGACAACAAATATATCTGCCTTTTTTGGATTTTTCTTTTCGCCAGTTTTTATACCTATCCCATACGGGTATATTTGTTTTGACATTAAGTTTGTAACATAGAGAAATAATTTCGATAGATATATCTCAAAGTATATTGATCGACTCAGAATCGCTAGCTGAGTCGATATAGCCATGACTGTCTGTCCGTCCGTTCATCTGTGTGTCTCCGGTTTTCGGACCTTCAATTTTGAGCTAGAGTTTTGTTATATAGACTCTCTATCCGAAGAGCAAGCTCAAACATTTTTGAAATCCGCCCACTTTTGGCCAACTGTTAGAAATTTTGAAAAAGTGTCTGAACAACCGAAAATTCAAAACGCGAACATTGCCCCAAGGCCAAATCCAAAGTTGATTAATGAATAATATGGTGGGAAATAACCGCCCAGCTTACCAAACAATATCGCAGCAGTTGCGGTTGTAAACGTCGCATATGGGTAACACTAATAGACTGCTTAAGGGTTTCAAAGTATATACAACAGTATAAAACAAAATTAATGAGAGAATTAAAACTTATCGCCAAGAAACCTATTTCGGAACTGTCATATTCCGAGAATATTTGATACGAACGCCATCAATGGGATCTGGTCTGAAGAAATTTTGCCTGAGAATCTTACCCAATCTCAATAAAAATTAATCACAACCAACTCTGTTGGTTTTGTTGTATTCTAAGAGTAAATACAAACCCCATCAATGTGGCATCATCTGTCAATATTTGCATAAAATCGCGGGAGACATAATAGAACATCAGAAGTAGTGATCCAATAAGTTGAAGGCTTATGTTGTCTCTTCAACAAAATTTGAAAAAATGAAAAAGTGAAATAAAACTGATTCCGAACATGCCATTTACAATCGCCTTCTCAACATCCTTCATCCAATAAAACGTATTTCATCAGTTTTAAGCCCTTTTTCAAAGTCATACCAAAAGGATATACAAAAAGGAACAACACTTAAAAATACAAAAGGTACGTATATACAGAGCAGATCCAAAAACAACTTTCATCCAACAACCATATTGGAACTCAAAGCCGTTAATGGATTTGAACTTCACAAATCGATTAATTTTTTCCATCTACCAGGTGTCACCGAAAATCTTAACGAATGAGTGGCCTTCTTATAAATCCTCCATTTTAGAAAGAAACAAAAAACCAAACCGATTAATTCAGCACATTATATTTTCTAAGGAAATTGTTTACCTAAAACAAAAGCCGGTCTTCCATTGAAATTCCATTAAAAAGGATTATCTTACCTCTCCTATTTTTCATTTTCTTAAAGGACCTGTCCCATTTAGATAATCTTCACAATCTAACCGCTCTTCTCAAACCATCGCATCGCTTAGAAAAACCCTGTGACCAATAATATACCAACCCATCTGTCTACAAATACGATTGGCGACAAGAAAAACAACAGGACGACAAAGAAAGGAGCATGTAACTATATATATGCACCCTGTTTCAGCAGCTCCCACATATTATTCTGGTTCATAAATTTTTGTATCGAAAACTTACCTCCTACTTGGTGGGATACGCTACTATTAATTCCGTTGTGCTTTCCTGCCAGGCGACATTTTATCCTTGTTATTTTTATTTTGTGTTTTCCTTCCGATTTCAGTTGTCGTCGTTGTTGCTTTCGCCTCTCCTTTTGGTTTTCTTATGCGATATTCTATGCGAAAAACAGAAACTAACGATGTAATCCCAATACAAATGAAAGCGATTGCTGTGATTACATCCTTAGAGGTAAGCAGATTTTCGTACTGGATATCCCGTATTTATTTTTTTATTTTTTTTGCAATTTTCGGGGATTTGTTTGAACTTGAAGCCTACTTTTGTCCACGTATGTGTAGTGTTATCCTTTTCAGCGGAAACTATGCGAACTTGAAGAGGTTTGCCTTTGCTCATTAATTAAGGTTAAAAGGTCTTTCGGGGCGAATATTTACGAACGGCAAGAGATTACTCAGTTCGACTTCATTAGTTGGATGAATGTAGGTACATACGTGTGTTGAATATCCTGATTAGCCATAAACTCAATAACACCACACTTATTATTTCTTTTTTTTTATATGCACAATGAAACGGATAATATCCCCAGCTGGAGAATTATTTCCTTTAGATTTCTTTGACTATCGACTTATCCTGGATAAGGGCTCTGAACACACAAGTAAATCAAAAAATACACACACTTATTTCTGCAGGAAATTTCTGTACAAAAAGCGATTATTCCGCGCACGTTAGCAGGTCCGAACGGTTTGGAAATTGCTCGCAGACTGGATAGCGCAATAATGGACTCCTATTGGTATCTCCTGTGCTTTTGTTCGTGTATTGGACCAAAGTGGATCCAATGTGGAATCTATTGGTTCATGTGTGTTGTATAATCAAAGTGTATACACACGCTCACAGGCGATAAACAATGGTTTCAGGGATTCGAAAGATACATAGTTTTCAACCCACAAACACCCGTCCTTAAATATTTTGAGAATTTTGTTTTTGTTTTGAATCCATTCGACCGCGTGTTTTCTTGAGAATCGTGTCCTTCTTGCTGTCGAATTAACATGCGTGGAAAGCTGTTTGCTAGGATATTAGGAGAGCGACAGTAGGAGTGCAGGAGAGAGAGCTTTTCTCGATTTGGAGTTCATTTTACCATCACTCGTCAATCTTGCAAATTCTCCTGTTTGGTATTTATTTATTTTTTTTATAGCTTTATGCCAATTATAGCTGTGTGAAGGGTTAATGAGATATTGAATAGGTATATCCGAGTTGGTGGTAGGAAGAATGTAATTCCAGAAGGATGTTATATAGATAAACACCGATTACTGCCACGGTACTGACCCAGTCATTGAAATCATTGTTTGAAAAGAGATTTTTGTTTATGCGTTGTCGACGATATTAATCACATCTAATGACTCATTTATAGCGCTAAGAACGGAGGGGGTGTTTTTTTTTTAATTGAAAGGTAATGGCCTAAATAAGATCTGTTGGTTGACTGATACTGGGATTGAACCTAAACTAAGAGCCTTTATCTCTGTTCAATGATTTATGTGATGATATATGCAAACAAGAGAAGACTTTAAAAAAAAAGCTTTAAGGGCGACAACGAACTAAATAGGAAGGATATGCTTAGGTAAAGGAATAGAATCTGAAAATATTAGATATCAAATAAATGGACTGAGAATCATCCTTTGGCAAAAACTAAACTTTATCGTAGAGGTATGTCTTAGCAAAGAGTATAGAACTACATAGAGTACGCATCATAGCTAAAAATGTTGTAGCCGTTTCAGACGCCGGCGCGCGGTAAGAGCGAAGGGGAAATTTCGTAGATCGTATGCGTCAACAAGGCTGTTGTTTGATGCTGGGTTAGCAATGTGAACGCTGGGGTATCATTATCAGTACTCCACATAGAGAATATTCGTTGTATGAGATGCGCTCGCTATGTAGTTCTATACTCTTTGGTCTTAGTCTATTTTAATCTTGGACCAACTTGGACCAGGAGGGAATGTTCTAAAATCACATGGATCTCAGTCTTCTCAGGTATACCATAAACATATGTATACATGAACTTCCTATGAAACAGTGTAAATTAATAAATCACCTAGCAAATATTTTCAAACAATTGTAAAATCTTGTCTGAAGCAGATGAAAGCGGAGTCCATCCTTCCTTCTCCCAAACGCCAGTAGAAGAATGCCCAAGACTTATTCAACGAAAGTGAACAACCTATATGAGCTTGTGTTACATACTTGTAAAACATTATTTTAAGAACTTTAAGGCCTTTTGAATAGATGAGTCCAACGGGAATGGGTCGAAAGGAAAAGGTAAGAGCTGAGAATACTGACGTCAACGAGTCCTAGAGTCATCTGATAAATTGGAACTGGCTCTCCAAGTTAGACGATATGCTTTTAAAAAACCTAATAGCGTAAAAACAACATATCTTGGAGACAGAATTTTGAATTTTCACCTTTAACGACAAAAAGGATAACGACAGTTGTATCCGCAATTGCAGACGTATTTAATGCGAAAGTATTGCAAGAGGTGGCTGTCTTCAGGCCAACAAGCAATTCATAAGAATGGGCCTCATTGTGACGGAGGGAGGAGAATTTCCCTTCGCTATACTATAAATAAGGACGAGTTTGGGCGGTATACCAACACTTGACATGGTTCTGTATAGTTTGTCGCTATAAATGCTGTCGTGTGCTGCTTTGAAACCGGTGAATAGGTGGTAGGTACCGATTTGGACTTCTTGGATTTTTTCCAGGATCTGCCCAAGTGTGAAGACTTGTTCGGTCGTGGACTTTCTTGGACGGGTTCACTGGCGCGATGGTTAGTGCGATGAACTGCCGCGCAGAAGGTCTTGGTTCGATTCCCAGCCGTAGCAACACCTAAAATGATTTTTTACTGGCACTCCCCTAGTGATAATTTGACAAATCATCCGAGTAGTATCAAATGTCAAGAATAGCTTATCTCAAGTTCGCCGTTTGGAGTCGGCATAAAACAGGAGGTCCCGCCATCGTGCATGAAGTACCCACGCACACATGAAAGGCTGTGAGATAGCTCGGCCCTGGGTGCTAAAGAGCCTGTTGCGCCAAAAATTTGTATATGTTTTTTTTTGTGGACTTTCCACACTTCCACAACCACACTGATAAGGGCTGATAAGGTAGTTGGTGAACTGTTTCAGGCGCTCACATTTTATCGCAGGATCTAGTAGGCGATGTTGAGGAGACTTATGCCTCTGTAGTTGGATCGGGCAAAAGATGCTCAAGTTCTATTCTTCGGGCATGCATTCATTCGACCAGATTTGGCTTATGAGTTGTTGGATGTTACTTACCAAGTAAGCCTATCAGCGGATACGCCGTCATTTCCGGCAGCCTTATTAAGCTTCAGTTTAGATATTGCTATCCTCACTTACTTAAGGTCGGGTGGTTTTCAGTTTTCGCTGTTGTTGCCAACATATAATTTTTCGTTCTGCCTGACGGCGGAATGTTGTTCGTCATCGTCGTTTAACAGTCTGCAAAAGTGGTTCTTCAATATCCTCATCATCTTAACCAAAATATTTGCGTGTTCATCTCGACTTCACACTTTGGTAAAACTAGCGAACATCGTTCCTGCAGTGACACCTATCAATATTTTCGATCGCTCGCTCTTCTTGCTCTCTTTTCTTATTTCTGAATAGCCGAGCATCTGTCGGCATTCCTCATCAAACTAGGGGTTTCTTGAGGGTGGGCGCCAGAAACCTAACACATAAGTTGCGGCTGATATAATGGCTTTTTGGCATCTTTGCCATTGTTCTCCGATATTTGATGCTGATGGTATGGTAGATATCCGCATTCTTACCTTGGCTGCAACAAGGTAGTGGTCCGAGTCGATGTTAGCTTCTCGGAACGTTCGGACATCCAAAATACTGGATGCGTGTCTCTTGTCTATCGCAATGTGGTCAACTTGGTTGACCGATCATTGCTCTGGAGACCGCCATGTCCCCTTATGGATATCGATGTGAGGAAACTGTGTGCTTGCTATAGTGGCATTTTGTTCCATAGAGAAACTTAAGTCCGTTACCAGATGTGCAGTCGTATAGACTAGGTTTTCCGACAATACTGCTAAAGATGTCTTTTCTTTCTACCTTTGCATTTTAACTTCGTACTTCGATAGTTGCTAATATCTAGGTTTTATCAAGGAGTTCGTAGAAGTATTCCTTAGCTATATCATCTTATTCCTCCATCAGGGCGTGAGCGTAAGTAAATCTTATTTTAGTGAATTTGGCCTTGATATTATAAAGCTAATGTCTTGCAACATAAGACTTCTTGCCTAAGTTTAGCACTTATAACAATTCCGCATAATCCACGAATAGTTACTGTTTCTGCTCACTATAACACGGTCCATAGATGCCACAGTTCTTCATCCTCCTTTTGCCAAGCCTATCCTATCGTATATCCTAGATGGCAGTAGTATCTGCTTTGTAGCAGCTTAGGGTTTCCGTTATTTGTTCGCTTGCACCTCTCCTGTTTAATGTTTCACATTACAGCTACAGATACGAACGTCGTTGTCCTTTTTCGTTTAGCAGGGTCGTCAACATTGAAATCAGTCCTTTCCGATACTATTAGTTGCTTTGTGACGTACAACGAGACAGGAATCCATGCATTTTATAAATTTTACCGTTGAATGTCGAACAGCAGTTTCGACAAGACATGAACTATTTTCCGAAGAATTTTATTTTTTTTCGGAACATTTAAACATACAATTCATTTTATTTTTCATTGCTTGCCTCTTTTATTGCAGCATAATTCATCTAACAATGAGTCAATGGTTATATGTTCTTTATGTTACCAACTATGGGATATTAAATCCGGTTTTCTATTTGTCATCGAATAGCACAATCAAAATAAGCATTCCAATGAGCTCTATTAACTAATCATGAAACCTTCAATGATGTGAAAAGCTTTCAAAACTCTTCACAACTTGTTTCTAGTTACCGCCTTAGTTTTTTATGAAAGAATCGGAACCAGCTCTTTGATATCCTCTTGTGGTGCTGTACTTTCACCTCGCACAACGTGTCAGTACATAAATCCACGTAATCAATGGCTGGACAAACTAGGTATGCCTATTTCCTTGGTATGCTAACGAACTTGGTTCACTTTGCCATTTTTATATCATCCTGATCCTGTGGTGTTTCAAGCCATTCACTGGGTGGTGCTGGGAGCGGGATTTATTTATTCCGATTAATTACAAAGACCTAGTAGGAGGTCAAGTGGGCGTTGGAAAAAAGTGGGTGAATCATGAATGCTAGCAAAAATAAATAGCACAGCAAATGCTGAGCTTTTGTTGTTAGTGTTGCTGTGTAACTGCCATTGACAGGATTTATTTTAGCACAAAGATTGTGAAGAGGATGAGAGGAAAGTAATTCTGAATGCTGTGGATTGTTTGCGATGCTGGGAATATAGCACGTCGTATGCAAATAATGTTTTTCTGGGTAAATAAATGACATAATGGATAGACTGCCATATTAATGAAGTGGTGCAAATTAATTATAGTTTTTAGAATTACCTAGTTATTTTGGTAAGCAAGTTTATTAGAGGAGTTATGCTATAATCGCAATTGCTTATCTCATGGGGAATGCAGTTAAACTCTCTTTGAAACAATTTATGCTTGATATGCGGACCTATTTGATGAATGGATCCGTGGATGATACCTCTTTATGTTTGCAAAGGGGTCTTAATGGAGTACTTCGCGACAACTTCCGAGTCAAATAAATAAAAAAAACAGCCAGTATATTAATTTGAAGGGCAAAAATAACAAAACTTGATTCCTCTTTCGTCTTTCAACAAAAATTTTAGGTAAATATTGAATTCTATAGGCACGCTCGAAATATATTTTGGTATAGCAAACATGTTTCTAAAGCAATGTTTCAAGTCAAACTTGCTGTGAATTCTTAAACAACGTGCGAAAATTATAAAATTGTATTTTCAAAATCAATGCTTCGTTTGAAAAACACTTACAAAATACAAGCTTACTAGCTTACTAGCGCATCATACTAACAGAAAATGAAATCTCAATTGGAGTCTTGGCACGACCTGTCAAATAACCAAAAAAAAAACTGGCGGAAGCTGGATTAAAGAAAATCCAAGAGACTGATTTCGCTCAATAGACCGCACATTAGCTCCACCATAGATGTCATCACTGGACACTGTCTATCATGTAGGTACACAAAAAGTCTAGGACTTCATTCAAACGACTTCTGCAAGAGCGGAAGAAGAAAGAATACTTTATCATCTTTATAATTGGCCGGACCTATCAAACAAAAGGAAGCTTCATCATTGGATGCGTGCTGGTGCCACTGTGGCTGGCAGCCACTCTAGCTAACCTGCCTAACCGAAGACCAAGTGGTTTCTTATTAAACCAAAGGTTATTTTGACACTGACAGCTGTTTTCCGCTAGAAATTTGACTGAAAGTGCATAGCCATACTGCGGAACGGTATGACTCGCCTTAAGGCTGAACTATAATAGAAGATGGCTGCGGACGACTACTTCCGTAACTGTGCGAACACATGCAATTTGTATTGTACGACTATAATAGCTTTTCGCTTCGATTCATTTAGTTTTCGTTCACTTTTGCTCACTTACGAAAGAGCGAATTTATTCGCTCTTTCTCTTTCTTTTGTTCTTTCATACAAAAATTTGACATTTCACTTCAACAGCTGTGTACATTTAAATGTGTAAGTTCATAAGAAACGAAATTTTGTTTGGCAAAATGACTTCCACTCTAACAATCGCTTCCATTCACACAAGTCTATTATGGGCAACTTGAGTAATTGACAGTGCTGAAGAAAACTTAACGTAGAATTTTGACATTAGCTTCCGATTGCTTCCGACTATTATAGCTCAGCCTTGTTATAGTCTTCTACAAGGTGGCGCAAAAATAACCTCCCGATGTTTTTTGGCTGTAATTTAAAAAAAATTAAAAACTTTGATTCTTCTTGTGGATTATTTTTATTTGGTCTTTTAATTTTTTTTACATCATGTCGAGAATATGATGTCATGTAAATGGCCGCCGCCACAGTTGATTGTCATTTGAGCCCTTTTTATGGCATTTTCCATCACTTTGGCCAAAACTTCCGGCGATAGGTCCTCACATTCTTGACGGATATTGTCTTTAAGAGCTGCAAGAGTCTGAGGTTTGTTGACATAAACCCGCGACTTCAAAAAGCCCCACAAAAAGAAGTCTGGAGCGGTCAAATCAGGCGATCTTGCTGGCCAGTGCAGATCGCCAAAACGGGAGATTAGGCGCTCGGGAAATGCATCCTTCAGCATTTCGGTTGTGGCACGTGCAGTGTGTGTCGTTGCACCGTCCTTTTGGAACCACATGTTTCCCACTCCCAATTCATCAAGTTGCGGCAAAAAGAACTCGTTGATCATTGCTCTGTAGCGCTCACCATTCACAGTAACCGTTTGGCCCGCGACGTCTTCGAAGAAAAAAGGTCCGATGACTCCTCCAGTGAAAACAGCACATTATACAGTGACTTTGAGCGGGTGTAATGGCTCTTCGTGGGTTACACGCGGATTTTCCGTGCCCCAGAAGCGTAAATTTTGCTTATTTACGTACCCGCTAAGATGGAAATGGGCCTCATCACTCATGATTATTTTTGATGAAAAATCATCTTCCTCTTGGTGGTGATTAAGGATGGCTTGAGCGTATGTTAGACGCGATTGTCGGTCAGCAGCTAACAGCTGATGCACCGTCTGGACTTTGTACGGAAACATCTTCAAATTTTGTACCAAAATTAGCTGTAAAGACCGTCGACTGATACCCATTTGCGTGGCACGTCGTCTGGTCGATGTCGACGGCGCTTCCAGCAGCAATATTCTCTGCAGAACGGCTACTCCGGGGTCTGCCACGCCTGGCAGTAGGCGTTGGACGGCTAGGAAATCTGCGACGAAATTCACGTTGTGCCAAAGTCACCAACCGATTATTGCTCAAATAGGTAGTCACCAATATTCCGCGTTCTGGAGCAGTGTAGCGTAACATTGTTTATTCACGTGTATTTCGCATGTGTTTACTACACAAATGTCAAAACAGAACAGAAATGTCAAAACAGAACAGAACAACATAAATCGCAAAATTTATAGCATTTTCTGATAGGAGGATTACTTTTGCGCCACCTTGTATTATAGTTCAGCCTTTACACTTGAAAACTTTAGGAAATATAAAAAAACAGAGTAGAATTAGCTTACAAGGTGTAATACTCAGCAATTAAAGACGCAAAAAATGCATCTTTTCTGACGATGCGCATTTTCATATTGGCGGCTATGTTATCAAACAAAATTGCCCCATCTGGGTCTTGGAGATCCCGCATGTTATTGTTCAGAAGCCGATGCATCCAAAGAGGGTGACAGTTTGGTGTGGATTATTGGGTGGTGCATCATTGGATTAATTTTCTTCGAAAATGAGACTGGGAACAACTTTTCGGTAGGCGTGCCATGCTAACCGCCTTTTTTACTGAAATCGAAGACATAATTTTTAACGACCTCTGGTTCATGCAGGATGAAGCGCCATGCTACACAGCCCATTCAACAATCGACCTTTTCTGTTATCCAAATAGTGTTATTAGCTCTCTTGGCGATGTCAATTGACCGCCTCAGAAGTGCCATTTGGCCCCTTTGGGTTTTTTTGTTGCGAATCGTTATACAGCGGTGTTATGCCAACAACTTAAGGCCAATATCATTCCAGCCATCCGTAAGCTACAGCCGGAAACCATCAACAAGGTCTTGAAAAATTGGAGTGACAGAATGCGCTACTGCGAAGTCAGCCGAGGCAGCAATACGAATGACGTTGTGTTCCATAACTAATGGGAACATTTGTTTGCCATAAAACGGGTGATTTTTTAAGTGTTAAGTTTTTCAGGTTGGTAGCACTGGTTAGTAATGGCGTCGGAACGTAATCTGTCAAAGTGAAAAGTTTTCAGTATACTCTGGTATACTCGATTCGAAATTATTGAAATTTATTATCAAAATTCGTCTTCTGTGAAAAATATGCACCGTTTGTTACGACCATATTAGGGTCGTCATAGTCGACCTGGTGAATAAACAATTTGTGTTGTTGTCATAAAATTTCGCACCAAATTTACTTTGTTGGACATTAAACCATCGACTCGCATGCGTTCAGTGCGTACCGAAGAGAATATTGCAGTCGTAGCGTCAGTTAATGAAGATCGTGAAATGTCAATACGTCTCCGTTCTCAGCAATTGGAACCACATGGAAAATTGTACGTGTTGATTTGGGTTCGAAAACCTATAAAAATCAACTTGCGCAAGAATTAAATCCCAATGACCTACCCCAACGTCTAATTTTTCGTGAATGGGCCATGAAAATCCGCTGTTCTATCGAAAAATTGTGTTCAAAGATGTTCAACGGTATACGGATTTGTAAATAAGCAAAACTGTCGCATCTGGAGTGATGAACAGCCACGTGCCATGCAAGAATTACCGATGCATTCTGTAAAAACGACTGTTTGGTGTGGCTTATGGGCTGGTGGCATCATCGGTCTATTCACAGACGACCGTGGAAGAAACGTTACTGTCGACGGCGACCACACAGCTTATGAAACAATGGAAATGAATTTGGTGAGCAGCTTATCTCTCGAAATGGCCCTGTGGGTTGGCCGCCAAGATCATGAGATTTAACGCCTCTTGATTATTTTTTGTGGGGTTATGTAAAGTCGTTAGTCAATGCGTAGAAGCCGAACACTATTGAATCCTTACAGGACAACATAGCACGCGTAATACGTGGAATACAGGCCAAAATGCTCGAAAAAGGGACGCAAAATTTGACCTTCCGAATGATCCATTTGAAACGGAGCTGCGGAAAATATTTACATGAAGTTGTCTTTAAAAGATAAATGGCAAAGGTTTATTTATAGCTTAGAATAAAATTTTTGAATATTTGATGCAAATTTTAGTGTTTTATTCGATTTTTAAAAAAAAACTACGCTTAAAAAATCACCCGTTACATGGAAAACTTTTATTTTTTTTAATTTTATTGTATTTAAAAAAAACTTTTTATTTATTACACTTTTTATTTTATTAAATAATCTATAAGCCCATGGTCAAGATGGTTGCGTCAATGAATACCGACGTTCCAACACGTTGTCTTTCACAGCATATAGGAAATAAGAAGCAAACATTTTCGATGAAGTAATGAGGTAGAAGAAGATTTCCGATGACGTGGAGACTAGAAATTGAACTGGTAAGGAAAATTACTTTAACCTTGGCAGCACCAAGCTTTGTGGTGCGGATGATAGCAAAATTACCATACATTATCACAAAACCTTTTACTTTTCCCCATTAATGAGTTTTATTACATTGAGGGGCAAAATCTCAAAACCTGATATATGTTAAAAAAAATCGTCTTCAAGTGTACAGTTCGAGACATATGGCTAAGGACCTGGTGTGGTGGTTGAGGAAACGATCTTAAATTTCGTTTAACTCGAATTCTATTGGATTCGAATTCGAGTTAAACGATATTTTTACTTAAAATTGATTATAATCATAATTAATATTTTTGTCATCTTCATTCTAATGAGCAAAATATTTCATGCATCATCCCGCTCTTTCATTAATTTGTTATTCCAAGCCAATAACTTGGTCGTAACATTGATTATCATCGGCTATATATTTCCAGTAAGCATTGATTTCGACGACCCACTGAATCTTCACCACTCCAACAACCGGTCTTCCTTTTCCTACCACAAACTCGGATTTCCTTATTCAATGTCTCATTAACCCTTCACACTGACAAAATTGGCCCAAAGCTTCAACTTACCGGTCGTATTTCCACAGGGGTTAAAGGAAGAAGATAGTTGACTATACGATTAGTTCCCTTTGAATGATATCCTCCAGCTCTTTTGAATAAGGATAAATGGAAAAAGCTTTAAATTACTCTTTCATACTGCTTGGTATTTTCTTATGGTGAAACATTTTATACGCATGACATTTTATAGCGACGCCAGAGAGATTTAAAAGGAAACACGCAGTCTTAGGTACTCAAAATAAAAACAGAATACTTGAAAGATGTTCAGTTGTGGGTGGTTTAAAAAAAAAACCTTTTGTAGGTAATCTTAGGAATTACCGAATTGTATACATTACCGTAAGTATGTATATGGGTACTTTAGATGTTCGAAAATGGGTTATCAATAGCGCAGATTCCACACTAGAAATACATACAAATTAATTACTCGAAACAAAAAGGATTTGATTCGACTGGACAACTTGTTATCAATATCCGGTAAGGACAGTTCTGATAGTTTGTTTTTTACATAGGCAGTAGTTTTAGTATTTTTATTTCATGCATAATGAATGATAGATTAATCTATTCGTAGTTTGTCAGAAATCATTCCGAGCTTCTTTCGTTAGAATGAAAACACAAACACAATTGATGAAATCATGTTTAGATACAATGCTGTGATCCTGGATCCTAAATACCTTAATCCAAGGAAATTAGTTAATATCATAAATCTCATAAATCTATCTTACTCACATGGAATTAAAGCTTTTAGAGGACTAATTTGCAAGGAGGTGGTAAATCAGTCCATAATACGTTTCGGAGTTTGGCAGATAGCTAAAGACCATAACGACAGACCATTTAAATAGGAACTATATCATGGTGAACAACATGCAAGAGTCCCTAAACCAACTCCAAACAAACTTATAACTGAATCCTGCAACACTCGAAGTTTGGTATATATCAATGTCAATTCAAATGCGTAGACTTACTTTCTTTTACTTAACGGGTTCCCGACCAATAAAGGGTCTATGCATGAAACAAGGGAGCCTTCCGTTCTCTTTGATCCTGCGAACGTTGCTGCCAGTTATTGAGCCCAAGCGCTTTGACATCCTCGATCGCTTGATGCTTAAGGTTCGAGCTTCCTCGTCGTCTCACTATCATTCGCTGATTTTGGCAGGAACGTTATTATTCAATAGCTCGATGCGGCCGAACCAATGAAGTCGACATGTTTTTACCTTTTGTGCTACATCCACATTTTGATACAATCAAAAAGATCACGGTTGTATATTATCCTCCATTCGCCTTCCTCGCATACAGGATCAAATTCGACGAAGTTCTCCGTTTTTATACTCATTGTCCAGCGCACGGCACCGTTAAGTAGGACCATACTGCCTCCATTTGCGCACTCCAAGTTGGTTGAGGTCGGTTTCTACTTGTGCGCACCACTTCAGGTGAGGTCTTCCTCTACTGCCTCCGACGCACGTCTGGCTGGGAATCGAAGACTCTGCGGACCGAAGATTTTTCGAAGAATTTTCCTCTCGAAACGACCAAGGATTTCTTCATGTATTTTTGGTACGTTCCACGCTTCAGCGCCGTAGAGCACGACTTTGATGATCATGTTCTTGTATAGGATCTCCTTAGTAGTCCGAGTGAGGGCTTTACTACTAAATCGCCTTCTTAGCCCGAAGAAACAACGTTTGGCCTAAGTAATTCTTCGTTTAGTTTCTGACGAGATATTGTTTTCAGAGTTAATAGCGGAGGCGAGGTAGACGAAGTCACATACTACCTCAAAGTTATATCTGTCAATGGTGACGTTCTCTGCGATTCGTGGATGTTGTGTGTCCTTTCGTATTAAAAGCATATACTTTGTCTTTGTTTATTGGTAGCATATACATTGCCTGTCTTCGTTAACTACAAGACCAACGCGTTTCTCCTCTTTCTCAGCTGTCGTAAAAGCTTCTACAGCGAGACAATGGGCGCGACCAATGGCGTTTATATCGTTTGTGTACCCCAGTAGCTATAAGAATTTGTTGAAGGATTGAACCTTCTTTATTTTATCCTGACCTACGTACTATCTGTTCCAGTACAAGATTGAAGAAATCGCATGATAGTGAGTCATCTTGCCGGAATCCGGAATCATGTTTTGAATACTTCAGATGATCTGTTTCCAAACTGAACGTTGCATCGCTTGTCCTACTCGCTTGTCCATCAGTTTTGATGATTTCTCGAATTTCGGCATCGCTTTATAAAGCTTTAGGCAATGTTGTCGGGCAGGAAGCTACACTGGTACGTGCCGAAAAGTGTATTGCAGAAAGGCTTAAGGTGTTCACAGAGTACGTTGGATAGGACCTAATATTCGACATTTAACAGGGATATTCCTTTGTATTTGGTGCAATTTTTTGGATTGAACCTATTGAGTTGATATTCCAATTAGTGGGCATGCTCTCATCCATCCAGGCTTTATTGATGATTTGGTGCATTCGTACTTTGAAAAATTATACTAATAATCCATCAGAACTGGCTGCCTTGTTGTTCTTCAGAGTTTTAAGGCTCGAGGGAGCATTAACTCTTCGTTGACTAGAGGTTGGATGGTTACTTTCCTATAACTCTGTCGACATAATACACATTAAGCAGCTGCTGGACAAGCTGGCTGAACACATCAACGACTCACTGCGCATCAGTGACTGTGTTGCAATTGTTATTTCCAGAGATAAAGGAAGTACTTCCCTTATTGCTGGTGATTTCGTTAAGCCTGCGTTTCTACTTTGAAAACAGCTGCCAGTTGTTTGTATTTCTTGTTGAATTGATGGATGTTCTTCTTGTCGCGAGACTCTTCGATCCCCGTGAGCTCTTCCGTTCTCCTGGTTTGGTGCCCTTCCCTTGCGGCGCGTGTGCCTCTTCTGTAATCTCTTTTTGGTACTTGCAAATATCATCATATCACGGACATATTTTCAGGGTGGTTGGTACCTTATGTTGCTTTCGGCTACTTCTTTGATGATCGATACACATACACAGTCTAAGTGTAAAAATGTATTTTTAACGTTAACTAGAACTGTTCAGCTTTATAATAAGTGGTCGACCATCAAAATCGGTCCAGGCATTAGCTGGGAATTCGAATCGCAAGTCACGCTAGACGTCCGAACCAACTTAAAATACTCTAAAATTTAACCCGAAAAATATTTTTTTTTAGAAACGCTTATATCAACATAGTTTTGGATGCAATATTAATTGGTGTAAAATGAATATGTTGAACATTTTTGATTTGGAGTTGTAAACCCATTTAAGTCAGTTTTATGGAACAATTACGGAAAGATGTATGATTTTGATGATTTTGGACAGTTCAGATTAAGAAAATGACCCGTATTTCTCATTGTATATAGTCTAAGTATAAAAATGTATTTTTAACGTGAACTAGAACTGTTCAGCTTTATAATAAGTGGTCGACCATCAAAATCGGTTCAGGCATTAGCTGGGAATTCGAATCGCAAGTCACGCTAGACGTCCGAACCAACTTAAAATACTCTAAAATTTAACCCGAAAAATATTTTTTTTAGAAACGCTTATATCAACATAGTTTTGGATGCAATATTAATTGGTGTAAAATGAATTTGTTGAAAATTTTTGATTTGGAGTTGTAAACCCATTTAAGTCAGTTTTATGGAACAATTACGGAAAGATGTATGATTTTGATGATTTTGGACAGTTCAGATTAACAAAATGACCCGTATTTCTCATTGTATATAGTCTAAGTGTAAAAATGTATTTTTAACGTTAACTAGAACTGTTCAGCTTTATAATAAGTGGTCGACCATCAAAATCGGTACAGGCATTAGCTGGGAATCCGAATCGCAAGTCACGCTAGACGTCCGAACCAACTTAAAATACTCTAAAATTTAACCCGAAAAATATTTTTTTTTAGAAACGCTTATATCAACATAGTTTTGGATGCAATATTAATTGGTGTAAAATGAATATGTTGAAAATTTTTGATTTGGAGTTGTAAACCCATTTAAGTCAGTTTTATGGAACAATTACGGAAAGATGTATGATTTTGATGATTTTGGACAGTTCAGATTAACAAAATGACCCATATTTCTCATTGTATATAGTCTAAGGGTAAAAATGTATTTTTAACGTTATCTAGAACTGTTCAGCTTTATAATAAGTGGTCGACCATCAAAATCGGTTCAGGCATTAGCTGGGAATTCGAATCGCAAGTCACGCTAGACGTCCGAACCAACTTAAAATACTCTAAAATTTAACCCGAAAAATATTTTTTTTAGAAACGCTTATATCAACATAGTTTTAAATGCAATATTAATTGGTGTAAAATGAATATGTTGAAAATTTTTGATTTGGAGTTGTAAACCTATTTAAGTCAGTTTTATGGAACAATTACGGAAAGATGTATGATTTTGATGATTTTGGACAGTTCAGATTAACAAAATGACCCGTATTTCTCATTGTATATAGTCTAAGTTTAAAAATGTATTTTTAACGTTAACTAGAACTGTTCAGCTTTATAATAAGTGGTCGATCATCAAAATCGGTCCAGGCATTAGCTGGGAATTGGAATCACAAGTCACGCTAGACGTCCGAACCAACTTAAAATACTCTAAAATTTAACCCGAAAAATATTTTTTTAGAAACGCTTATATCAACATAGTTTTGGATGCAATATTAATTGGTGTAAAATGAATATGTTGAAAATTTTTGATTTGGAGTTGTAGACCCATTTAAGTCAGTTTTATGGAACAATTACGGAAAGATGTATGATTTTTATGATTTTGGACAGTTCAGATTAACAAAATGACCCGTATTTCTCATTGTATATAGTCTAAGTATAAAAATGTATTTTAAACGTTAACTAGAACTGTTCAGCTTTATAATAAGTGGTCGATCATCAAAATCGGTACAGGCATTAGCTGGGAATTCGAATCGCAAGTCACGCTAGACGTTCGAACCAACTTAAAATACTCTAAAATTTAACCCGAAAAATATTTTTTTTTAGAAACGCTTATATCAACATAGTTTTGGATGCAATATTAATTGGTGTAAAATGAATATGTTGAAAATTTTTGATTTGGAGTTGTAAACCCATTTAAGTCAGTTTTATGGAACAATTACGGAAAGATGTATGATTTTGATGATTTTGGACAGTTCAGATTAACAAAATGACCCATATTTCTCATTGTATATAGTCTAAGGGTAAAAATGTATTTTTAACGTTATCTAGAACTGTTCAGCTTTATAATAAGTGGTCGACCATCAAAATCGGTTCAGGCATTAGCTGGGAATTCGAATCGCAAGTCACGCTAGACGTCCGAACCAACTTAAAATACTCTAAAATTTAACCCGAAAAATATTTTTTTTAGAAACGCTTATATTAACATAGTTTTAAATGCAATATTAATTGGTGTAAAATGAATATGTTGAAAATTTTTGATTTGGAGTTGTAAACCTATTTAAGTCAGTTTTATGGAACAATTACGGAAAGATGTATGATTTTGATGATTTTGGACAGTTCAGATTAACAAAATGACCCGTATTTCTCATTGTATATAGTCTAAGTTTAAAAATGTATTTTTAACGTTAACTAGAACTGTTCAGCTTTATAATAAGTGGTCGATCATCAAAATCGGTCCAGGCATTAGCTGGGAATTGGAATCACAAGTCACGCTAGACGTCCGAACCAACTTAAAATACTCTAAAATTTAACCCGAAAAATATTTTTTTAGAAACGCTTATATCAACATAGTTTTGGATGCAATATTAATTGGTGTAAAATGAATATGTTGAAAATTTTTGATTTGGAGTTGTAGACCCATTTAAGTCAGTTTTATGGAACAATTACGGAAAGATGTATGATTTTTATGATTTTGGACAGTTCAGATTAACAAAATGACCCGTATTTCGCATTGTATATAGTCTAAGTATAAAAATGTATTTTAAACGTTAACTAGAACTGTTCAGCTTTATAATAAGCGGTCGACCATCAAAATCGGTCCAGGCATTAGCTGGGAATTCGAATCGCAAGTCACGCTAGACGTTCGAACCAACTTAAAATACTCTAAAATTTAACCCGAAAAATCGGTCCAGGCATTAGCTGGGAATTGGAATCACAAGTCACGCTAGACGTCCGAACCAACTTAAAATACTCTAAAATTTAACCCGAAAAATATTTTTTTAGAAACGCTTATATCAACATAGTTTTGGATGCAATATTAATTGGTGTAAAATGAATATGTTGAAAATTTTTGATTTGGAGTTGTAGACCCATTTAAGTCAGTTTTATGGAACAATTACGGAAAGATGTATGATTTTTATGATTTTGGACAGTTCAGATTAACAAAATGACCCGTATTTCTCATTGTATATAGTCTAAGTATAAAAATGTATTTTAAACGTTAACTAGAACTGTTCAGCTTTATAATAAGTGGTCGAACATCAAAATCGGTCCAGGCATTAGCTGGGAATTCGAATCGCAAGTCACGCTAGGCGTTCGAACCAACTTAAAATACTCTAAAATTTAACCCGAAAAATATTTTTTTTAGAAACGCTTATATCAACATAGTTTTGGATGCAATATTAATTGGTGTAAAATGAATATGTTGAAAATTTTTGATTTGGAGTTGTAAACCCATTTAAGTCAGTTTTATGGAACAATTACGGAAAGATGTATGATTTTTATGATTTTGGACAGTTCAGATTAACAAAATGACCCGTATTTCTCATTGTATATAGTCTAAGTATAAAAATGTATTTTTAACGTTAACTAGAACTGTTCAGCTTTATAATAAGTGGTCGACCATCAAAATCGGTCCAGGAATTAGCTGGGAATTCGAATCGCAAATCACGCTAGACGTCCGAACCAACTTAAAATACTCTAAAATTTAACCCAAAAATATTTTTTTTAGAAACGCTTATATCAACATAGTTTTGGATGCAATATTAATTGGTGTAAAATGAATATGTTGAAAATTTTTGATTTGGAGTTGTAAACCTATTTAAGTCAGTTTTATGGAACAATTACGGAAAGATGTATGATTTTGATGATTTTGGACAGTTCAGAGTAACAAAATGACCCGTATTTCTCATTGTATATAGTCTAAGTGTAAAAATGTATCTTTAACGTTAACTAGAACTGTTCAGCTTTATTATAAGTGCTCGACCATTAAAATCGGTCCAGGAATTAGCTGGGAATTCGAATCGCAAATCACGCTAGACGTCCGAACCAACTTAAAATACTCTAAAATTTAACGCGAAAAATATTTTTTTTAGAAACGCTTATATCAACATAGTTTTGGATGCAATATTAAGTGGTGTAAAATGAATATGTTGAACATTTTTGATTTGGAGTTGTAAACCCATTTAAGTCAGTTTTATGGAACAATTACGGAAAGATGTATGATTTTGATGATTTTGGACAGTTCAGATTAACAAAATGACCCGTATTTCTCATTGTATATAGTCTAAGTGTAAAAATGTATTTTTAACGTTAACTAGAACTGTTCAGCTTTATAATAAGTGGTCGACCATTAAAATCGGTCCAGGCATTAGCTGGGAATTCGAATCGCAAGTCACGCTTGACGTCCGAACCAACTTAAAAAATACTCTAAAATTTAACCCGAAAAATATTTTTTTTTAGAAACGCTTATATCAACATAGTTTTGGATGCAATATTAATTGGTGTAAAATGAATATGTTGAACATTTTTGATTTGGAGTTGTAAACCCATTTAAGTCAGTTTTATGGAACAATTACGGAAAGATGTATGATTTTGATGATTTTGGACAGTTCAGATTAAGAAAATGACCCGTATTTCTCATTGTATATAGTCTAAGTATAAAAATGTATTTTTAACGTGAACTAGAACTGTTCAGCTTTATAATAAGTGGTCGACCATCAAAATCGGTTCAGGCATTAGCTGGGAATTCGAATCGCAAGTCACGCTAGACGTCCGAACCAACTTAAAATACTCTAAAATTTAACCCAAAAATATTTTTTTTAGAAACGCTTATATCAACATAGTTTTGGATGCAATATTAATTGGTGTAAAATGAATATGTTGAAAATTTTTGATTTGGAGTTGTAAACCTATTTAAGTCAGTTTTATGGAACAATTACGGAAAGATGTATGATTTTGATGATTTTGGACAGTTCAGAGTAACAAAATGACCCGTATTTCTCATTGTATATAGTCTAAGTGTAAAAATGTATCTTTAACGTTAACTAGAACTGTTCAGCTTTATTATAAGTGCTCGACCATTAAAATCGGTCCAGGAATTAGCTGGGAATTCGAATCGCAAATCACGCTAGACGTCCGAACCAACTTAAAATACTCTAAAATTTAACGCGAAAAATATTTTTTTTAGAAACGCTTATATCAACATAGTTTTGGATGCAATATTAAGTGGTGTAAAATGAATATGTTGAACATTTTTGATTTGGAGTTGTAAACCCATTTAAGTCAGTTTTATGGAACAATTACGGAAAGATGTATGATTTTGATGATTTTGGACAGTTCAGATTAACAAAATGACCCGTATTTCTCATTGTATATAGTCTAAGTGTAAAAATGTATTTTTAACGTTAACTAGAACTGTTCAGCTTTATAATAAGTGGTCGACCATTAAAATCGGTCCAGGCATTAGCTGGGAATTCGAATCGCAAGTCACGCTTGACGTCCGAACCAACTTAAAAAATACTCTAAAATTTAACCCGAAAAATATTTTTTTTTAGAAACGCTTATATCAACATAGTTTTGGATGCAATATTAATTGGTGTAAAATGAATATGTTGAACATTTTTGATTTGGAGTTGTAAACCCATTTAAGTCAGTTTTATGGAACAATTACGGAAAGATGTATGATTTTGATGATTTTGGACAGTTCAGATTAAGAAAATGACCCGTATTTCTCATTGTATATAGTCTAAGTATAAAAATGTATTTTTAACGTGAACTAGAACTGTTCAGCTTTATAATAAGTGGTCGACCATCAAAATCGGTTCAGGCATTAGCTGGGAATTCGAATCGCAAGTCACGCTAGACGTCCGAACCAACTTAAAATACTCTAAAATTTAACCCGAAAAATATTTTTTTAAAGAAACGCTTATATCAACATAGTTTTGGATGCAATATTAATTGGTGTAAAATGAATATGTTGAAAATTTTTGATTTGGAGTTGTAAACCCAGTTAAGTCAGTTTTATGGAACAATTACGGAAAGATGTATGATTTTGATGATTTTGGACAGTTCAGATTAACAAAATGACCCGTATTTCTCATTGTATATAGTCTAAGTATAAAAATGTATTTTTAACGTTAACTAGAACTGTTCAGCTTTATAATAAGTGGTCGACCATCAAAATCGGTCCAGGAATTAGCTGGGAATTCGAATCGCAAATCACGCTAGACGTCCGAACCAACTTAAAATACTCTAAAATTTAACCCAAAAATATTTTTTTTAGAAACGCTTATATCAACATAGTTTTGGATGCAATATTAATTGGTGTAAAATGAATATGTTGAAAATTTTTGATTTGGAGTTGTAAACCTATTTAAGTCAGTTTTATGGAACAATTACGGAAAGATGTATGATTTTGATGATTTTGGACAGTTCAGAGTAACAAAATGACCCGTATTTCTCATTGTATATAGTCTAAGTGTAAAAATGTATCTTTAACGTTAACTAGAACTGTTCAGCTTTATTATAAGTGCTCGACCATTAAAATCGGTCCAGGAATTAGCTGGGAATTCGAATCGCAAATCACGCTAGACGTCCGAACCAACTTAAAATACTCTAAAATTTAACGCGAAAAATATTTTTTTTAGAAACGCTTATATCAACATAGTTTTGGATGCAATATTAAGTGGTGTAAAATGAATATGTTGAACATTTTTGATTTGGAGTTGTAAACCCATTTAAGTCAGTTTTATGGAACAATTACGGAAAGATGTATGATTTTGATGATTTTGGACAGTTCAGATTAACAAAATGACCCGTATTTCTCATTGTATATAGTCTAAGTGTAAAAATGTATTTTTAACGTTAACTAGAACTGTTCAGCTTTATAATAAGTGGTCGACCATTAAAATCGGTCCAGGCATTAGCTGGGAATTCGAATCGCAAGTCACGCTTGACGTCCGAACCAACTTAAAAAATACTCTAAAATTTAACCCGAAAAATATTTTTTTTTAGAAACGCTTATATCAACATAGTTTTGGATGCAATATTAATTGGTGTAAAATGAATATGTTGAACATTTTTGATTTGGAGTTGTAAACCCATTTAAGTCAGTTTTATGGAACAATTACGGAAAGATGTATGATTTTGATGATTTTGGACAGTTCAGATTAAGAAAATGACCCGTATTTCTCATTGTATATAGTCTAAGTATAAAAATGTATTTTTAACGTTAACTAGAACTGTTCAGCTTTATAATAAGTGGTCGACCATCAAAATCGGTCCAGGAATTAGCTGGGAATTCGAATCGCAAATCACGCTAGACGTCCGAACCAACTTAAAATACTCTAAAATTTAACCCAAAAATATTTTTTTTAGAAACGCTTATATCAACATAGTTTTGGATGCAATATTAATTGGTGTAAAATGAATATGTTGAAAATTTTTGATTTGGAGTTGTAAACCTATTTAAGTCAGTTTTATGGAACAATTACGGAAAGATGTATGATTTTGATGATTTTGGACAGTTCAGAGTAACAAAATGACCCGTATTTCTCATTGTATATAGTCTAAGTGTAAAAATGTATCTTTAACGTTAACTAGAACTGTTCAGCTTTATTATAAGTGCTCGACCATTAAAATCGGTCCAGGAATTAGCTGGGAATTCGAATCGCAAATCACGCTAGACGTCCGAACCAACTTAAAATACTCTAAAATTTAACGCGAAAAATATTTTTTTTAGAAACGCTTATATCAACATAGTTTTGGATGCAATATTAAGTGGTGTAAAATGAATATGTTGAACATTTTTGATTTGGAGTTGTAAACCCATTTAAGTCAGTTTTATGGAACAATTACGGAAAGATGTATGATTTTGATGATTTTGGACAGTTCAGATTAACAAAATGACCCGTATTTCTCATTGTATATAGTCTAAGTGTAAAAATGTATTTTTAACGTTAACTAGAACTGTTCAGCTTTATAATAAGTGGTCGACCATTAAAATCGGTCCAGGCATTAGCTGGGAATTCGAATCGCAAGTCACGCTTGACGTCCGAACCAACTTAAAAAATACTCTAAAATTTAACCCGAAAAATATTTTTTTTTAGAAACGCTTATATCAACATAGTTTTGGATGCAATATTAATTGGTGTAAAATGAATATGTTGAACATTTTTGATTTGGAGTTGTAAACCCATTTAAGTCAGTTTTATGGAACAATTACGGAAAGATGTATGATTTTGATGATTTTGGACAGTTCAGATTAAGAAAATGACCCGTATTTCTCATTGTATATAGTCTAAGTATAAAAATGTATTTTTAACGTGAACTAGAACTGTTCAGCTTTATAATAAGTGGTCGACCATCAAAATCGGTTCAGGCATTAGCTGGGAATTCGAATCGCAAGTCACGCTAGACGTCCGAACCAACTTAAAATACTCTAAAATTTAACCCGAAAAATATTTTTTTAAAGAAACGCTTATATCAACATAGTTTTGGATGCAATATTAATTGGTGTAAAATGAATATGTTGAAAATTTTTGATTTGGAGTTGTAAACCCAGTTAAGTCAGTTTTATGGAACAATTACGGAAAGATGTATGATTTTGATGATTTTGGACAGTTCAGATTAACAAAATGACCCGTATTTCTCATTGTATATAGTCTAAGTGTAAAAATGTATTTTTAACGTTAACTAGAACTGTTCAGCTTTATAATAAGTGGTCGACCATCAAAATCGGTTCAGGCATTAGCTGGGAATTCGAATCGCAAGTCACGCTAGACGTCCGAACCAACTTAAAATACTCTAAAATTTAACCCGAAAAATATTTTTTTTTAGAAACGCTTATATCAACATAGTTTTGGATGCAATATTAATTGGTGTAAAATGAATATGTTGAAAATTTTTGATTTGGAGTTGTAAACCCATTTAAGTCAGTTTTATGGAACAATTACGGAAAGATGTATGATTTTGATGATTTTGGACAGTTCAGATTAACAAAATGACCCGTATTTCTCATTGTATATAGTCTAAGTGTAAAAATGTATTTTTAACCTTAACTAGAACTGTTCAGCTTTATAATAAGTGGTCGACCATCAAAATCGGTCCAGGCATTAGCTGGGAATTCGAATCGCAAGTCACGCTAGACGTCCGAACCAACTTAAAATACTCTAAAATTTAACCCGAAAAATATTTTTTTTTAGAAACGCTTATATCAACATAGTTTTGGATGCAATATTAATTGGTGTAAAATGAATATGTTGAAAATTTTTGATTTGGAGTTGTAAACCCATTTAAGTCAGTTTTATGGAACAATTACGGAAAGATGTATGATTTTGATGATTTTGGACAGTTCAGATTAACAAAATGACCCGTATTTCTCATTGTATATAGTCTAAGTGTAAAAATGTATTTTTAACGTTAACTAGAACTGTTCAGCTTTATAATAAGTGGTCGACCATCAAAATCGGTCCAGGCATTATCTGGAAATTCGAATCGCAAGTCACGCTAGACGTCCGAACCAACTTAAAATACTCTAAAATTTAACCCGAAAAATATTTTTTTTAGAAACGCTTATATCAACATAGTTTTGGATGCAATATTAATTGGTGTAAAATGAATATGTTGAAAATTTTTGATTTGGAGTTGTAAACCCATTTAAGTCAGTTTTATGGAACAATTACGGAAAGATGTATGATTTTGATGATTTTGGACAGTTCAGATTAACAAAATGACCCGTATTTCTCATTGTATATAGTCTAAGTATAAAAATGTATTTTAAACGTTAGCTAGAACTGTTCAGCTTTATAATAAGTGGTCGACCATCAAAATCGGTCCAGGTATTAGCTGGGAATTCGAATCGCAAGTCACGCTAGACGTCCGAACCAACTTAAAATACTCTAAAATTTAACCCGAAAAATATTTTTTTTAGAAACGCTTATATCAACATAGTTTTGGATGCAATATTAATTGGTGTAAAATGAATATGTTGAAAATTTTTGATTTGGAGTTGTAAACCCATTTAAGTCAGTTTTATGGAACAATTACGGAAAGATGTATGATTTTGATGATTTTGGACAGTTCAGATTAACAAAATGACCCGTATTTCTCATTGTATATAGTCTTAGTATAAAAATGTATTTTTAACGTTAACTAGAACTGTTCAGCTTTATAATAAGTGGTCGACCATCAAAATCGGTCCAGGAATTAGCTGGGAATTGGAATCGCAAGTCACGCTAGACGTCCGAACCAACTTAAAATACTCTAAAATTTAACCCGAAAAATATTTTTTTTTAGAAACGCTTATATCAACATAGTTTTGGATGCAATATTAATTGGTGTAAAATGAATATGTTGAAAATTTTTGATTTGGAGTTGTAAACCCATTTAAGTCAGTTTTATGGAACAATTACGGAAAGATGTATGATTTTGATGATTTTGGACAGTTCAGATTAACAAAATGACCCGTATTTCTCATTGTATATAGTCTAAGTGTAAAAATGTATTTTTAGCGTTAACTAGAACTGTTCAGCTTTATAATAAGTGGTCGACCATCAAAATCGGTCCAGGCATTAGCTGGGAATTCGAATCGCAAGTCACGCTAGACGTCCGAACCAACTTAAAATACTCTAAAATTTAACCCGAAAAATATTTTTTTTTAGAAACGCTTATATCAACATAGTTTTGGATGCAATATTAATCGGTGTAAAATGAATATGTTGAAAATTTTTGATTTGGAGTTGTAAACCCATTTAAGTCAGTTTTATGGAACAATTACGGAAAGATGTATGATTTTGATGATTTTGGACAGTTCAGATTAACAAAATGACCCGTATTTCTCATTGTATATAGTCTAAGTGTAAAAATGTATTTTTAACGTTAACTAGAACTGTTCAGCTTTATAATAAGTGGTCGACCATCAAAATCGGTCCAGGCATTAGCTGGGAATTCGAATCGCAAGTCACGCTAGACGTCCGAACCAACTTAAAATACTCTAAAATTTAACCCGAAAAATATTTTTTTTTAGAAACGCTTATATCAACATAGTTTTGGATGCAATATTAATTGGTGTCAAATGAATATGTTGAAAATTTTTGATTTGGAGTTGTAAACCCATTTAAGTCAGTTTTATGGAACAATTACGGAAAGATGTATGATTTTGATGATTTTGGACAGTTCAGATTAACAAAATGGCCCGTATTTCTCATTGTATATAGTCTAAGTCTAAGAATGTATTTTTATCGTTAACTAGAACTGTTCAGCTTTATAATAAGTGGTCGACCATCAAAATCGGTTCAGGCATTAGCTGGGAATTCGAATCGCAAGTCACGCTAGACGTCCGAACCAACTTAAAATACTCTAAAATTTAACCCGAAAAATATTTTTTTTTAGAAACGCTTATATCAACATAGTTTTGGATGCAATATTAATTAGTGTAAAATGAATATGTTGAAAATTTTTGATTTGGAGTTGTAAACCCATTTAAGTCAGTTTTATGGAACAATTACGGAAAGATGTATGATTTTGATGATTTTGGACAGTTCAGATTAACAAAATGGCCCGTATTTCTCATTGTATATAGTCTAAGTGTAAAAATGTATTTTTAACGTTAACTAGAACTGTTCAGCTTTATAATAAGTGGTCGACCATCAAAATCGGTTCAGGCATTAGCTGGGAATTCGAATCGCAAGTCACGCTAGACGTCCGAACCAACTTAAAATACTCTAAAATTTAACCAGAAAAATATTTTTTTTTAGAAACGCTTATATCAACATAGTTTTGGATGCAATATTAATCGGTGTAAAATGAATATGTTGAAAATTTTTGATTTGGAGTTGTAAACCCATTTAAGTCAGTTTTATGGAACAATTACGGAAAGATGTATGATTTTGATGATTTTGGACAGTTCAGATTAACAAAATGACCCGTATTTCTCATTGTATATAGTCTAAGTCTAAGAATGTATTTTTATCGTTAACTAGAACTGTTCAGCTTTATAATAAGTGGTCGACCATCAAAATCGGTTCAGGCATTAGCTGGGAATTCGAATCGCAAGTCACGCTAGACGTCCGAACCAACTTAAAATACTCTAAAATTTAACCCGAAAAATATTTTTTTTTAGAAACGCTTATATCAACATAGTTTTGGATGCAATATTAATTGGTGTAAAATGAATATGTTGAAAATTTTTGATTTGGAGTTGTAAACCCATTTAAGTCAGTTTTATGGAACAATTATGGAAAGATGTATGATTTTGATGATTTTGGACAGTTCAGATTAACAAAATGACCCGTATTTCTCATTGTATATAGTCTAAGTGTAAAAATGTATTTTTAACGTTAACTAGAACTGTTCAGCTTTATAATAAGTGGTCGACCATCAAAATCGGTCCAGGCATTAGCTGGGAATTCGAATCGCAAGTCACGCTTGACGTCCGAACCAACTTAAAATACTCTAAAATTTAACCCGAAAAATATTTTTTTTTTAGAAACGCTTATATCAACATAGTTTTGGATGCAATATTAATTGGTGTAAAATAAATATGTTGAAAATTTTTGATTTGGAGTTGTAAACCCATTTAAGTCAGTTTTATGGAACAATTACGGAAAGATGTATGATTTTGATGATTTTGGACAATTCAGATTAACAAAATGACCCGTATTTCTCATTGTATATAGTCAAAGTGTAAAAATGTATTTTTAACGTTAACTAGAACTGTTCAGCTTTATAATAAGTGGTTGACCATCAAAATCGGTTCAGGCATTAGCTGGGAATTCGAATCGCAAGTCACGCTAGACGTCCGAACCAACTTAAAATACTCTAAAATTTAACCCGAAAAATATTTTTTTTTAGAAACGCTTATATCAACATAGTTTTGGATGCAATATTAATTGGTGTAAAATGAATATGTTGAAAATTTTTGATTTGGAGTTGTAAACCCATTTAAGTCAGTTTTATGGAACAATTACGGAAAGATGTATGATTTTGATGATTTTGGACAGTTCAGATTAACAAAATGACCCGTATTTCTCATTGTATATAGTCTAAGTGTAAAAATGTATTTTTAACGTTAACAAGAACTGTTCAGCTTTATAATAAGTGGTCGACCATCAAAATCGGTCCAGGCATTAGCTGGGAATTCGAATCGCAAGTCACGCTAGACGTCCGAACCAACTTAAAATACTCTAAAATTTAACCCGAAAAATATTTTTTTTTAGAAACGCTTATATCAACATAGTTTTGGATGCAATATTAATTGGTGTAAAATGAATATGTTGAAAATTTTTGATTTGGAGTTGTAAACCCATTTAAGTCAGTTTTATGGAACAATTACGGAAAGATGTATGATTTTGATGATTTTGGACAGTTCAGATTAACAAAATGACCCGTATTTCTCATTGTATATAGTCTAAGTGTAAAAATGTATTTTTAACGTTAACTAGAACTGTTCAGCTTTATAATAAGTGGTCGACCATCAAAATCGGTCCAGGCATTATCTGGGAATTCGAATCGCAAGTCACGCTAGACGTCCGAACCAACTTAAAATACTCTAAAATTTAACCCGAAAAATATTTTTTTTAGAAACGCTTATATCAACATAGTTTTGGATGCAATATTAATTGGTGTAAAATGAATATGTTGAAAATTTTTGATTTGGAGTTGTAAACCCATTTAAGTCAGTTTTATGCAACAATTACGGAAAGATGTATGATTTTGATGATTTTGGACAGTTCAGATTAACAAAATGACCCATGTTTCTCATTGTATATAGTCTAAGTGTAAAAATGTATTTTTAGCGTTAACTAGAACTGTTCAGCTTTATAATAAGTGGTCGACCATCAAAATCGGTCCAGGCATTAGCTGGGAATTCGAATCGCAAGTCACGCTAGACGTCCGAACCAACTTAAAATACTCTAAAATTTAACCCGAAAAATATTTTTTTTTAGAAACGCTTATATCAACATAGTTTTGGATGCAATATTAATTGGTGTAAAATGAATATGTTGAAAATTTTTGATTTGGAGTTGTAAACCCATTTAAGTCAGTTTTATGGAACAATTACGGAAAGATGTATGATTTTGATGATTTTGGACAGTTCAGATTAACAAAATGACCCGTATTTCTCATTGTATATAGTCTAAGTGTAAAAATGTATTTTTAACGTTAACTAGAACTGTTCAGCTTTATAATAAGTGGTCGACCATCAAAATCGGTTCAGGCATTAGCTGGGAATTCGAATCGCAAGTCACGCTAGACGTCCGAACCAACTTAAAATACTCTAAAATTTAACCCGAAAAATATTTTTTTTTAGAAACGCTTATATCAACATAGTTTTGGATGCAATATTAATTGGTGTAAAATGAATATGTTGAAAATTTTTGATTTGGAGTTGTAAACCCATTTAAGTCAGTTTTATGGAACAATTACGGAAAGATGTATGATTTTGATGATTTTGGACAGTTCAGATTAACAAAGTGACCCGTATTTCTCATTGTATATAGTCTAAGTGTAAAAATGTATTTTTAGCGTTAACTAGAACTGTTCAGCTTTATAATAAGTTGTCGACCATCAAAATCGGTTCAGGCATTAGCTGGGAATCCGAATCGCAAGTCACGCTAGACGTCCGAACCAACTTAAAATACTCTAAAATTTAACCCGAAAAATATTTTTTTAAAGAAACGCTTATATCAACAAAGTTTAGGATGCAATATTAATTGGTGTAAAATGAATATGTTGAAAATTTTTGATTTGGAGTTGTAAACCCATTTAAGTCAGTTTTATGGAACAATTACGGAAAGATGTATGATTTTGATGATTTTGGACAGTTCAGATTAACAAAATGAACCGTATTTCTCATTGTATATAGTCTAAGTGTAAAAATGTATTTTTAACGTTAACTAGAACTGTTCAGCTTTATAATAAGTGGTCGACCATCAAAATCGGTCCAGGCATTAGCTGGGAATTCGAATCGCAAGTCACGCTAGACGTCCGAACCAACTTAAAATACTCTAAAATTTAACCCGAAAAATATTTTTTTTTAGAAACGCTTATATCAACATAGTTTTGGATGCAATATTAATTGGTGTAAAATGAATATGTTGAACATTTTTGATTTGAAGTTGTAAATCCATTTAAGTCAGTTTTATGGAACAATTACGGAAAGAGTATGATTTTGATGATTTTGGACAGTTCAGATTAACAAAATGACCCGTATTTCTCATTGTATATAGTCTAAGTGTAAAAATGTATTTTTAACGTTAACTAGAACTGTCAGCTTTATAATAAGTGGTCGACCATCAAAATCGGTTCAGGCATTAGCTGGGAATTCGAATCGCAAGTCACGCTAGACGTCCGAACGAACTTAAAATACTCTAAAATTTAACCCGAAAAATATTTTTTTTAGAAACGCTTATATCAACATAGTTTTGGATGCAATATTAATTGGTGTAAAATAAATATGTTGAAAATTTTTGATTTGGAGTTGTAAACCCATTTAAGTCAGTTTTATGGAACAATTACGGAAAGATGTATGATTTTGATGATTTTGGACATTTCAGATTAACAAAATGACCCGTATTTCTCATTGTATATAGTCTAAGTGTAAAAATGTATTTTTAACGTTAACTAGAACTGTTCAGCTTTATAATAAGTGGTCGACCATCAAAATCGGTTCAGGCATTAGCTGGGAATTCGAATCGCAAGTCACGCTAGACGTCCGAACCAACTTAAAATACTCTAAAATTTAACCCGAAAAATATTTTTTTTAGAAACGCTTATATCAACATAGTTTTGGATGCAATATTAATTGGTGTAAAATGAATATGTTGAAAATTTTTGATTTGGAGTTGTAAACCCATTTAAGTCAGTTTTATGGAACAATTACGGAAAGATGTATGATTTTGATGATTTTGGACAGTTCAGATTAACAAAGTGACCCGTATTTCTCATTGTATATAGTCTAAGTGTAAAAATGTATTTTTAGCGTTAACTAGAACTGTTCAGCTTTATAATAAGTGGTCGACCATCAAAATCGGTCCAGGCATTAGCTGGGAATTCGAATCGCAAGTCACGCTAGACGTCCGAACCAACTTAAAATACTCTAAAATTTAACCCGAAAAATATTTTTTTTTAGAAACGCTTATATCAACATAGTTTTGGATGCAATATTAATTGGTGTAAAATGAATATGTTGAAAATTTTTGATTTGGAGTTGTAAACCCATTTAAGTCAGTTTTATGGAACAATTACGGAAAGATGTATGATTTTGATGATTTTGGACAGTTCAGATTAACAAAATGACCCGTATTTCTCATTGTATATAGTCTAAGTATAAAAATGTATTTTTAACGTTAACTAGAACTGTTCAGCTTTATAATAAGTGGTCGACCATCAAAATCGGTTCAGGCATTAGCTGGGAATTCGAATCGCAAGTCACGCTAGACGTCCGAACCAACTTAAAATACTCTAAAATTTAACCCGAAAAATATTTTTTTTTAGAAACGCTTATATCAACATAGTTTTGGATGCAATATTAATTGGTGTTAAATGAATATGTTGAAAATTTTTGATTTGGAGTTGTAAACCCATTTAAGTCAGTTTTATGGAACAATTACGGAAAGATGTATGACGCTTATATCAACATAGTTTTGGATGCAATATTAATTGGTGTAAAATGAATATGTTGAAAATTTTTGATTTGGAGTTGTAAACCCATTTAAGTCAGTTTTATGGAACAATTACGGAAAGATGTATGATTTTGATGATTTTGGACAGTTCAGATTAACAAAATGACCCGTATTTCTCATTGTATATAGTCTAAGTGTAAAAATGTATTTTTAACGTTAACTAGAACTGTTCAGCTTTATAACAAGTGGTCGACCATCAAAATCGGTTCAGGCATTAGCTGGGAATTCGAATCGCAAGTCACGCTAGACGTCCGAACCAACTTAAAATACTCTAAAATTTAACCCGAAAAATATTTTTTTAAAGAAACGCTTATATCAACATAGTTTTGGATGCAATATTAATTGGTGTAAAATGAATATGTTGAAAATTTTTGATTTGGAGTTGTAAACCCAGTTAAGTCAGTTTTATGGAACAATTACGGAAAGATGTATGATTTTGATGATTTTGGACAGTTCAGATTAACAAAATGAACCGTATTTCTCATTGTATATAGTCTAAGTGTAAAAATGTATTTTTAACGTTAACTAGAACTGTTCAGCTTTATAATAAAAGGTCGACCATCAAAATCGGTCCAGGCATTAGCTGGGAATTCGAATCGCAAGTCACGCTTGACGTCCGAACCAACTTAAAATACTCTAAAATTTAACCCGAAAAATATTTTTTTTTAGAAACGCTTATATCAACATAGTTTTGGATGCAATATTAATTGGTGTAAAATGAATATGTTGAACATTTATGATTTGGAGTTGTAAACCCATTTAAGTCAGTTTTATGGAACAATTACGGAAAGAGTATGATTTTGATGATTTCGGACAGTTCAGATTAACAAAATGACCCGTATTTCTCATTGTATATAGTCTTAGTGTAAAAATGTATTTTTAACGTTAACTAGAACTGTTCAGCTTTATAATAAGTGGTCGACCATCAAAATCGGTCCAGGAATTAGCTGGGAATTCGAATCGCAAGTCACGCTAGACGTCCGAACCAACTTAAAATACTCTAAAATTTAACCCGAAAAATATTTTTTTTTAGAAACGCTTATATCAACATAGTTTTGGATGCAATATTAATTGGTGTAAAATGAATATGTTGAAAATTTTTGATTTGGAGTTGTAAACCCATTTAAGTCAGTTTTATGGAACAATTACGGAAAGATGTATGATTTTGATGATTTTGGACAGTTCAGATTAACAAAATGAACCGTATTTCTCGTTGTATATAGTCTAAGTGTAAAAATGTATTTTTAACGTTAACTAGAACTGTTCAGCTTTATAATAAGTGGTCGACCATCAAAATCGGTCCAGGCATTAGCTGGGAATTCGAATCGCAAGTCACGCTAGACGTCCGAACCAACTTAAAATACTCTAAAATTTAACCCGAAAAATCTTATTTTTTAGAAACGCTTATATCAACATAGTTTTGGATGCAATATTAATTGGTGTAAAATTGATATGTTGAAAATTTTTGATTTGGAGTTGTAAACCCATTTAAGTCAGTTTTATGGAACAATTACGGAAAGATGTATGATTTTGATGATTTTGGACAGTTCAGATTAACAAAATGACCCGTATTTCTCATTGTATATAGTCTAAGTGTAAAAATGTATTTTTAACGTTAACTAGAACTGTTCAGCTTTATAATAAGTGGTCGACCATCAAAAGCGGTCCAGGCATTAGCTGGGAATTCGAATTGCAAGTCACGCTAGACGTCCGAACCAACTTAAAATACTCTAAAATTTAACCCGAAAAATATTTTTTTTTAGAAACGCTTATATCAACATAGTTTTGGATGCAATATTAATTGGTGTAAAATGAATATGTTGAAAATTTTTGATTTGGAGTTGTAAACCCATTTAAGTCAGTTTTATGGAACAATTACGGAAAGATGTATGATTTTGATGATTTTGGACAGTTCAGATTAACAAAATGACCCGTATTTCTCATTGTATATAGTCTAAGTGTAAAAATGTATTTTTAACGTTAACTAGAACTGTTCAGCTTTATAATAAGTGGTCGACCATCAAAATCGGTTCAGGCATTAGCTGGGAATTCGAATCGCAAGTCACGCTAGACGTCCGAACCAACTTAAAATACTCTAAAATTTAACCCGAAAAATATTTTTTTAGAAACGCTTATATCAACATAGTTTTGAATGCAATATTAATTGGTGTAAAAGGAATATGTTGAAAATTTTTGATTTGGAATTGTAAACCCATTTAAGTCAGTTTTATGGAACAATTACGGAAAGATGTATGATTTTGATGATTTTAATTGGTGTAAAATGAATATGTTGAAAATTTTTGTTTTGGAGTTGTAAAAACATTTAAGTCAATTTTATGGAACAATTACGGAAAGATGTATGATTTTGATGATTTTGGACAGTTCAGATAAACAAAATGACCCGTATTTCTCATTGCATATAGTCTAAGTGTAAAAATGTATTTTTAACGTTAACTAGAACTGTTCAGCTTTATAATAAGTGGTCGACCATCAAAATCGGTTCAGGCATTAGCTGGGAATTCGAATCGCAAGTCACGCTAGACGTCCGAACCAACTTAAAATACTCTAAAATTTAACCCGAAAAATATTTTTTTAAAGAAACGCTTATATCAACATAGTTTTGGATGCAATATTAATTGGTGTAAAATGAATATGTTGAAAATTTTTGATTTGGAGTTGTAAACCCAGTTAAGTCAGTTTTATGGAACAATTACGGAAAGATGTATGATTTTGATGATTTTGGACAGTTCAGATTAACAAAATGAACCGTATTTCTCATTGTATATAGTCTAAGTGTAAAAATGTATTTTTAACGTTAACTAGAACTGTTCAGCTTTATAATAAGTGGTCGACCATCAAAATCGGTCCAGGCATTAGCTGGGAATTCGAATCGCAAGTCACGCTTGACGTCCGAACCAACTTAAAATACTCTAAAATTTAACCCGAATAATATTTTTTTTTAGAAACGCTTATATCAACATAGTTTTGGATGCAATATTAATTGGTGTAAAATTAATATGTTGAAAATTTTTGATTTGGAGTTGTAAACCCATTTAAGTCAGTTTTATGGAACAATTACGGAAAGATGTATGATTTTGATGATTTTGGACAGTTCAGATTAACAAAATGACCCGTATTTCTCATTGTATATAGTCTAAGTGTAAAAATGTATTTTTAACGTTAACTAGAACTGTTCAGCTTTATAATAAGTGGTCGACCATCAAAAGCGGTCCAGGCATTAGCTGGGAATTCGAATTGCAAGTCACGCTAGACGTCCGAACCAACTTAAAATACTCTAAAATTTAACCCGAAAAATATTTTTTTTTAGAAACGCTTATATCAACATAGTTTTGGATGCAATATTAATTGGTGTAAAATGAATATGTTGAAAATTTTTGATTTGGAGTTGTAAACCCATTTAAGTCAGTTTTATGGAACAATTACGGAAAGATGTATGATTTTGATGATTTTGGACAGTTCAGATTAACAAAATGACCCGTATTTCTCATTGTATATAGTCTAAGTGTAAAAATGTATTTTTAACGTTAACTAGAACTGTTCAGCTTTATAATAAGTGGTCGACCATCAAAATCGGTTCAGGCATTAGCTGGGAATTCGAATCGCAAGTCACGCTAGACGTCCGAACCAACTTAAAATACTCTAAAATTTAACCCGAAAAATATTTTTTTTTAGAAACGCTTATATCAACATAGTTTTGGATGCAATATTAATTGGTGTAAAATGAATATGTTGAAAATTTTTGATTTGGAGTTGTAAACCCATTTAAGTCAGTTTTATGGAACAATTACGGAAAGATGTATGATTTTGATGATTTTGGACAGTTCAGATTAACAAAATGACCCGTATTTCTCATTGTATATAGTCTAAGTGTAAAAATGTATTTTTAACGTTAACTAGAACTGTTCAGCTTTATAATAAGTGGTCGACCATCAAAATCGGTCCAGGAATTAGCTGGGAATTCGAATCGCAAGTCACGCTAGACGTCCGAACCAACTTAAAATACTCTAAAATTTAACCCGAAAAATATTTTTTTTTAGAAACGCTTATATCAACATAGTTTTGGATGCAATATTAATTGGTGTAAAATGAATATGTTGAAAATTTTTGATTTGGAGTTGTAAACCCATTTAAGTCAGTTTTATGGAACAATTACGGAAAGATGTATGATTTTGATGATTTTGGACAGTTCAGATTAACAAAATGAACCGTATTTCTCGTTGTATATAGTCTAAGTGTAAAAATGTATTTTTAACGTTAACTAGAACTGTTCAGCTTTATAATAAGTGGTCGACCATCAAAATCGGTCCAGGCATTAGCTGGGAATTCGAATCGCAAGTCACGCTAGACGTCCGAACCAACTTAAAATACTCTAAAATTTAACCCGAAAAATCTTTTTTTTTAGAAACGCTTATATCAACATAGTTTTGGATGCAATATTAATTGGTGTAAAATTAATATGTTGAAAATTTTTGATTTGGAGTTGTAAACCCATTTAAGTCAGTTTTATGGAACAATTACGGAAAGATGTATGATTTTGATGATTTTGGACAGTTCAGATTAACAAAATGACCCGTATTTCTCATTGTATATAGTCTAAGTGTAAAAATGTATTTTTAACGTTAACTAGAACTGTTCAGCTTTATAATAAGTGGTCGACCATCAAAATCGGTCCAGGCATTAGCTGGGAATTCGAATCGCAAGTCACGCTTGACGTCCGAACCAACTTAAAATACTCTAAAATTTAACCCGAAAAATATTTTTTTTTTAGAAACGCTTATATCAACATAGTTTTGGATGCAATATTAATTGGTGTAAAATAAATATGTTGAAAATTTTTGATTTGGAGTTGTAAACCCATTTAAGTCAGTTTTATGGAACAATTACGGAAAGATGTATGATTTTGATGATTTTGGACAATTCAGATTAACAAAATGACCCGTATTTCTCATTGTATATAGTCAAAGTGTAAAAATGTATTTTTAACGTTAACTAGAACTGTTCAGCTTTATAATAAGTGGTTGACCATCAAAATCGGTTCAGGCATTAGCTGGGAATTCGAATCGCAAGTCACGCTAGATGTCCGAACCAACTTAAAATACTCTAAAATTTAACCCGAAAAATATTTTTTTTTAGAAACGCTTATATCAACATAGTTTTGGATGCAATATTAATTGGTGTAAAATGAATATGTTGAAAATTTTTGATTTGGAGTTGTAAACCCATTTAAGTCAGTTTTATGGAACAATTACGGAAAGATGTATGATTTTGATGATTTTGGACAGTTCAGATTAACAAAATGACCCGTATTTCTCATTGTATATAGTCTAAGTGTAAAAATGTATTTTTAACGTTAACTAGAACTGTTCAGTTTTATAATAAGTGGTCGACCATCAAAATCGGTCCAGGCATTAGCTGGGAATTCGAATCGCAAGTCACGCTAGACGTCCGAACCAACTTAAAATACTCTAAAATTTAACCCGAAAAATATTTTTTTTAGAAACGCTTATATCAACATAGTTTTGGATGCAATATTAATTGGTGTAAAATGAATATGTTGAAAATTTTTGATTTGGAGTTGTAAACCCATTTAAGTCAGTTTTATGCAACAATTACGGAAAGATGTATGATTTTGATGATTTTGGACAGTTCAGATTAACAAAATGACCCATGTTTCTCATTGTATATAGTCTAAGTGTAAAAATGTATTTTTAGCGTTAACTAGAACTGTTCAGCTTTATAATAAGTGGTCGACCATCAAAATCGGTCCAGGCATTAGCTGGGAATTCGAATCGCAAGTCACGCTAGACGTCCGAACCAACTTAAAATACTCTAAAATTTAACCCGAAAAATATTTTTTTTTAGAAACGCTTATATCAACATAGTTTTGGACGCAATATTAATTGGTGTAAAATGAATATGTTGAAAATTTTTGATTTGGAGTTGTAAACCCATTTAAGTCAGTTTTATGGAACAATTACGGAAAGATGTATGATTTTGATGATTTTGGACAGTTCAGATTAACAAAATGACCCGTATTTCTCATTGTATATAGTCTAAGTGTAAAAATGTATTTTTAACGTTAACTAGAACTGTTCAGCTTTATAATAAGTGGTCGACCATCAAAATCGGTTCAGGCATTAGCTGGGAATTCGAATCGCAAGTCACGCTAGACGTCCGAACCAACTTAAAATACTCTAAAATTTAACCCGAAAAATATTTTTTTTTAGAAACGCTTATATCAACATAGTTTTGGATGCAATATTAATTGGTGTAAAATGAATATGTTGAAAATTTTTGATTTGGAGTTGTAAACCCATTTAAGTCAGTTTTATGGAACAATTACGGAAAGATGTATGATTTTGATGATTTTGGACAGTTCAGATTAACAAAGTGACCCGTATTTCTCATTGTATATAGTCTAAGTGTAAAAATGTATTTTTAGCGTTAACTAGAACTGTTCAGCTTTATAATAAGTTGTCGACCATCAAAATCGGTTCAGGCATTAGCTGGGAATCCGAATCGCAAGTCACGCTAGACGTCCGAACCAACTTAAAATACTCTAAAATTTAACCCGAAAAATATTTTTTTAAAGAAACGCTTATATCAACAAAGTTTAGGATGCAATATTAATTGGTGTAAAATGAATATGTTGAAAATTTTTGATTTGGAGTTGTAAACCCATTTAAGTCAGTTTTATGGAACAATTACGGAAAGATGTATGATTTTGATGATTTTGGACAGTTCAGATTAACAAAATGAACCGTATTTCTCATTGTATATAGTCTAAGTGTAAAAATGTATTTTTAACGTTAACTAGAACTGTTCAGCTTTATAATAAGTGGTCGACCATCAAAATCGGTCCAGGCATTAGCTGGGAATTCGAATCGCAAGTCACGCTAGACGTCCGAACCAACTTAAAATACTCTAAAATTTAACCCGAAAAATATTTTTTTTTAGAAACGCTTATATCAACATAGTTTTGGATGCAATATTAATTGGTGTAAAATGAATATGTTGAACATTTTTGATTTGAAGTTGCAAATCCATTTAAGTCAGTTTTATGGAACAATTACGGAAAGAGTATGATTTTGATGATTTTGGACAGTTCAGATTAACAAAATGACCCGTATTTCTCATTGTATATAGTCTAAGTGTAAAAATGTATTTTTAACGTTAACTAGAACTGTTCAGCTTTATAATAAGTGGTCGACCATCAAAATCGGTTCAGGCATTAGCTGGGAATTCGAATCGCAAGTCACGCTAGACGTCCGAACGAACTTAAAATACTCTAAAATTTAACCCGAAAAATATTTTTTTTAGAAACGCTTATATCAACATAGTTTTGGATGCAATATTAATTGGTGTAAAATAAATATGTTGAAAATTTTTGATTTGGAGTTGTAAACCCATTTAAGTCAGTTTTATGGAACAATTACGGAAAGATGTATGATTTTGATGATTTTGGACATTTCAGATTAACAAAATGACCCGTATTTCTCATTGTATATAGTCTAAGTGTAAAAATGTATTTTTAACGTTAACTAGAACTGTTCAGCTTTATAATAAGTGGTCGACCATCAAAATCGGTTCAGGCATTAGCTGGGAATTCGAATCGCAAGTCACGCTAGACGTCCGAACCAACTTAAAATACTCTAAAATTTAACCCGAAAAATATTTTTTTTAGAAACGCTTATATCAACATAGTTTTGGATGCAATATTAATTGGTGTAAAATGAATATGTTGAAAATTTTTGATTTGGAGTTGTAAACCCATTTAAGTCAGTTTTATGGAACAATTACGGAAAGATGTATGATTTTGATGATTTTGGACAGTTCAGATTAACAAAGTGACCCGTATTTCTCATTGTATATAGTCTAAGTGTAAAAATGTATTTTTAGCGTTAACTAGAACTGTTCAGCTTTATAATAAGTGGTCGACCATCAAAATCGGTCCAGGCATTAGCTGGGAATTCGAATCGCAAGTCACGCTAGACGTCCGAACCAACTTAAAATACTCTAAAATTTAACCCGAAAAATATTTTTTTTTAGAAACGCTTATATCAACATAGTTTTGGATGCAATATTAATTGGTGTAAAATGAATATGTTGAAAATTTTTGATTTGGAGTTGTAAACCCATTTAAGTCAGTTTTATGGAACAATTACGGAAAGATGTATGATTTTGATGATTTTGGACAGTTCAGATTAACAAAATGACCCGTATTTCTCATTGTATATAGTCTAAGTATAAAAATGTATTTTTAACGTTAACTAGAACTGTTCAGCTTTATAATAAGTGGTCGACCATCAAAATCGGTTCAGGCATTAGCTGGGAATTCGAATCGCAAGTCACGCTAGACGTCCGAACCAACTTAAAATACTCTAAAATTTAACCCGAAAAATATTTTTTTTTAGAAACGCTTATATCAACATAGTTTTGGATGCAATATTAATTGGTGTTAAATGAATATGTTGAAAATTTTTGATTTGGAGTTGTAAACCCATTTAAGTCAGTTTTATGGAACAATTACGGAAAGATGTATGACGCTTATATCAACATAGTTTTGGATGCAATATTAATTGGTGTAAAATGAATATGTTGAAAATTTTTGATTTGGAGTTGTAAACCCATTTAAGTCAGTTTTATGGAACAATTACGGAAAGATGTATGATTTTGATGATTTTGGACAGTTCAGATTAACAAAATGACCCGTATTTCTCATTGTATATAGTCTAAGTGTAAAAATGTATTTTTAACGTTAACTAGAACTGTTCAGCTTTATAATAAGTGGTCGACCATCAAAATCGGTTCAGGCATTAGCTGGGAATTCGAATCGCAAGTCACGCTAGACGTCCGAACCAACTTAAAATACTCTAAAATTTAACCCGAAAAATATTTTTTTAAAGAAACGCTTATATCAACATAGTTTTGGATGCAATATTAATTGGTGTAAAATGAATATGTTGAAAATTTTTGATTTGGAGTTGTAAACCCAGTTAAGTCAGTTTTATGGAACAATTACGGAAAGATGTATGATTTTGATGATTTTGGACAGTTCAGATTAACAAAATGAACCGTATTTCTCATCGTATATAGTCTAAGTGTAAAAATGTATTTTTAACATTAACTAGAACTGTTCAGCTTTATAATAAGTGGTCGACCATCAAAATCGGTCCAGGCATTAGCTGGGAATTCGAATCGCAAGTCACGCTTGACGTCCGAACCAACTTAAAATACTCTAAAATTTAACCCGAAAAATATTTTTTTTTAGAAACGCTTATATCAACATAGTTTTGGATGCAATATTAATTGGTGTAAAATGAATATGTTGAACATTTTTGATTTGGAGTTGTAAACCCATTTAAGTCAGTTTTATGGAACAATTACGGAAAGAGTATGATTTTGATGATTTCGGACAGTTCAGATTAACAAAATGACCCGTATTTCTCATTGTATATAGTCTTAGTGTAAAAATGTATTTTTAACGTTAACTAGAACTGTTCAGCTTTATAATAAGTGGTCGACCATCAAAATCGGTCCAGGAATTAGCTGGGAATTCGAATCGCAAGTCACGCTAGACGTCCGAACCAACTTAAAATACTCTAAAATTTAACCCGAAAAATATTTTTTTTTAGAAACGCTTATATTAACATAGTTTTGGATGCAATATTAATTGGTGTAAAATGAATATGTTGAAAATTTTTGATTTGGAGTTGTAAACCCATTTAAGTCAGTTTTATGGAACAATTACGGAAAGATGTATGATTTTGATGATTTTGGACAGTTCAGATTAACAAAATGAACCGTATTTCTCGTTGTATATAGTCTAAGTGTAAAAATGTATTTTTAACGTTAACTAGAACTGCTCAGCTTTATAATAAGTGGTCGACCATCAAAATCGGTCCAGGCATTAGCTGGGAATTCGAATCGCAAGTCACGCTAGACGTCCGAACCAACTTAAAATACTCTAAAATTTAACCCGAAAAATCTTTTTTTTTAGAAACGCTTATATCAACATAGTTTTGGATGCAATATTAATTGGTGTAAAATTAATATGTTGAAAATTTTTGATTTGGAGTTGTAAACCCATTTAAGTCAGTTTTATGGAACAATTACGGAAAGATGTATGATTTTGATGATTTTGGACAGTTCAGATTAACAAAATGACCCGTATTTCTCATTGTATATAGTCTAAGTGTAAAAATGTATTTTTAACGTTAACTAGAACTGTTCAGCTTTATAATAAGTGGTCGACCATCAAAAGCGGTCCAGGCATTAGCTGGGAATTCGAATTGCAAGTCACGCTAGACGTCCGAACCAACTTAAAATACTCTAAAATTTAACCCGAAAAATATTTTTTTTTAGAAACGCTTATATCAACATAGTTTTGGATGCAATATTAATTGGTGTAAAATGAATATGTTGAAAATTTTTGATTTGGAATTGTAAACCCATTTAAGTCAGTTTTATGGAACAATTACGGAAAGATGTATGATTTTGATGATTTTAATTGGTGTAAAATGAATATGTTGAAAATTTTTGTTTTGGAGTTGTAAAAACATTTAAGTCAATTTTATGGAACAATTACGGAAAGATGTATGATTTTGATGATTTTGGACAGTTCAGATAAACAAAATGACCCGTATTTCTCATTGCATATAGTCTAAGTGTAAAAATGTATTTTTAACGTTAACTAGAACTGTTCAGCTTTATAATAAGTGGTCGACCATCAAAATCGGTTCAGGCATTAGCTGGGAATTCGAATCGCAAGTCACGCTAGACGACCGAACCAACTTAAAATACTCTAAAATTTAACCCGAAAAATATTTTTTTAAAGAAACGCTTATATCAACATAGTTTTGGATGCAATATTAATTGGTGTAAAATGAATATGTTGAAAATTTTTGATTTGGAGTTGTAAACCCAGTTAAGTCAGTTTTATGGAACAATTACGGAAAGATGTATGATTTTGATGATTTTGGACAGTTCAGATTAACAAAATGACCCGTATTTCTCATTGTATATAGTCTAAGTGTAAAAATGTATTTTTAACGTTAACTAGAACTGTTCAGCTTTATAATAAGTGGTCGACCATCAAAATCGGTTCAGGCATTAGCTGGGAATTCGAATCGCAAGTCACGCTAGACGTCCGAACCAACTTAAAATACTCTAAAATTTAACCCGAAAAATATTTTTTTTTAGAAACGCTTATATCAACATAGTTTTGGATGCAATATTAATTGGTGTAAAATGAATATGTTGAAAATTTTTGATTTGGAGTTGTAAACCCATTTAAGTCAGTTTTATGGAACAATTACGGAAAGATGTATGATTTTGATGATTTTGGACAGTTCAGATTAACAAAATGACCCGTATTTCTCATTGTATATAGTCTAAGTGTAAAAATGTATTTTTAACGTTAACTAGAACTGTTCAGCTTTATAATAAGTGGTCGACCATCAAAATCGGTCCAGGAATTAGCTGGGAATTCGAATCGCAAGTCACGCTAGACGTCCGAACCAACTTAAAATACTCTAAAATTTAACCCGAAAAATATTTTTTTTTAGAAACGCTTATATCAACATAGTTTTGGATGCAATATTAATTGGTGTAAAATGAATATGTTGAAAATTTTTGATTTGGAGTTGTAAACCCATTTAAGTCAGTTTTATGGAACAATTACGGAAAGATGTATGATTTTGATGATTTTGGACAGTTCAGATTAACAAAATGAACCGTATTTCTCGTTGTATATAGTCTAAGTGTAAAAATGTATTTTTAACGTTAACTAGAACTGTTCAGCTTTATAATAAGTGGTCGACCATCAAAATCGGTCCAGGCATTAGCTGGGAATTCGAATCGCAAGTCACGCTAGACGTCCGAACCAACTTAAAATACTCTAAAATTTAACCCGAAAAATCTTTTTTTTTAGAAACGCTTATATCAACATAGTTTTGGATGCAATATTAATTGGTGTAAAATTAATATGTTGAAAATTTTTGATTTGGAGTTGTAAACCCATTTAAGTCAGTTTTATGGAACAATTACGGAAAGATGTATGATTTTGATGATTTTGGACAGTTCAGATTAACAAAATGACCCGTATTTCTCATTGTATATAGTCTAAGTGTAAAAATGTATTTTTAACGTTAACTAGAACTGTTCAGCTTTATAATAAGTGGTCGACCATCAAAATCGGTCCAGGAATTAGCTGGGAATTCGAATCGCAAGTCACGCTAGACGTCCGAACCAACTTAAAATACTCTAAAATTTAACCCGAAAAATATTTTTTTTTAGAAACGCTTATATCAACATAGTTTTGGATGCAATATTAATTGGTGTAAAATGAATATGTTGAAAATTTTTGATTTGGAGTTGTAAACCCATTTAAGTCAGTTTTATGGAACAATTACGGAAAGATGTATGATTTTGATGATTTTGGACAGTTCAGATTAACAAAATGAACCGTATTTCTCGTTGTATATAGTCTAAGTGTAAAAATGTATTTTTAACGTTAACTAGAACTGTTCAGCTTTATAATAAGTGGTCGACCATCAAAATCGGTCCAGGCATTAGCTGGGAATTCGAATCGCAAGTCACGCTAGACGTCCGAACCAACTTAAAATACTCTAAAATTTAACCCGAAAAATATTTTTTTAAAGAAACGCTTATATCAACATAGTTTTGGATGCAATATTAATTGGTGTAAAATGAATATGTTGAAAATTTTTGATTTGGAGTTGTAAACCCAGTTAAGTCAGTTTTATGGAACAATTACGGAAAGATGTATGATTTTGATGATTTTGGACAGTTCAGATTAACAAAATGACCCGTATTTCTCATTGTATATAGTCTAAGTGTAAAAATGTATTTTTAACGTTAACTAGAACTGTTCAGCTTTATAATAAGTGGTCGACCATCAAAATCGGTTCAGGCATTAGCTGGGAATTCGAATCGCAAGTCACGCTAGACGTCCGAACCAACTTAAAATACTCTAAAATTTAACCCGAAAAATATTTTTTTTTAGAAACGCTTATATCAACATAGTTTTGGATGCAATATTAATTGGTGTAAAATGAATATGTTGAAAATTTTTGATTTGGAGTTGTAAACCCATTTAAGTCAGTTTTATGGAACAATTACGGAAAGATGTATGATTTTGATGATTTTGGACAGTTCAGATTAACAAAATGACCCGTATTTCTCATTGTATATAGTCTAAGTGTAAAAATGTATTTTTAACGTTAACTAGAACTGTTCAGCTTTATAATAAGTGGTCGACCATCAAAATCGGTCCAGGAATTAGCTGGGAATTCGAATCGCAAGTCACGCTAGACGTCCGAACCAACTTAAAATACTCTAAAATTTAACCCGAAAAATATTTTTTTTTAGAAACGCTTATATCAACATAGTTTTGGATGCAATATTAATTGGTGTAAAATGAATATGTTGAAAATTTTTGATTTGGAGTTGTAAACCCATTTAAGTCAGTTTTATGGAACAATTACGGAAAGATGTATGATTTTGATGATTTTGGACAGTTCAGATTAACAAAATGAACCGTATTTCTCGTTGTATATAGTCTAAGTGTAAAAATGTATTTTTAACGTTAACTAGAACTGTTCAGCTTTATAATAAGTGGTCGACCATCAAAATCGGTCCAGGCATTAGCTGGGAATTCGAATCGCAAGTCACGCTAGACGTCCGAACCAACTTAAAATACTCTAAAATTTAACCCGAAAAATATTTTTTTTTAGAAACGCTTATATCAACATAGTTTTGGATGCAATATTAATTGGTGTAAAATTAATATGTTGAAAATTTTTGATTTGGAGTTGTAAACCCATTTAAGTCAGTTTTATGGAACAATTACGGAAAGATGTATGATTTTGATGATTTTGGACAGTTCAGATTAACAAAATGACCCGTATTTCTCATTGTATATAGTCTAAGTGTAAAAATGTATTTTTAACGTTAACTAGAACTGTTCAGCTTTATAATAAGTGGTCGACCATCAAAAGCGGTCCAGGCATTAGCTGGGAATTCGAATTGCAAGTCACGCTAGACGTCCGAACCAACTTAAAATACTCTAAAATTTAACCCGAAAAATATTTTTTTTTAGAAACGCTTATATCAACATAGTTTTGGATGCAATATTAATTGGTGTAAAATGAATATGTTGAAAATTTTTGATTTGGAGTTGTAAACCCATTTAAGTCAGTTTTATGGAACAATTACGGAAAGATGTATGATTTTGATGATTTTGGACAGTTCAGATTAACAAAATGACCCGTATTTCTCATTGTATATAGTCTAAGTGTAAAAATGTATTTTTAACGTTAACTAGAACTGTTCAGCTTTATAATAAGTGGTCGACCATCAAAATCGGTTCAGGCATTAGCTGGGAATTCGAATCGCAAGTCACGCTAGACGTCCGAACCAACTTAAAATACTCTAAAATTTAACCCGAAAAATATTTTTTTAAAGAAACGCTTATATCAACATAGTTTTGGATGCAATATTAATTGGTGTAAAATGAATATGTTGAAAATTTTTGATTTGGAGTTGTAAACCCAGTTAAGTCAGTTTTATGGAACAATTACGGAAAGATGTATGATTTTGATGATTTTGGACAGTTCAGATTAACAAAATGACCCGTATTTCTCATTGTATATAGTCTAAGTGTAAAAATGTATTTTTAACGTTAACTAGAACTGTTCAGCTTTATAATAAGTGGTCGACCATCAAAATCGGTTCAGGCATTAGCTGGGAATTCGAATCGCAAGTCACGCTAGACGTCCGAACCAACTTAAAATACTCTAAAATTTAACCCGAAAAATATTTTTTTAAAGAAACGCTTATATCAACATAGTTTTGGATGCAATATTAATTGGTGTAAAATGAATATGTTGAAAATTTTTGATTTGGAGTTGTAAACCCAGTTAAGTCAGTTTTATGGAACAATTACGGAAAGATGTATGATTTTGATGATTTTGGACAGTTCAGATTAACAAAATGACCCGTATTTCTCATTGTATATAGTCTAAGTGTAAAAATGTATTTTTAACGTTAACTAGAACTGTTCAGCTTTATAATAAGTGGTCGACCATCAAAATCGGTTCAGGCATTAGCTGGGAATTCGAATCGCAAGTCACGCTAGACGTCCGAACCAACTTAAAATACTCTAAAATTTAACCCGAAAAATATTTTTTTTTAGAAACGCTTATATCAACATAGTTTTGGATGCAATATTAATTGGTGTAAAATGAATATGTTGAAAATTTTTGATTTGGAGTTGTAAACCCATTTAAGTCAGTTTTATGGAACAATTACGGAAAGATGTATGATTTTGATGATTTTGGACAGTTCAGATTAACAAAATGACCCGTATTTCTCATTGTATATAGTCTAAGTGTAAAAATGTATTTTTAACGTTAACTAGAACTGTTCAGCTTTATAATAAGTGGTCGACCATCAAAATCGGTCCAGGAATTAGCTGGGAATTCGAATCGCAAGTCACGCTAGACGTCCGAACCAACTTAAAATACTCTAAAATTTAACCCGAAAAATATTTTTTTTTAGAAACGCTTATATCAACATAGTTTTGGATGCAATATTAATTGGTGTAAAATGAATATGTTGAAAATTTTTGATTTGGAGTTGTAAACCCATTTAAGTCAGTTTTATGGAACAATTACGGAAAGATGTATGATTTTGATGATTTTGGACAGTTCAGATTAACAAAATGAACCGTATTTCTCGTTGTATATAGTCTAAGTGTAAAAATGTATTTTTAACGTTAACTAGAACTGTTCAGCTTTATAATAAGTGGTCGACCATCAAAATCGGTCCAGGCATTAGCTGGGAATTCGAATCGCAAGTCACGCTAGACGTCCGAACCAACTTAAAATACTCTAAAATTTAACCCGAAAAATATTTTTTTAAAGAAACGCTTATATCAACATAGTTTTGGATGCAATATTAATTGGTGTAAAATGAATATGTTGAAAATTTTTGATTTGGAGTTGTAAACCCAGTTAAGTCAGTTTTATGGAACAATTACGGAAAGATGTATGATTTTGATGATTTTAATTGGTGTAAAATGAATATGTTGAAAATTTTTGTTTTGGAGTTGTAAAAACATTTAAGTCAATTTTATGGAACAATTACGGAAAGATGTATGATTTTGATGATTTTGGACAGTTCAGATAAACAAAATGACCCGTATTTCTCATTGCATATAGTCTAAGTGTAAAAATGTATTTTTAACGTTAACTAGAACTGTTCAGCTTTATAATAAGTGGTCGACCATCAAAATCGGTTCAGGCATTAGCTGGGAATTCGAATCGCAAGTCACGCTAGACGTCCGAACCAACTTAAAATACTCTAAAATTTAACCCGAAAAATATTTTTTTAAAGAAACGCTTATATCAACATAGTTTTGGATGCAATATTAATTGGTGTAAAATGAATATGTTGAAAATTTTTGATTTGGAGTTGTAAACCCAGTTAAGTCAGTTTTATGGAACAATTACGGAAAGATGTATGATTTTGATGATTTTGGACAGTTCAGATTAACAAAATGACCCGTATTTCTCATTGTATATAGTCTAAGTGTAAAAATGTATTTTTAACGTTAACTAGAACTGTTCAGCTTTATAATAAGTGGTCGACCATCAAAATCGGTTCAGGCATTAGCTGGGAATTCGAATCGCAAGTCACGCTAGACGTCCGAACCAACTTAAAATACTCTAAAATTTAACCCGAAAAATATTTTTTTTTAGAAACGCTTATATCAACATAGTTTTGGATGCAATATTAATTGGTGTAAAATGAATATGTTGAAAATTTTTGATTTGGAGTTGTAAACCCATTTAAGTCAGTTTTATGGAACAATTACGGAAAGATGTATGATTTTGATGATTTTGGACAGTTCAGATTAACAAAATGACCCGTATTTCTCATTGTATATAGTCTAAGTGTAAAAATGTATTTTTAACGTTAACTAGAACTGTTCAGCTTTATAATAAGTGGTCGACCATCAAAATCGGTCCAGGAATTAGCTGGGAATTCGAATCGCAAGTCACGCTAGACGTCCGAACCAACTTAAAATACTCTAAAATTTAACCCGAAAAATATTTTTTTTTAGAAACGCTTATATCAACATAGTTTTGGATGCAATATTAATTGGTGTAAAATGAATATGTTGAAAATTTTTGATTTGGAGTTGTAAACCCATTTAAGTCAGTTTTATGGAACAATTACGGAAAGATGTATGATTTTGATGATTTTGGACAGTTCAGATTAACAAAATGAACCGTATTTCTCGTTGTATATAGTCTAAGTGTAAAAATGTATTTTTAACGTTAACTAGAACTGTTCAGCTTTATAATAAGTGGTCGACCATCAAAATCGGTCCAGGCATTAGCTGGGAATTCGAATCGCAAGTCACGCTAGACGTCCGAACCAACTTAAAATACTCTAAAATTTAACCCGAAAAATATTTTTTTTTAGAAACGCTTATATCAACATAGTTTTGGATGCAATATTAATTGGTGTAAAATTAATATGTTGAAAATTTTTGATTTGGAGTTGTAAACCCATTTAAGTCAGTTTTATGGAACAATTACGGAAAGATGTATGATTTTGATGATTTTGGACAGTTCAGATTAACAAAATGACCCGTATTTCTCATTGTGTATAGTCTAAGTGTAAAAATGTATTTTTAACGTTAACTAGAACTGTTCAGCTTTATAATAAGTGGTCGACCATCAAAAGCGGTCCAGGCATTAGCTGGGAATTCGAATTGCAAGTCACGCTAGACGTCCGAACCAACTTAAAATACTCTAAAATTTAACCCGAAAAATATTTTTTTTTAGAAACGCTTATATCAACATAGTTTTGGATGCAATATTAATTGGTGTAAAATGAATATGTTGAAAATTTTTGATTTGGAGTTGTAAACCCATTTAAGTCAGTTTTATGGAACAATTACGGAAAGATGTATGATTTTGATGATTTTGGACAGTTCAGATTAACAAAATGACCCGTATTTCTCATTGTATATAGTCTAAGTGTAAAAATGTATTTTTAACGTTAACTAGAACTGTTCAGCTTTATAATAAGTGGTCGACCATCAAAATCGGTTCAGGCATTAGCTGGGAATTCGAATCGCAAGTCACGCTAGACGTCCGAACCAACTTAAAATACTCTAAAATTTAACCCGAAAAATATTTTTTTAGAAACGCTTATATCAACATAGTTTTGAATGCAATATTAATTGGTGTAAAAGGAATATGTTGAAAATTTTTGATTTGGAATTGTAAACCCATTTAAGTCAGTTTTATGGAACAATTACGGAAAGATGTATGATTTTGATGATTTTAATTGGTGTAAAATGAATATGTTGAAAATTTTTGTTTTGGAGTTGTAAAAACATTTAAGTCAATTTTATGGAACAATTACGGAAAGATGTATGATTTTGATGATTTTGGACAGTTCAGATAAACAAAATGACCCGTATTTCTCATTGCATATAGTCTAAGTGTAAAAATGTATTTTGAACGTTAACTAGAACTGTTCAGCTTTATAATAAGTGGTCGACCATCAAAATCGGTTCAGGCATTAGCTGGGAATTCGAATCGCAAGTCACGCTAGACGTCCGAACCAACTTAAAATACTCTAAAATTTAACCCGAAAAATATTTTTTTAAAGAAACGCTTATATCAACATAGTTTTGGATGCAATATTAATTGGTGTAAAATGAATATGTTGAAAATTTTTGATTTGGAGTTGTAAACCCAGTTAAGTCAGTTTTATGGAACAATTACGGAAAGATGTATGATTTTGATGATTTTGGACAGTTCAGATTAACAAAATGAACCGTATTTCTCATTGTATATAGTCTAAGTGTAAAAATGTATTTTTAACGTTAACTAGAACTGTTCAGCTTTATAATAAGTGGTCGACCATCAAAATCGGTCCAGGCATTAGCTGGGAATTCGAATCGCAAGTCACGCTTGACGTCCGAACCAACTTAAAATACTCTAAAATTTAACCCGAAAAATATTTTTTTTTAGAAACGCTTATATCAACATAGTTTTGGATGCAATATTAATTGGTGTAAAATGAATATGTTGAACATTTTTGATTTGGAGTTGTAAACCCATTTAAGTCAGTTTTATGGAACAATTACGGAAAGAGTATGATTTTGATGATTTCGGACAGTTCAGATTAACAAAATGACCCGTATTTCTCATTGTATATAGTCTTAGTGTAAAAATGTATTTTTAACGTTAACTAGAACTGTTCAGCTTTATAATAAGTGGTCGACCATCAAAATCGGTCCAGGAATTAGCTGGGAATTCGAATCGCAAGTCACGCTAGACGTCCGAACCAACTTAAAATACTCTAAAATTTAACCCGAAAAATATTTTTTTTTAGAAACGCTTATATCAACATAGTTTTGGATGCAATATTAATTGGTGTAAAATGAATATGTTGAAAATTTTTGATTTGGAGTTGTAAACCCATTTAAGTCAGTTTTATGGAACAATTACGGAAAGATGTATGATTTTGATGATTTTGGACAGTTCAGATTAACAAAATGACCCGTATTTCTCGTTGTATATAGTCTAAGTGTAAAAATGTATTTTTAACGTTAACTAGAACTGTTCGGCTTTATAATAAGTGGTCGACCATCAAAATCGGTCCAGGCATTAGCTGGGAATTCGAATCGCAAGTCACGCTAGACGTCCGAACCAACTTAAAATACTCTAAAATTTAACCCGAAAAATATTTTTTTTTAGAAACGCTTATATCAACATAGTTTTGGATGCAATATTAATTGGTGTAAAATGAATATGTTGAAAATTTTTGATTTGGAGTTGTAAACCCATTTAAGTCAGTTTTATGGAACAATTACGGAAAGATGTATGATTTTGATGATTTTGGACAGTTCAGATTAATAAAATGACCCGTATTTCTCATTGTATATAGTCTAAGTGTAAAAATGTATTTTTAGCGTTAACTTGAACTGTTCAGCTTTATAATAAGTGGTCGACCATCAAAATCGGTCCAGGCATTAGCTGGGAATTCGAATCGCAAGTCACGCTAGACGTCCGAACCAACTTAAAATACTCTAAAATTTAACCCGAAAAATATTTTTTTTTAGAAACGCTTATATCAACATAGTTTTGGATGCAATATTAATTGGTGTAAAATGAATATGTTGAAAATTTTTGATTTGGAGTTGTAAACCCATTTAAGTCAGTTTTATGGAACAATTACGGAAAGATGTATGATTTTGATGATTTTGGACAGTTCAGATTAACAAAATGACCCGTATTTCTCATTGTATATAGTCTAAGTGTAAAAATGTATTTTTAGCGTTAACTAGAACTGTTCAGCTTTATAATAAGTGGTCGACCATCAAAATCGGTCCAGGCATTAGCTGGGAATTCGAATCGCAAGTCACGCTAGACGTCCGAACCAACTTAAAATACTCTAAAATTTAACCCGAAAAATATTTTTTTTTAGAAACGCTTATATCAACATAGTTTTGGATGCAATATTAATTGGTGTAAAATGAATATGTTGAAAATTTTTGATTTGGAGTTGTAAACCCATTTAAGTCAGTTTTATGGAACAATTACGGAAAGATGTATGATTTTGATGATTTTGGACAGTTCAGATTAACAAAATGACCCGTATTTCTCATTGTATATAGTCTAAGTGTAAAAATGTATTTTTAACGTTAACTAGAACTGTTCAGCTTTATAATAAGTGGTCGACCATCAAAATCGGTTCAGGCATTAGCTGGGAATTCGAATCGCAAGTCACGCTAGACGTCCGAACCAACTTAAAATACTCTAAAATTTAACCCGAAAAATATTTTTTTTTAGAAACGCTTATATCAACATAGTTTTGGATGCAATATTAATTGGTGTAAAATGAATATGTTGAAAATTTTTGATTTGGAGTTGTAAACCCATTTAAGTCAGTTTTATGGAACAATTACGGAAAGATGTATGATTTTGATGATTTTGGACAGTTCAGATTAACAAAATGACCCGTATTTCTCATTGTATATAGTCTAAGTGTAAAAATGTATTTTTAACGTTAACTAGAACTGTTCAGCTTTATAATAAGTGGTCGACCATCAAAATCGGCTCAGGCATTAGCTGGGAATTCGAATCGCAAGTCACGCTAGACGTCCGAACCAACTTAAAATACTCTAAAATTTAACCCGAAAAATATTTTTTTAAAGAAACGCTTATATCAACATAGTTTTGGATGCAATATTAATTGGTGTAAAATGAATATGTTGAAAATTTTTGATTTGGAGTTGTAAACCCATTTAAGTCAGTTTTATGGAACAATTACGGAAAGAGTATGATTTTGATGATTTTGGACAGTTCAGATTAACAAAATGGCCCGTATTTCTCATTGTATATAGTCTAAGTGTAAAAATGTATTTTTAACGTTAACTAGAACTGTTCAGCTTTCTAATAAGTGGTCGACCATCAAAATCGGTCCAGGCATTAGCTGGGAATTCGAATCGCAAGTCACGCTAGACGTCCGAACCAACTTAAAATACTCTAAAATTTAACCCGAAAAATATTTTTTTTTAGAAACGCTTATATCAACATAGTTTTGGATGCAATATTAATCGGTGTAAAATGAATATGTTGAAAATTTTTGATTTGGAGTTGTAAACCCATTTAAGTCAGTTTTATGGAACAATTACGGAAAGATGTATGATTTTGATGATTTTGGACAGTTCAGATTAACAAAATGACCCGTATTTCTCATTGTATATAGTCTAAGTGTAAAAATGTATTTTTAACGTTAACTAGAACTGTTCGGCTTTATAATAAGTGGTCGACCATCAAAATCGGTCCAGGCATTAGCTGGGAATTCGAATCGCAAGTCACGCTAGACGTCCGAACCAACTTAAAATACTCTAAAATTTAACCCGAAAAATATTTTTTTTTAGAAACGCTTATATCAACATAGTTTTGGATGCAATATTAATTGGTGTAAAATGAATATGTTGAAAATTTTTGATTTGGAGTTGTAAACCCATTTAAGTCAGTTTTATGGAACAATTACGGAAAGATGTATGATTTTGATGATTTTGGACAGTTCAGATTAACAAAATGACCCGTATTTCTCATTGTATATAGTCTAAGTGTAAAAATGTATTTTTAACGTTAACTAGAACTGTTCAGCTTTATAATAAGTGGTCGACCATCAAAATCGGTCCAGGCATTAGCTGGGAATTCGAATCGCAAGTCACGCTTGACGTCCGAACCAACTTAAAATACTCTAAAATTTAACCCGAAAAATATTTTTTTTTAGAAACGCTTATATCAACATAGTTTTGTATGCAATATTAATTGGTGTAAAATGAATGTGTTGAAAATTTTTGATTTGGAGTTGTAAACCCATTTAAGTCAGTTTTATGGAACAATTACGGAAAGATGTATGATTTTGATGATTTTGGACAGTTCAGATTAACAAAATGACCCGTATTTCTCATTGCATATAGTCTAAGTGTAAAAATGTATTTTTAGCGTTAACTAGAACTGTTCAGCTTTATAATAAGTGGTCGACCATCAAAATCGGTTCAGGCATTAGCTGGGAATTTGAATCGCAAGTCACGCTAGACGTCCGAACCAACTTAAAATACTCTAAAATTTAACCCTAAAAATATTTTTTTTAGAAACGCTTATATCAACATAGTTTTGGATGCAATATTAATTGGTGTAAAATGAATATGTTGAAAATTTTTGATTTGGAGTTGTAAACCCATTTAAGTCAGTTTTATGGAACAATTACGGAAAGATGTATGATTTTGATGATTTTGGACAGTTCCGATTAACAAAATGACCCGTATTTCTCATTGTATATAGTCTAAGTGTAAAAATGTATTTTTAACGTTAACTAGAACTGTTCAGCTTTATAATAAGTGGTCGACCATCAAAATCGGTCCAGGCATTAGCTGGGAATTCGAATCGCAAGTCACGCTTGACGTCCGAACCAACTTAAAATACTCTAAAATTTAACCCGAAAAATATTTTTTTTTAGAAACGCTTATATCAACATAGTTTTGGATGCAATATTAATTGGTGTAAAATGAATATGTTGAAAATTTTTGATTTGGAGTTGTAAACCCATTTAAGTCAGTTTTATGGAACAATTACGGAAAGATGTATGATTTTGATGATTTTGGACAGTTCAGATTAACAAAATGACCCGTATTTCTCATTGTATATAGTCTAAGTGTAAAAATGTATTTTTAACGTTAACTAAAACTGTTCAGCTTTATAATAAGTGGTCGACCATCAAAATCGGTTCAGGCATTAGCTGGGAATTCGAATCGCAAGTCACGCTAGACATCCGAACCAACTTAAAATACTCTAAAATTTAACCCGAAAAATATTTTTTTTTAGAAACGCTTATATCAACATAAATTTGGATGAAATATTAATTGGTGTAAAATGAATATGTTGAAAATTTTTGATTTGGAGTTGTAAACCCATTTAAGTCAGTTTTATGGAACAATTACGGAAAGATGTATGATTTTGATGATTTTGGACAGTTCAGATTAACAAAATGACCCGTATTTCTCATTGTATATAGTCTAAGTGTAAAAATGTATTTTTAACGTTAACTAGAACTGTTCAGCTTTATAATAAGTGGTCGACCATCAAAATCGGTTCAGGCATTAGCTGGGAATTCGAATCGCAAGTCACGCTAGACGTCCGAACCAACTTAAAATAGTCTAAAATTTAACCCGAAAAATTTTTTTTTTTAGAAACGCTTATATCAACATAGTTTTGGATGCAATATTAATTGGTGTAAAATGAATATGTTGAAAATTTTTGATTTGGAGTTGTAAACCCATTTAAGTCAGTTTTATGGAACAATTACGGAAAGATGTATGATTTTGATGATTTTGGACAGTTCAGATTAACAAAATGACCCGTATTTCTCATTGTATATAGTCTAAGTGTAAAAATGTATTTTTAACGTTAACTAGAACTGTTCAGCTTTATAATAAGTGGTCGACCATCAAAATCGGTTCAGGCATTAGCTGGGAATTCGAATCGCAAGTCACGCTAGACGTCCGAACCAACTTAAAATACTCTAAAATTTAGCCCGAAAAATATTTTTTTTTAGAAACGCTTATATCAACATAGTTTTGGATGCAATATTAATTGGTGTAAAATGAATATGTTGAAAATTTTTGTTTTGGAGTTGTAAACACATTTAAGTCAATTTTATGGAACAATTACGGAAAGATGTATGATTTTGATGATTTTGGACAGTTCAGATTAACAAAATGACCCGTATTTCTCATTGTATATAGTCTTAGTGTAAAAATGTGTTTCTAACGTTAACTAGAACTGTTCAGCTTTATAATAAGTGGTCGACCATCAAAATCGGTTCAGGCATTAGCTGGGAATTCGAATCGCAAGTCACGCTAGACGTCCGAACCAACTTAAAATACTCTAAAATTTAACCCGAAAAATATTTTTTTTTAGAAACGCTTATATCAACATAAATTTGGATGAAATATTAATTGGTGTAAAATGAATATGTTGAAAATTTTTGATTTGGAGTTGTAAACCCATTTAAGTCAGTTTTATGGAACAATTACGGAAAGATGTATGATTTTGATGATTTTGGACAGTTCAGATTAACAAAATGACCCGTATTTCTCATTGTATATAGTCTAAGTGTAAAAATGTATTTTTAACGTTAACTAGAACTGTTCAGCTTTATAATAAGTGGTCGACCATCAAAATCGGTTCAGGCATTAGCTGGGAATTCGAATCGCAAGTCACGCTAGACGTCCGAACCAACTTAAAATAGTCTAAAATTTAACCCGAAAAATATTTTTTTTTAGAAACGCTTATATCAACATAGTTTTGGATGCAATATTAATTGGTGTAAAATGAATATGTTGAAAATTTTTGATTTGGAGTTGTAAACCCATTTAAGTCAGTTTTATGGAACAATTACGGAAAGATGTATGATTTTGATGATTTTGGACAGTTCAGATTAACAAAATGACCCGTATTTCTCATTGTATATAGTCTAAGTGTAAAAATGTATTTTTAACGTTAACTAGAACTGTTCAGCTTTATAATAAGTGGTCGACCATCAAAATCGGTTCAGGCATTAGCTGGGAATTCGAATCGCAAGTCACGCTAGACGTCCGAACCAACTTAAAATACTCTAAAATTTAGCCCGAAAAATATTTTTTTTTAGAAACGCTTATATCAACATAGTTTTGGATGCAATATTAATTGGTGTAAAATGAATATGTTGAAAATTTTTGTTTTGGAGTTGTAAACACATTTAAGTCAATTTTATGGAACAATTACGGAAAGATGTATGATTTTGATGATTTTGGACAGTTCAGATTAACAAAATGACCCGTATTTCTCATTGTATATAGTCTTAGTGTAAAAATGTGTTTCTAACGTTAACTAGAACTGTTCAGCTTTATAATAAGTGGTCGACCATCAAAATCGGTTCAGGCATTAGCTGGGAATTCGAATCGCAAGTCACGCTAGACGTCCGAACCAACTTAAAATACTCTAAAATTTAACCCGAAAAATATTTTTTTTTAGAAACGCTTATATCAACATAGTTTTGGATGCAATATTAATTGGTGTAAAATGAATATGTTGAAAATTTTTGTTTTGAGTTGTAAACACATCTAAGTCAATTTTATGGAACAATTACGGAAAGATGTATGATTTTGATGATTTTGGACAGTTCAGATTAACAAAATGACCCGTATTTCTCATTGTATATAGTCTAAGTGTAAAAATGTATTTTTAACGTTAACTAGAACTGTTCAGCTTTATAATAAGTGGTCGACCATCAAAATCGGTCCAGGCATTAGCTGGGAATTCGAATCGCAAGTCACGCTAGACGGCCGAACCAACTTAAAATACTCTAAAATTTAACCCGAAAAATATTTTTTTTTAGAAACGCTTATATCAACATAGTTTTGGATGCAATATTAATTGGTGTAAAATGAATATGTTGAAAATTTTTGATTTGGAGTTGTAAACCCATTTAAGTCAGTTTTATGGAACAATTACGGAAAGATGTATGATTTTGATGATTTTGGACAGTTCAGATTAACAAAATGACCCGTATTTCTCATTGTATATAGTCTAAGTGTAAAAATGTATTTTTAACGTTAACTAGAACTGTTCAGCTTTATAATAAGTGGTCGACCATCAAAATCGGTCCAGGCATTAGCTGGGAATTCGAATCGCAAGTCACGCTTGACGTCCGAACCAACTTAAAATACTCTAAAATTTAACCCGAAAAATATTTTTTTTTAGAAACGCTTATATCAACATAGTTTTGGATGCAATATTAATTGGTGTAAAATGAATATGTTGAAAATTTTTGATTTGGAGTTGTAAACCCATTTAAGTCAGTTTTATGGAACAATTACGGAAAGATGTATGATTTTGATGATTTTGGACAGTTCAGATTAACAAAATGACCCGTATTTCTCATTGTATATAGTCTAAGTGTAAAAATGTATTTTTAACGTTAACTAAAACTGTTCAGCTTTATAATAAGTGGTCGACCATCAAAATCGGTTCAGGCATTAGCTGGGAATTCGAATCGCAAGTCACGCTAGACGTCCGAACCAACTTAAAATACTCTAAAATTTAACCCGAAAAATATTTTTTTTTAGAAACGCTTATATCAACATAAATTTGGATGAAATATTAATTGGTGTAAAATGAATATGTTGAAAATTTTTGATTTGGAGTTGTAAACCCATTTAAGTCAGTTTTATGGAACAATTACGGAAAGATGTATGATTTTGATGATTTTGGACAGTTCAGATTAACAAAATGACCCGTATTTCTCATTGTATATAGTCTAAGTGTAAAAATGTATTTTTAACGTTAACTAGAACTGTTCAGCTTTATAATAAGTGGTCGACCATCAAAATCGGTTCAGGCATTAGCTGGGAATTCGAATCGCAAGTCACGCTAGACGTCCGAACCAACTTAAAATAGTCTAAAATTTAACCCGAAAAATATTTTTTTTTAGAAACGCTTATATCAACATAGTTTTGGATGCAATATTAATTGGTGTAAAATGAATATGTTGAAAATTTTTGATTTGGAGTTGTAAACCCATTTAAGTCAGTTTTATGGAACAATTACGGAAAGATGTATGATTTTGATGATTTTGGACAGTTCAGATTAACAAAATGACCCGTATTTCTCATTGTATATAGTCTAAGTGTAAAAATGTATTTTTAACGTTAACTAGAACTGTTCAGCTTTATAATAAGTGGTCGACCATCAAAATCGGTTCAGGCATTAGCTGGGAATTCGAATCGCAAGTCACGCTAGACGTCCGAACCAACTTAAAATACTCTAAAATTTAGCCCGAAAAATATTTTTTTTTAGAAACGCTTATATCAACATAGTTTTGGATGCAATATTAATTGGTGTAAAATGAATATGTTGAAAATTTTTGTTTTGGAGTTGTAAACACATTTAAGTCAATTTTATGGAACAATTACGGAAAGATGTATGATTTTGATGATTTTGGACAGTTCAGATTAACAAAATGACCCGTATTTCTCATTGTATATAGTCTTAGTGTAAAAATGTGTTTCTAACGTTAACTAGAACTGTTCAGCTTTATAATAAGTGGTCGACCATCAAAATCGGTTCAGGCATTAGCTGGGAATTCGAATCGCAAGTCACGCTAGACGTCCGAACCAACTTAAAATACTCTAAAATTTAACCCGAAAAATATTTTTTTTTAGAAACGCTTATATCAACATAGTTTTGGATGCAATATTAATTGGTGTAAAATGAATATGTTGAAAATTTTTGTTTTGAGTTGTAAACACATCTAAGTCAATTTTATGGAACAATTACGGAAAGATGTATGATTTTGATGATTTTGGACAGTTCAGATTAACAAAATGACCCGTATTTCTCATTGTATATAGTCTAAGTGTAAAAATATATTTTTAACGTTAACTAGAACTGTTCAGCTTTATAATAAGTGGTCGACCATCAAAATCGGTCCAGGCATTAGCTGGGAATTCGAATCGCAAGTCACGCTAGACGGCCGAACCAACTTAAAATACTCTAAAATTTAACCCGAAAAATATTTTTTTTTAGAAACGCTTATATCAACATAGTTTTGGATGCAATATTAATTGGTGTAAAATGAATATGTTGAAAATTTTTGATTTGGAGTTGTAAACCCATTTAAGTCAGTTTTATGGAACAATTACGGAAAGATGTATGATTTTGATGATTTTGGACAGTTCAGATTAACAAAATGACCCGTATTTCTCATTGTATATAGTCTAAGTGTAAAAATGTATTTTTAACGTTAACTAGAACTGTTCAGCTTTATAATAAGTGGTCGACCATCAAAATCGGTTCAGGCATTAGCTGGGAATTCGAATCGCAAGTCACGCTAGACGTCCGAACCAACTTAAAATAGTCTAAAATTTAACCCGAAAAATATTTTTTTTTAGAAACGCTTATATCAACATAGTTTTGGATGCAATATTAATTGGTGTAAAATGAATATGTTGAAAATTTTTGATTTGGAGTTGTAAACCCATTTAAGTCAGTTTTATGGAACAATTACGGAAAGATGTATGATTTTGATGATTTTGGACAGTTCAGATTAACAAAATGACCCGTATTTCTCATTGTATATAGTCTAAGTGTAAAAATGTATTTTTAACGTTAACTAGAACTGTTCAGCTTTATAATAAGTGGTCGACCATCAAAATCGGTTCAGGCATTAGCTGGGAATTCGAATCGCAAGTCACGCTAGACGTCCGAACCAACTTAAAATACTCTAAAATTTAGCCCGAAAAATATTTTTTTTTAGAAACGCTTATATCAACATAGTTTTGGATGCAATATTAATTGGTGTAAAATGAATATGTTGAAAATTTTTGTTTTGGAGTTGTAAACACATTTAAGTCAATTTTATGGAACAATTACGGAAAGATGTATGATTTTGATGATTTTGGACAGTTCAGATTAACAAAATGACCCGTATTTCTCATTGTATATAGTCTTAGTGTAAAAATGTGTTTCTAACGTTAACTAGAACTGTTCAGCTTTATAATAAGTGGTCGACCATCAAAATCGGTTCAGGCATTAGCTGGGAATTCGAATCGCAAGTCACGCTAGACGTCCGAACCAACTTAAAATACTCTAAAATTTAACCCGAAAAATATTTTTTTTTAGAAACGCTTATATCAACATAGTTTTGGATGCAATATTAATTGGTGTAAAATGAATATGTTGAAAATTTTTGTTTTGAGTTGTAAACACATCTAAGTCAATTTTATGGAACAATTACGGAAAGATGTATGATTTTGATGATTTTGGACAGTTCAGATTAACAAAATGACCCGTATTTCTCATTGTATATAGTCTAAGTGTAAAAATGTATTTTTAACGTTAACTAGAACTGTTCAGCTTTATAATAAGTGGTCGACCATCAAAATCGGTCCAGGCATTAGCTGGGAATTCGAATCGCAAGTCACGCTAGACGGCCGAACCAACTTAAAATACTCTAAAATTTAACCCGAAAAATATTTTTTTTTAGAAACGCTTATATCAACATAGTTTTGGATGCAATATTAATTGGTGTAAAATGAATATGTTGAAAATTTTTGATTTGGAGTTGTAAACCCATTTAAGTCAGTTTTATGGAACAATTACGGAAAGATGTATGATTTTGATGATTTTGGACAGTTCAGATTAACAAAATGACCCGTATTTCTCATTGTATATAGTCTAAGTGTAAAAATGTATTTTTAACGTTAACTAGAACTGTTCAGCTTTATAATAAGTGGTCGAACATCAAAATCGGTCCAGGCATTAGCTGGGAATTCGAATCGCAAGTCACGCTAGACGTCCGAACCAACTTAAAATACTCTAAAATTTAACCCGAAAAATATTTTTTTTTAGAAACGCTTATATCAACATAGTTTTGGATGCAATATTAATTGATGTAAAATGAGTATGTTGAAAATTTTTGGTTTGGAGTTGTAAACCCATTTAAGTCAGTTTTATGGAACAATTACGGAAAGATGTATGATTTTGATGATTTTGGACAGTTCAGATTAACAAAATGACCCGTATTTCTCATTGTATATAGTCTAAGTGTAAAAATGTATTTTTAACGTTAACTAGAACTGTTCAGCTTTATAATAAGTGGTCGACTATCAAAATCGGTCCAGGCATTAGCTGGGAATTCGAATCGCAAGTCACGCTTGACGTCCGAACCAACTTAAAATACTCTAAAATTTAACCCGAAAAATATTTTTTTAGAAACGCTTATATCAACATAGTTTTGGATGCAATATTAATTGGTGTAAAATGAATATGTTGAAAATTTTTGATTTGGAGTTGTAAACCCATTTAAGTCAGTTTTATGGAACAATTACGGAAAGATGTATGATTTTGATGATTTTGGACAGTTCAGATTAACAAAATGACCCGTATTTCTCATTGTATATAGTCTAAGTGTAAAAATGTATTTTTTACGTTAACTAGAACTGTTCAGCTTTAAAATAAGTGGTCGACCATCAAAATCGGTTCAGACATTAGCTGGGAATTCGAATCGCAAGTCACGCTTGACGTCCGAACCAACTTAAAATACTCTAAAATTTAACCCGAAAAATATTTTTTTAGAAACGCTTATATCAACATAGTTTTGGATGCAATATTAATTGGTGTAAAATGAATATGTTGAAAATTTTTGATTTGGAGTTGTAAACCCATTTAAGTCAGTTTTATGGAACAATTACGGAAAGATGTATGATTTTGATGATTTTGGACAGTTCAGATTAACAAAATGACCCGTATTTCTCATTGTATATAGTCTAAGTGTAAAAATGTATTTTTTACGTTAACTAGAACTGTTCAGCTTTAAAATAAGTGGTCGACCATCAAAATCGGTTCAGACATTAGCTGGGAATTCGAATCGCAAGTCACGCTAGACGTCCGAACCAACTTAAAATACTCTAAAATTTAACCCGAAAAATATTTTTTTTTAGAAACGCTTATATCAACATAGTTTTGGATGCAATATTAATTGGTGTAAAATGAATATGTTGAAAATTTTTGATTTGGAGTTGTAAACCCATTTAAGTCAGTTTTATGGAACAATTACGGAAAGATGTATGATTTTGATGATTTTGGACAGTTCAGATTAACAAAATGAACCGTATTTCTCATTGTATATAGTCTAAGTGTAAAAATGTATTTTTAACGTTAACTAGAACTGTTCAGCTTTATAATAAGTGCTCGAACATCAAAATCGGTCCAGGCATTAGCTGGGAATTCGAATCGCAAGTCACGCTAGACGTCCGAACCAACTTAAAATACTCTAAAATTTAACCCGAAAAATATTTTTTTTTAGAAACGCTTATATCAACATAGTTTTGGATGCAATATTAATTGGTGTAAAATGAATATGTTGAAAATTTTTGATTTGGAGTTGTAAACCCATTTAAGTCTGTTTTATGGAACAATTACGGAAAGATGTATGATTTTGATGATTATGGACAGTTCAGATTAACAAAATGACCCGTATTTCTCATTGTATATAGTCTAAGTGTAAAAATGTATTTTTAACGTTAACTAGAACTGTTCAGCTTTATAATAAGTGGTCGACCATCAAAATCGGTCCAGGCATTAGCTGGGAATTCGAATCGCAAGTCACGCTTGACGTCCGAACCAACTTAAAATACTCTAAAATTTAACCCGAAAAATATTTTTTTAGAAACGCTTATATCAACATAGTTTTGGATGCAATATTAATTGGTGTAAAATGAATATGTTGAAAATTTTTGATTTGGAGTTGTAAACCCATTTAAGTCAGTTTTATGGAACAATTACGGAAAGATGTATGATTTTGATGATTTTGGACAGTTCAGATTAACAAAATGACCCGTATTTCTCATTGTATATAGTCTAAGTGTAAAAATGTATTTTTAACGTTAACTAGAACTGTTCAGCTTTATAATAAGTGGTCGACCATCAAAATCGGTCCAGGCATTGGCTGGGAATTCGAATCGCAAGTCACGCTAGACGTCCGAACCAACTTAAAATACTCTAAAATTTAACCCGAAAAATATTTTTTTTTAGAAACGCTTATATCAACATAGTTTTGGATGCAATATTAATTGGTGTAAAATGAATATGTTGAAAATTTTTGATTTGGAGTTGTAAACCCATTTGAGTCAGTTTTATGGAACAATTACGGAAAGATGTATGATTTTGATGATTTTGGACAGTTCAGATTAACAAAATGACCCGTATTTCTCATTGTATATAGTCTAAGTGTAAAAATGTATTTTTAACGTTAACTAGAACTGTTCAGCTTTATAATAAGTGGTCGACTATCAAAATCGGTCCAGGCATTAGCTGGGAATTCGAATCGCAAGTCACGCTAGACGTCCGAACCAACTTAAAATACTCTAAAATTTAACCCGAAAAATATTTTTTTTAGAAACGCTTATATCAACAAAGTTTTGGATGCAATATTAATTGGTGTAAAATGAATATGTTGAAAATTTTTGATTTGGAGTTGTAAACCCATTTAAGTCAGTTTTATGGAACAATTACGGAAAGATGTATGATTTTGATGATTTTGGACAGTTCAGATTAACAAAATTACCCGTATTTCTCATTGTATATAGTCTAAGTGTAAAAATGTATTTTTAACGTTAACTAGGACTGTTCAGCTTTATAATAAAAAGTCGACCATCAAAATCGGTCCAGGCATTAGCTGGGAATTCGAATCGCAAGTCACGCTAGACGTCCCAACCAATTTAAAATACTCTAAAATTTAACCCGAAAAATATTTTTTTTAGAAACGCTTATATCAACATAGTTTTGGATGCAATATTAATTGGTGTAAAATGAATATGTTGAAAATTTTTGATTTGGAGTTGCAAACCCATTTAAGTCAGTTTTATGGAACAATTACGGAAAGATGTATGATTTTGATGATTTTGGACAGTTCAGATTAACAAAATGACCCGTATTTCTCATTGTATATAGTCTAAGTGTAAAAATGTATTTTTAACGTTAACTAGAACTGTTCAGCTTTAAAATAAGTGGTCGACCATCAAAATCGGTTCAGACATTAGCTGGGAATGCGATTCCGTCACGCTAGACGTCCGAACCAACTTAAAATACTCTAAAATTTAACCCGAAAAATATTTTTTTTTAGAAACGCTTATATCAACATAGTTTTGGATGCAATATTAATTGGTGTAAAATGAATATGTTGAAAATTTTTGATTTGGAGTTGTAAACCCATTTAAGTCAGTTTTATGGAACAATTACGGAAAGATGTATGATTTTGATGATTTTGGACAGTTCAGATTAACAAAATGACCCGTATTTCTCATTGTATATAGTCTAAGTGTAAAAATGTATTTTTAACGTTAACTAGAACTGTTCAGCTTTATAATAAGTGCTCGAACATCAAAATCGGTCCAGGCATTAGCTGGGAATTCGAATCGCAAGTCCCGCTTGACGTCCGAACCAACTTAAAATACTCTAAAATTTAACCCGAAAAATATTTTTTTTTAGAAACGCTTATATCAACATAGTTTTGGATGCAATATTAATTGGTGTAAAATGAATATGTTGAAAATGTTTGATTTGGAGTTGTAAACCCATTTAAGTCAGTTTTATGGAACAATTACGGAAAGATGTATGATTTTGATGATTTTGGACAGTTCAGATTAACAAAATGACCCGTATTTCTCATTGTATATAGTCTAAGTGTAAAAATGTATTTTTAACGTTAACTAGAACTGTTCAGCTTTATAATAAGTGGTCGACCATCAAAATCGGTCCAGGCATTGGCTGGGAATTCGAATCGCAAGTCACGCTAGACGTCCGAACCAACTTAAAATACTCTAAAATTTAACCCGAAAAATATTTTTTTTTAGAAACGCTTATATCAACATAGTTTTGGATGCAATATTAATTGGTGTAAAATGAATATGTTGAAAATTTTTGATTTGGAGTTGTAAACCCATTTGAGTCAGTTTTATGGAACAATTACGGAAAGATGTATGATTTTGATGATTTTGGACAGTTCAGATTAACAAAATGACCTGTATTTCTCATTGTATATAGTCTAAGTGTAAAAATGTATTTTTAACGTTAACTAGAACTGTTCAGCTTTATAATAAGTGGTCGACTATCAAAATCGGTCCAGGCATTAGCTGGGAATTCGAATCGCAAGTCACGCTAGACGTCCGAACCAACTTAAAATACTCTAAAATTTAACCCGAAAAATATTTTTTTTAGAAACGCTTATATCAACAAAGTTTTGGATGCAATATTAATTGGTGTAAAATGAATATGTTGAAAATTTTTGATTTGGAGTTGTAAACCCATTTAAGTCAGTTTTATGGAACAATTACGGAAAGATGTATGATTTTGATGATTTTGGACAGTTCAGATTAACAAAATTACCCGTATTTCTCATTGTATATAGTCTAAGTGTAAAAATGTATTTTTAACGTTAACTAGGACTGTTCAGCTTTATAATAAAAAGTCGACCATCAAAATCGGTCCAGGCATTAGCTGGGAATTCGAATCGCAAGTCACGCTAGACGTCCCAACCAATTTAAAATACTCTAAAATTTAACCCGAAAAATATTTTTTTTAGAAACGCTTATATCAACATAGTTTTGGATGCAATATTAATTGGTGTAAAATGAATATGTTGAAAATTTTTGATTTGGAGTTGCAAACCCATTTAAGTCAGTTTTATGGAACAATTACGGAAAGATGTATGATTTTGATGATTTTGGACAGTTCAGATTAACAAAATGACCCGTATTTCTCATTGTATATAGTCTAAGTGTAAAAATGTATTTTTAACGCTAACTAGAACTGTTCAGCTTTATAACAAGTGGTCGACCATCAAAATCGGTCCAGGAATTAGCTGGGAATTCGAATCGCAAGTCACGCTTGACGTCCGAACCAACTTAAAATACTCTAAAATTTAACCCGAAAAATATTTTTTTTTAGAAACGCTTATATCAACATAGTTTTGGATGCAATATTAATTGGTGTAAAATGAATATGTTGAAAATTTTTGATTTGGAGTTGTAAACCCATTTAAGTCAGTTTTATGGAACAATTACGGAAAGATGTATGATTTTGATGATTTTGGACAGTTCAGATTAACAAAATGACCCGTATTTCTCATTGTATATAGTCTAAGTGTAAAAATGTTTTTTTAACGCTAACTAGAACTGTTCAGCTTTATAATAAGTGGTCGACCATCAAAATCGGTCCAGGCATTAGCTGGGAATTCGAATCGCAAGTCACGCTAGACGTCCGAACCAACTTAAAATACTCTAAAATTTAACCCGAAAAATATTTTTTTTTAGAAACGCTTATATCAACATAGTTTTGGATGCAATATTAATTGGTGTAAGATGAATATGTTGAAAATTTTTGATTTGGAGTTGTAAACCCATTTAAGTCAGTTTTATGGAACAATTACGGAAAGATGTATGATTTTGATGATTTTGGACAGTTCAGATTAACAAAATGACCCGTATTTCTCATTGTATATAGTCTAAGTGTAAAAATGTATTTTTAACGTTAGCTAGAACTGTTCAGCTTTATAATAAGTGGTCGACCATCAAAATCGGTCCAGGCATTAGCTGGGAATTCGAATCGCAAGTCACGCTAGACGCCCGAACCAACTTAAAATACTCTAAAATTTAACCCGAAAAATATTTTTTTTAGAAACGCTTATATCAACATAGTTTTGGATGCAATATTAATTGGTGTAAAATGAATATGTTGAAAATTTTTGATTTGGAGTTTTAAACCCATTTAAGTCAGTTTTATGGAACAATTACGGAAAGATGTATGATTTTGATGATTTTGGACAGTTCAGATTAACAAAATGACCCGTATTTCTCATTGTATATAGTCTAAGTGTAAAAATGTATTTTTAACGTTAACTAAAACTGTTCAGCTTTATAATAAGTGGTCGACCATCAAAATCGGTTCAGGCATTAGCTGGGAATTCGAATCGCAAGTCACGCTAGACGTCCGAACCAACTTAAAATATATACTCTAAAATGTAACCCGAAAAATATTTTTTTTTAGAAACGCTTATATCAACATAGTTTTGGATGCAATATTAATTGGTGTAAAATGAATATGTTGAAAATTTTTGATTTGGAGTTGTAAACCCATTTAAGTCAGTTTTATGGAACAATTACGGAAAGATGTATGATTTTGATGATTTTGGACAGTTCAGATTAACAAAATGACCCGTATTTCTCATTGTATATAGTCTAAGTGTAAAAATGTATTTTTAACGTTAACTAGAACTGTTCAGCTTTATAATAAGTGGTCGACCATCAAAATCGGTCCAGGCATTAGCTGGGAATTCGAATCGCAAGTCACGCTAGACGTCCCAACCAACTTAAAATACTCTAAAATTTAACCCGAAAAATATTTTTTTTTAGAAACGCTTATATCAACATAGTTTTGGATGCAATATTAATTGGTGTAAAATGAATATGTTGAAAATTTTTGATTTGGAGTTGTAAACCCATTTTAGTCAGTTTTATGGAACAATTACGGAAAGATGTATGATTTTGATGATTTTGGACAGTTCAGATTAACAAAATGACCCGTATTTCTCATTGTATATAGTCTAAGTGTAAAAATGTATTTTTAACGTTAACTAGAACTGTTCAGCTTTATAATAAGTGGTCGACCATCAAAATCGGTCCAGGCATTAGCTGGGAATTCGAATCGCAAGTCACGCTAGACGTCCGAACCAACTTAAAATACTCTAAAATTTAACCCGAAAAATATTTTTTTTTAGAAACGCTTATATCAACATAGTTTTGGATGCAATATTAATTGGTGTAAGATGAATATGTTGAAAATTTTTGATTTGGAGTTGTAAACCCATTTAAGTCAGTTTTATGGAACAATTACGGAAAGATGTATGATTTTGATGATTTTGGACAGTTCAGATTAACAAAATGACCCGTATTTCTCATTGTATATAGTCTAAGTGTAAAAATGTATTTTTAACGTTAACTAGAACTGTTCAGCTTTATAATAAGTGGTCGACCATCAAAATCGGTCCAGGCATTAGCTGGGAATTCGAATCGCAAGTCACGCTAGACGCCCGAACCAACTTAAAATACTCTAAAATTTAACCCGAAAAATATTTTTTTTAGAAACGCTTATATCAACATAGTTTTGGATGCAATATTAATTGGTGTAAAATGAATATGTTGAAAATTTTTGATTTGGAGTTTTAAACCCATTTAAGTCAGTTTTATGGAACAATTACGGAAAGATGTATGATTTTGATGATTTTGGACAGTTCAGATTAACAAAATGACCCGTATTTCTCATTGTATATAGTCTAAGTGTAAAAATGTATTTTTAACGTTAACTTAAACTGTTCAGCTTTATAATAAGTGGTCGACCATCAAAATCGGTTCAGGCATTAGCTGGGAATTCGAATCGCAAGTCACGCTAGACGTCCGAACCAACTTAAAATACTCTAAAATTTAACCCGAAAAATATTTTTTTTTAGAAACGCTTATATCAACATAGTTTTGGTTGCAATATTAATTGGTGTAAAATGAATATGTTGAAAATTTTTGATTTGGAGTTGTAAACCCATTTAAGTCAGTTTTATGGAACAATTACGGAAAGATGTATGATTTTGATGATTTTGGACAGTTCAGATTAACGAAATGACCCGTATTTCTCATTGTATATAGTCTAAGTGTAAAAATGTATTTTTAACGTTAATTAGAGCTGTTCAGCTTTATAATAAGTGGTCGAACATCAAAATCGGTACAGGCATTAGCTGGGAATTCGAATCGCAAGTCACGCTTGACGTCCGAACCAACTTAAAATACTCTAAAATTTAACCCGAAAAATATTTTTTTTAGAAACGCTTATATCAACATAGTTTTGGATGCAATATTAATTGGTGTAAAATGAATATGTTGAAAATTTTTGATTTGGAGTTGTAAACCCATTTAAGTCTGTTTTATGGAACAATTACGGAAAGATGTATGATTTTGATGATTTTGGACAGTTCAGATTAACAAAATGACCCGTATTTCTCATTGTATATAGTCTAAGTGTAAAAATGTATTTTTAACGTTAACTAAAGCTGTTCAGCTTTATAATAAGTGGTCGACCATCAAAATCGGTTCAGGCATTAGCTGGTAATTCGAATCGAAAGTCACGCTAGACGTCCGAACCAACTTAAAATACTCTAAAATGTAACCCGAAAAATATTTTTTTTAGAAACGCTTACATCAACATAGTTTTGGATGCAATATTAATTGGTGTAAAATGAATATGTTGAAAATTTTTGATTTGGAGTTGTAAACCCATTTAAGTCAGTTTTATGGAACAATTACGGAAAGATGTATGATTTTGATGATTTTGGACAGTTCAGATTAACAAAATGACCCGTATTTCTCATTGTATATAGTCTAAGTGTAAAAATGTATTTTTAGCGTTAACTAGAACTGTTCAGCTTTATAATAAGTGGTCGACCATCAAAATCGGTCCAGGCATTAGCTGGGAATTCGAATCGCAAGTCACGCTAGACGTCCCAACCAACTTAAAATACTCTAAAATTTAACCCGAAAAATATTTTTTTTTAGAAACGCTTATATCAACATAGTTTTGGATGCAATATTAATTGGTGTAAAATGAATATGTTGAAAATTTTTGATTTGGAGTTGTAAACCCATTTAAGTCTGTTTTATGGAACAATTACGGAAAGATGTATGATTTTGATGATTTTGGACAGTTCAGATTAACAAAATGACCCGTATTTCTCATTGTATATAGTCTAAGTGTAAAAATGTATTTTTAACGTTAACTAAAGCTGTTCAGCTTTATAATAAGTGGTCGACCATCAAAATCGGTTCAGGCATTAGCTGGTAATTCGAATCGAAAGTCACGCTAGACGTCCGAACCAACTTAAAATACTCTAAAATGTAACCCGAAAAATATTTTTTTTAGAAACGCTTACATCAACATAGTTTTGGATGCAATATTAATTGGTGTAAAATGAATATGTTGAAAATTTTTGATTTGGAGTTGTAAACCCATTTAAGTCAGTTTTATGGAACAATTACGGAAAGATGTATGATTTTGATGATTTTGGACAGTTCAGATTAACAAAATGACCCGTATTTCTCATTGTATATAGTCTAAGTGTAAAAATGTATTTTTAACGTTAACTAGAACTGTTCAGCTTTATAATAAGTGGTCGACCATCAAAATCGGTCCAGGCATTAGCTGGGAATTCGAATCGCAAGTCACGCTAGACGTCCCAACCAACTTAAAATACTCTAAAATTTAACCCGAAAAATATTTTTTTTTAGAAACGCTTATATCAACATAGTTTTGGATGCAATATTAATTGGTGTAAAATGAATATGTTGAAAATTTTTGATTTGGAGTTGTAAACCCATTTAAGTCAGTTTTATGGAACAATTACGGAAAGATGTATGATTTTGATGATTTTGGACAGTTCAGATTAACAAAATGACCCGTATTTCTCATTGTATATAGTCTAAGTGTAAAAATGTATTTTTGACGTTAACTAGAACTGTTCAGCTTTATAATAAGTGGTCGACCATCAAAATCGGTCCAGGCATTGGCTGGGAATTCGAATCGCAAGTCACGCTAGACGTCCCAACCAACTTAAAATACTCTAAAATTTAAACCGAAAAATATTTTTTTTTAGAAACGCTTATATCAACATAGTTTTGGATGCAATATTAATTGGTGTAAAATGAATATGTTGAAAATTTTTGATTTGGAGTTGTAAACCCATTTAAGTCAGTTTTATGGAACAATTACGGAAAGATGTATGATTTTGATGATTTTGGACAGTTCAGATTAACAAAATGACCCGTATTTCTCATTGTATATAGTCTAAGTGTAAAAATGTATTTTTAACGTTAACTAGAACTGTTCAGCTTTATAATAAGTGGTCGACCATCAAAATCGGTCCAGGCATTAGCTGGGAATTCGAATCGCAAGTCACGCTAGACGTCCCAACCAACTTAAAATACTCTAAAATTTAACCCGAAAAATATTTTTTTTTAGAAACGCTTATATCAACATAGTTTTGGATGCAATATTAATTGGTGTAAAATGAATATGTTGAAAATTTTTGATTTGGAGTTGTAAACCCATTTAAGTCAGTTTTATGGAACAATTACGGAAAGATGTATGATTTTGATGATTTTGGACAGTTCAGATTAACAAAATGACCCGTATTTCTCATTGTATATAGTCTAAGTGTAAAAATGTATTTTTAGCGTTAACTAGAACTGTTCAGCTTTATAATAAGTGGTCGACCATCAAAATCGGTCCAGGCATTGGCTGGGAATTCGAATGGCAAGTCACGCTAGACGTCCCAACCAACTTAAAATACTCTAAAATTTAACCAGAAAAATATTTTTTTTTAGAAACGCTTATATCAACATAGTTTTGGATGCAATATTAATTGGTGTAAAATGAATATGTTGAAAATTTTTGATTTGGAGTTGTAAACCCATTTAAGTCAGTTTTATGGAACAATTACGGAAAGATGTATGATTTTGATGATTTTGGACAGTTCAGATTAACAAAATGACCCGTATTTCTCATTGTATATAGGCTAAGTGTAAAAATGTATTTTTAACGTTAACTAGAACTGTTCAGCTTTATAATAAGTGGTCGACCATCAAAATCGGTCCAGGCATTAGCTGGGAATTCGAATCGCAAGTCACGCTAGACGTCCAAACCAACTTAAAATACACTAAAATTTAACCCGAAAAATATTTTTTTTAGAAACGCTTATATCAACCTAGTTTTGGATGCAATATTAATTGGTGTAAAATGAATATGTTGAAAATTTTTGATTTGGAGTTGTAAACCCATTTAAGTCAGTTTTATGGAACAATTACGGAAAGATGTATGATTTTGATGATTTTGGACAGTTCAGATTAACAAAATGACCCGTATTTCTCATTGTATATAGTCTAAGTGTAAAAATGTATTTTTTACCTTAACTAGAACTGTTCAGCTTTATAATAAGTGGTCGACCATCAAAATCGGTCCAGGCATTGGCTGGGAATTCGAATCGCAAGTCACGCTAGACGTCCCAACCAACTTAAAATACTCTAAAATTTAACCCGAAAAATATTTTTTTTTAGAAACGCTTATATCAACATAGTTTTGGATGCAATATTAATTGGTGTAAAATGAATATGTTGAAAATTTTTGATTTGGAGTTGTAAACCCATTTAAGTCAGTTTTATGGAACAATTACGGAAAGATGTATGATTTTGATGATTTTGGACAGTTCAGATTAACAAAATGACCCGTATTTCTCATTGTATATAATCTAAGTGTAAAAATGTATTTTTAACGTTAACTAGAACTGTTCAGCTTTATAATAAGTGGTCGACCATCAAAATCGGTCCAGGCATTAGCTGGGAATTCGAATCGCAAGTCACGCTAGACGTCCAAACCAACTTAAAATACTCTAAAATTTAACCCGAAAAATATTTTTTTTAGAAACGCTTATATCAACCTAGTTTTGGATGCAATATTAATTGGTGTAAAATGAATATGTTGAAAATTTTTGATTTGGAGTTGTAAACCCATTTAAGTCAGTTTTATGGAACAATTACGGAAAGATGTATGATTTTGATGATTTTGGACAGTTCAGATTAACAAAATGACCCGTATTTCTCATTGTATATAGTCTAAGTGTAAAAATGTATTTTTAGCGTTAACTAGAACTGTTCAGCTTTATAATAAGTGGTCGACCATCAAAATCGGTCCAGGCATTAGCTGGGAATTCGAATCGCAAGTCACGCTAGACGTCCAAACCAACTTAAAATACTCTAAAATTTAACCCGAAAAATATTTTTTTTAGAAACGCTTATATCAACCTAGTTTTGGGTGCAATATTAATTGGTGTAAAATGAATATGTTGAAAATTTTTGATTTGGAGTTGTAAACCCATTTAAGTCAGTTTTATGGAACAATTACGGAAAGATGTATGATTTTGATGATTTTGGACAGTTCAGATTAACAAAATGACCCGTATTTCTCATTGTATATAGTCTAAGTGTAAAAATGTATTTTTTACCTTAACTAGAACTGTTCAGCTTTATAATAAGTGGTCGACCATCAAAATCGATCCAGGCATTAGCTGGGAATTCGAATCGCAAGTCACGCTAGACGTCCGAACCAACTTAAAATACTCTAAAATTTAACCCGAAAAATATTTTTTTTAGAAACGCTTAAATCAACATTGTTTTGGATGCAATATTAATTGGTGTAAAATGAATATGTAGAAAATTTTTGATTTGGAGTTGTAAACCCATTTAAGTCAGTTTTATGGAACAATTACGGAAAGATGTATGATTTTGATGATTTTGGACAGTTCAGATTAACAAAATGACAGGTATTTCTCATTGTATATAGTCTAAGTGTAAAAATGTATTTTTAACGTTAACTAGAACTGTTCAGCTTTATAATAAGTGGTCGACCATCAAAATCGGTACAGGCATTAGCTGGGAATTCGAATCGCAAGTCACGCTTGTCGTCCGAACCAACTTAAAATACTCTAAAATTTAACCCGAAATATATTTTTTTTAGAAACGCTTATATCAACATAGTTTTGGATGCAATATTAATTGGTGTAAAATGAATATGTTGAAAATTTTTCATTTGGAGTTGTAAACCCATTTAAGTCAGTTTTATGGAACAATTACGGAAAGATGTATGATTTTGATGATTTTGGACAGTTCAGATTAACAAAATGACAGGTATTTCTCATTGTATATAGTCTAAGTGTAAAAGTGTATTTTTAACGTTAACTAGAACTGTTCAGCTTTATAATATGTGGTCGACCATCAAAATCGGTCCAGGCATTAGCTGGGAATTCGAATCGCAAGTCACGCTAGACGTCCGAACCAACTTAAAATACTCTAAAATTTAACCCGAAAAATATTTTTTTTAGAAACGCTTACATCAACATAGTTTTGGATGCAATATTAATTGGTGTAAAATGAATATGTTGAAAATTTTTGATTTGGAGTTGTAAACCCATTTAAGTCAGTTTTATGGAACAATTACGGAAAGATGTATGATTTTGATGATTTTGGACAGTTCAGATTAACAAAATGACCCGTATTTCTCATTGTATATAGTCTAAGTGTAAAAGTGTATTTTTAACGTTAACTAAAACTGTTCAGCTTTATAATAAGTGGTCGACCATCAAAATCGGTTCAGGCATTAGCTGGGAATTCGAATCGCAAGTCACGCTAGACGTCCGAACCAACTTAAAATACTCTAAAATTTAACCCGAAAAATATTTTTTTTTTAGAAACGCTTATATCAACATAGTTTTGGTTGCAATATTATTTGGTGTAAAATGAATATGTTGAAAATTTTTGATTTGGAGTTGTAAACCCATTTAAGTCAGTTTTATGGAACAATTACGGAAAGATGTATGATTTTGATGATTTTGGACAGTTCAGATTAACGAAATGACCCGTATTTCTCATTGTATATAGTCTAAGTGTAAAAATGTATTTTTAACGTTAACTAGAACTGTTCAGCTTTATAATAAGTGGTCGAACATCAAAATCGGTACAGGCATTAGCTGGGAATTCGAATCGCAAGTCACGCTTGACGTCCGAACCAACTTAAAATACTCTAAAATTTAACCCGAAAAATATTTTTTTTTAGAAACGCTTATATCAACATAGTTTTGGATGCAATATTAATTGGTGTAAAATGAATATGTTGAAAATTTTTGATTTGGAGTTGTAAACCCATTTAAGTCAGTTTTATGGAACAATTACGGAAAGATGTATGATTTTGATGATTTTGGACAGTTCAGATTAACAAAATGACCCGTATTTCTCATTGTATATAGTCTAAGTGTAAAAATGTATTTTTAACGTTAACTAGAACTGTTCAGCTTTATAATAAAAAGTCGACCATCAAAATCGGTCCAGGCATTAGCTGGGAATTCGAATCGCAAGTCACGCTAGACGTCCCAACCAACTTAAAATACTCTAAAATTTAACCAGAAAAATATTTTTTTTTAGAAACGCTTATATCAACATAGTTTTGGATGCAATATTAATTGGTGTAAAATGAATATGTTGAAAATTTTTGACTTGGAGTTGTAAACAAATTTAAGTCAGTTTTATGGAACAATTACGGAAAGATGTATGATTTTGATGATTTTGGACAGTTCAGATTAACAAAATGACCCGTATTACTCATTGTATATAGTCTAAGTGTAAAAATGTATTTTTAACGTTAACTAGAACTGTTCAGCTTTATAATAAAAAGTCGACCATCAAAATCGGTCCAGGCATTAGCTGGGAATTCGAATCGCAAGTCACGCTTGTCGTCCGAACCAACTTAAAATACTCTAAAATTTAACCCGAAAAATATTTTTTTTAGAAACGCTTATATCAACATAGTTTTGGATGCAATATTAATTGGTGTAAAATGAATATGTTGAAAATTTTTGATTTGGAGTTGTAAACCCATTTAAGTCAGTTTTATGGAACAATTACGGAAAGATGTATGATTTTGATGATTTTGGACAGTTCAGATTAACAAAATGACCCGTATTTCTCATTGTATATAGTCTAAGTGTAAAAATGTATTTTTAACGTTAACTAGAACTGTTCAGCTTTATAATAAAAAGTCGACCATCAAAATCGGTCCAGGCATTAGCTGGGAATTCGAATCGCAAGTCACGCTAGACGTCCCAACCAATTTAAAATACTCTAAAATTTAACCCGAAAAATATTTTTTTTAGAAACGCTTATATCAACATAGTTTTGGATGCAATATTAATTGGTGTAAAATGAATATGTTGAAAATTTTTGATTTGGAGTTGTAAACCCATTTAAGTCTGTTTTATGGAACAATTACGGAAAGATGTATGATTTTGATGATTTTGGACAGTTCAGATTAACAAAATGACCCGTATTTCTCATTGTATATAGTCTAAGTGTAAAAATGTATTTTTAACGTTAAATAGAACTGTTCAGCTTTATAATAAGTGGTCGACCATCAAAATCGGTCTAGGCATTAGATGGGAATTCGAATCGCAAGTCACGCTAGACGTCCGAACCAACTTAAAATACTCTAAAATTTAACCCGAAAAATATTTTTTTTTAGAAACGCTTATATCAACATAGTTTTGGATGCAATATTAATTGGTGTAAAATGAATATGTTGAAAATTTTTGATTTGGAGTTGTAAACCCATTTAAGTCAGTTTTATGGAACAATTACGGAACAAGTGATCAATCAGTCAGTCAAGTGTGCGGTTTGTTTAAGCGAGTGCTCCCAGTTTTATTTAAATAAATATCATATAAAAAGAGTTCTTTTGAAATAAAGACTTATAAAACAAAATTAAGATAGTGACTTTGAAGATTTATTAAAAACAATAACATATAAAAGTGTTTTCATTTAAAAAAAATAATAATCCCTTGAGAAAATTAAAAACCAAATAACTGCAGCAGCTTTCTTTGTTCTTTCATTGCTGTTTATTTCACTATACGCAGTAAGTACAATGAACTTGTGCGACCACTGTAAAGAAAATTTGCCCATTGCGGGTGATTTTGTCGTCTGTCCCTTGTGCTCTAGAAAGCTTCACTTCGACTGTACCACGGTAACCGAAAGATCTTGGAGATCTATGGGGTCCAAAAGAGAATCTTGGAAATGCCAATTTTGCCGAAATACTAGCGAAAATCTAGGGGCCACCTCTTTAGAATCCTCCACACGTTCATTAACACCTGATATGCAGTCAAACAAAAGGAATCGATCAGAGATAAACAGTCCACAAAAAGAAAATATGGAAACAAAAACAGACACAAATGAAATATTAAAACAACTTAAAAGCATGAAAACAGAAATCAAAGGAATAACCGACTTCTGTAACTTTGTTTCACAAAAATTCGACGACATAAACAAAAACATAGAAAAAAATAATAACATTATGGACACATTAATGAACGAAATACAAAAACTCAAAGAATCACATAGAGAAAAAGATGAATGCATTTCACAAATGCAAGCACAAATAAACAATTTAGAACAGCAACAACTAAAAAACACGATCGAAATCAAAAATATTTTACCAACACAAAACGAAAATTTAATTGAAATAGTCAAAGCAATAGGCAAAACAATCAAACAAGAAGTAACAAACACCGATATCTCAGATATATACCGCACGAAAACAAAAAACGTCGAACGATCTTCAATTGTAGTTACTTTTAATAACACCATAATAAAGAACTCATTTATGAGTAATGCCCGCGCAACTCGTCCGATGACAATTGCGAAAATTAAACAATATTTAGATGGCTATGCAAAATTAAACGAGATGCAAAATGTAAACGTTTTCATCAATAATATGCTTACCAATCTAAATAAACAGTTGCTGTGGCAAACAAAGAAGAAAGCAAAAGAAGAAGGTTGGAGATTTGTGTGGGAGAACTCTGGAAAAGTGTTTGCAAGAAGAGAGGAGAGAGCACAAGCTTTGTTTATTCAATGTATGAATGATATTGACAAAATAAAACGAAATTAATTTTGAAACAAATATACTGAAGCACGATTTTTTTGTCTTTTAATGATGGATAATAATGATAACATAGAAGAAAATATAATATTAAACTTAAACTGTATGTCATTTAAAGATTTTGAAGAAGCTAAATTTGAATTAGAAAAAATGAATTTTCGTTGTTTATGTTTAAATATAAGATCGTTAAGAAAAAATTGGGATGTTTTCTATGCAAGGGTGAGTCCGATCATGAAGCATGTAGATGTAATTGCCTTAGTGGAAACGAATATAAATGAAGAAGAAAATGGTTTATATTCTTTAGATGGTTTCTGTGCGGAATTTGAAAATAGAGAAAAAAGAAAGGGTGGAGGTATAGCGATGTTTATCAAAGACCACCTGAATTACGAAAGACTAAACATTGCAAGCGCATCTTATGAAAATCTGACTGTTAAAATTCTCTCTCATCCAAAAGATAAAATTGTCAGTGGAATATACAGACCACCAAAGCACAAGGAAAACGAATTCATTGCAGAATTCGTAAACATAACCAACACAAAGATGCATAATGACATTATCATACTGGGCGATATAAATATAAACATGAAAGATACCACAAAAGCACATGTTTATAACTATAAAGAAATGCTGGCGATGAATGGAATATGTAATATCATTACGGGGACTACAAGAGTTGATATAAACGTAGGAAGTGAGACACTAATTGATCACATATTGGTAAACGTATCGGAGCGCAAAATATTTTCGGCTGTAATTGAAAGTGACATATCCGATCACTACAGCACCCTATATGGAGTGTATGATGCGGGTAAAACTTAAAACGAACAACCTGAGCTCTCAGTTATTAAAAGTAGCAAAGTAAATCAGCTGATCAGAACAATGAATTGGGAACATATATTGCAACAAAATGACACCAATCAAGTTTTCAACTCGTTAGCTGAAAAAATGGCCGAAATCTATGAAAAATCGAGAGTTATTCACAAACAGAAAGCTCGACGTAGAAATGCCGAATGGATTTCTAGTGACATAATTGAGATTTGTAAACATAGAGACAGACTTTATCGTAGATGGAAAAGCAATCGAAATAACTTAACATACGAAGTCGAGTACAAGAGACTACGTAACCAAGTTAACAAAAAAATATCGATGAATAAAGATCAGTACTACAGAGAAAAGTTCGAGCAAAGTAAATACGATCCTAGAAAAACTTGGGCGTTAATCAACGAGCTACTGGGACGAAAAAAACCGTCATTAGATGCAACTATTGTAAAGAACTTTACAGCTGGCATTGATATTAGAGTGTTAGCAGAGGATTTTGGACACATCTTTTCGCATCAAGCAGTATCCATCATCCACACATGCAACAAAGTAGCATCAAATTATCAACCCGAAGCAGTGAGGAGCTCTATTTACTTGGGAGAAACTGACCCTATAGAGGTATCGAACTTATTAATCCAGCTAAATGTCCAAAAAGCGCCAGGAGCGGATGGTATTAGAGCAATTGATCTTAAAACAAATGCCGACATCTTTGCCCCTATAATCACCAAGCTCATTAATGTAAGTCTCGAAACCTCGACAATACCAAAAAAGCTCAAAGAGGCACTTGTTAGACCAATCTACAAGGGAGGAGCCAAAAAAGATATAGCGAATTATCGTCCGATAGCAATACTGCCAGTCATAGAGAAGGTATTGGAGCAAATAGTATCTGATCGTATATGGAAATTTGTTGAGAACAAGAATCTAATATGCAAAAACCAATACGGGTTCCAGAAGGGAAAATCCACAAATAAACTTCTTGGTGATTTTTCGAATATAGTCAACAGCAACCTTGCCAAAAGACACCATGTCCTTGTCTTATTTTTAGACTTCAGCAAAGCATTTGACACCCTCGATCACAACAAGTTAATAAATACCCTAGAAGGGATGGGATTACGAGGAAAGCTGATGGAGTGGTTAAGGGACTATCTGACAGGGAGGACCTATCGTGTCAAAATTAAGAACTGCTGCAGCACCGAATATGGGGTCCAGTTTGGGGTTCCGCAAGGTTCTAAGCTCGGTCCTTTACTCTTCATACTATACACAAATGGAATGCTGAAATGCCTGAAGAAAAGTGTTCCATTCGCATACGCAGACGATACCGCAATAGTTGTATATCACAAGGATATAAACGAGGCAACGAGGATGATGCAGAACGAGTTCAATGAAATAGGGAAGTGGTGCCATGACAATGGACTTGTGTTGAATGCATCAAAAACAAAAGTAATGCACATTCGCAGTCCTCAATACCCGGCAACAGAAATCAGGCTTAACACATTCAAATGCTCGAACCAGGTGAACACAGAACTTATAGAAGTAGTGTCTACGTATAAGTACTTAGGTATCACTGTTGACAACAATTTTCTCTGGGAGCCGCACATCAACGATCTGAGGAACAAGCTAAGAGGGTCACTTTTTGCGTTAGCATGTCTGCAACACAAATCAACAGCATGCGTACAAAAGCAGGTATACCACGCGTTAATTGAATCCAGACTTAGATACGGCATACTAGCTTGGGGAGGGGCGGCGCAGACACATATTCAAAAATTGCAAAACATTCAAGATCGGGCAATTAAACTGATATCAACAAGAGATGCACAAACAACAGCCAGCAGTGTGGGGGTTCTAAATGTCAATCAGATCTTCAAAATGACTGCAGCGATTGAGTATTATGATGATCAACGATTCCGGATACCAATAAATCATGCCTTTAACACCAGAAGAAGAGCGGAAGGAATGTATCAGCTACCACAGCTCTATAACGCCTACGGCAGAAGACAACTAATGTACACTATTCCTTTTATATTAAATAGTCTTCCCCAGAGCATAAGAAATGTAATTGATGTAAAAAAGAGAAAAAGAAAATTAAAACAATATTTCTTAGAAGATACTCTATAAATCTAAATTCTATTATGTAAATATAAATTCTACAAAAACGATTATAAATATCAATTGAAATCTAATGTAAAGTAACAAAATTATATAGTTAAATAACTCGTATTGAATACAATTGCTCATTTTGATGACTAGATAAAAAATTTAATAACACAATCACCTGCAGATAAGCCATGTGGCTTCGCAGGTCTGTATCAAATTGTATTAAATTTAAAAACTGTATGAATAAAAACTAAACTAAACTAAACTAAGATGTATGATTTTGATGATTTTGGACAGTTCAGATTAACAAAATGACCCGTATTTCTCATTGTATATAGTCTAAGTGTAAAAATGTATTTTTAACGTTAACTAGAACTGTTCAGCTTTATAATAAGTGGTCGACTAGCAAAATCGGTCCAGGCATTAGCTGGGAATTCGAATCGCAAGTCACGCTAGACGTCCGAACCAACTTAAAATACTCTAAAATTTAACCCGAAAAATATTTTTTTTAGAAACGCTTATATCAACAAAGTTTTGGATGCAATATTAATTGGTGTAAAATGAATATGTTGAAAATTTTTGATTTGGAGTTGTAAACCCATTTAAGTCAGTTTTATGGAACAATTACGGAAAGATGTATGATTTTGATGATTTTGGACAGTTCAGATTAACAAAATTACCCGTATTTCTCATTGTATATAGTCTAAGTGTAAAAATGTATTTTTAACGTTAACTAGGACTGTTCAGCTTTATAATAAAAAGTCGACCATCAAAATCGGTCCAGGCATTAGCTGGGAATTCGAATCGCAAGTCACGCTAGACGTCCCAACCAATTTAAAATACTCTAAAATTTAACCCGAAAAATATTTTTTTTAGAAACGCTTATATCAACATAGTTTTGGATGCAATATTAATTGGTGTAAAATGAATATGTTGAAAATTTTTGATTTGGAGTTGCAAACCCATTTAAGTCAGTTTTATGGAACAATTACGGAAAGATGTATGATTTTGATGATTTTGGACAGTTCAGATTAACAAAATGACCCGTATTTCTCATTGTATATAGTCTAAGTGTAAAAATGTATTTTTAACGCTAACTAGAACTGTTCAGCTTTATAATAAGTGGTTGACCATCAAAATCGGTCCAGGCATTAGCTGGGAATTCGAATCGCAAGTCACGCTAGACGTCCGAACCAATTTAAAATACTCTAAAATTTAACCCGAAAAATATTTTTTTTAGAAACGCTTATATCAACATAGTTTTGGATGCAATATTAATTGGTGTAAAATGAATATGTTGAAAATTTTTGATTTGGAGTTGTAAACCCATTTAAGTCAGTTTTATGGAACAATTACGGAAAGATGTATGATTTTGATGATTTTGGACAGTTCAGATTAACAAAATGACCCGTATTTCTCATTGTATATAGTCTAAGTGTAAAAATGTTTTTTTAACGCTAACTAGAACTGTTCAGCTTTATAATAAGTGGTCGACCATCAAAATCGGTCCAGGCATTAGCTGGGAATTCGAATCGCAAGTCACGCTAGACGTCCGAACCAACTTAAAATACTCTAAAATTTAACCCGAAAAATATTTTTTTTAGAAACGCTTATATCAACATAGTTTTGGATGCAATATTAATTGGTGTAAAATGAATATGCTGAAAATTTTTGATTTGGAGTTGTAAACCCATTTAAGTCAGTTTTATGGAACAATTACGGAAAGATGTATGATTTTAATGATTTTGGACAGTTCAGATTAACAAAATGACCCGTATTTCTCATTGTATATAGTCTTAGTGCAAAAATGTATTTTTAACGTTAACTAGAACTGTTCAGCTTTATAATAAGTGGTCGACCATCAAAATCGGTCCAGGAATTAGCTGGGAATTCGAATCGCAAGTCACGCTTGATGTCCGAACCAACTTAAAATACTCTAAAATTTAACCCGAAAAATATTTTTTTTTAGAAACGCTTATATCAACATAGTTTTGTATGCAATATTAATTGGTGTAAAATGAATATGTTGAAAATTTTTGATTTGGAGTTGTAAACCCATTTAAGTCAGTTTTATGGAACAATTACGGAAAGATGTATGATTTTGATGATTTTGGACAGTTCAGATTAACAAAATGACCCGTATTTCTCATTGTATATAGTCTAAGTGTAAAAATGTATTTTTAACGTTAACTAGAACTGTTCAGCTTTATAATAAGTGGTCGACCATCAAAATCGGTCCAGGCATTAGCTGGGAATTCGAATCGCAAATCACGCTAGACGTCCCAACCAACTTAAAATACTCTAAAATTTAACCCGAAAAATATTTTTTTTAGAAACGCTTATATCAACATAGTTTTGGATGCAATATTAATTGGTGTAAAATGAATATGTTGAAAATTTTTAATTTAGAGTTGTAAACCCATTTAAGTCAGTTTTATGGAACAATTACGGAAAGATGTATGATTTTGATGATTTTGGACAGTTCAGATTAACAAAATGACCCATATTTCTCTTTGTATATAGTCTAAGTGTAAAAATGTATTTTTAACGTTAACTAGAACTGTTTAGCTTTATAATAAGTGGTCGACCATCAAAATCGGTTCAAGCATTAGCTGGGAATTCGAATCGCAAGTCACGCTAGACGTCCGAACCAACTTAAAATACTCTAAAATTTAACCCGAAAAATATTTTTTTTTAGAAACGCTTATATCAACATAGTTTTGGATGCAATATTAATTGGTGTAAAATGAATATGTTGAAAATTTTTGATTTGGAGTTGTAAACCCATTTAAGTCAGTTTTATGGAACAATTACGGAAAGATGTATGATTTTGATGATTTTGGACAGTTCAGATTAACAAAATGACCCGTATTTCTCATTGTATATAGTCTAAGTGTAAAAATGTATTTTTAACGTTAACTAGAACTGTTCAGCTTTATAATAAGTGGTCGACCATCAAAATCGGTCTAGGCATTAGCTGGGAATTCGAATCGCAAGTCACGCTAGACGTCCGAACCAACTAAAAATACTCTAAAATGTAACCCGAAAAATATTTTTTTTTAGAAACGCTTATATCAACATAGTTTTGGATGCAATATTAATTGGTGTAAAATGAATATGTTGAAAATTTTTGATTTGGAGTTGTAAACCCATTTAAGTCAGTTTTATGGAACAATTACGGAAAGATGTATGATTTTGATGATTTTGGACAGTTCAGATTAACAAAATGACCCGTATTTCTCATTGTATATAGTCTAAGTGTAAAAATATATTTTTAACGTTAACTAGAACTGTTCAGCTTTATAATAAGTGGTCGACCATCAAAATCGGTTCAGGCATTAGCTGGGAATTCGAATCGCAAGTCACGCTAGACGTCCGAACCAACTTAAAATACTCTAAAATTTAACCCGAAAAATATTTTTTTTTAGAAACGCTTATATCAACAAAGGTTTGGATGCAATATTAATTGGTGTAAAATGAATATGTTGAAAATTTTTGATTTGGAGTTGTAAACCCATTTAAGTCAGTTTTATGGAACAATTACGGAAAGATGTATGATTTTGATGATTTTGGGCAGTTCAGATTATCAAAATGACCCGTATTTCTCATTGTATGTAGTCTAAGTGTAAAAATGTATTTTTAACGTTAACTAGAACTGTTCACCTTTATAATAAGTGGTCGACCATCAAAATCGGTCCAGGCATTAGCTGGGAATTCGAATCGCAAGTCACGCTAGACGTCCGAACCAACTTAAAATACTCTAAAATTTAACCCGAAAAATATTTTTTTTTAGAAACGCTTATATCAACATAGTTTTGGATGCAATATTAATTGGTGTAAAATGAATATGTTGAAAATTTTTGATTTGTAGTTGTTAACCCATTTAAGTCAGTTTTATGGAACAATTACGGAAAGATGTATGATTTTCATGATTTTGGACAGTTCAGGAATTCGAATCGCAAGTCACGCTAGACGTCCGAACCAACTTAAAATACTCTAAAATTTAACCCGAAAAATATTTTTTTTTAGAAACGCTTATATAAACATAGTTTTGGATGCAATATTAATTGGTGTAAAATGAATATGTTGAAAATTTTTGATTTGGAGTTGTAAACCCATTTAAGTCAGTTTTATGGAACAATTACGGAAAGATGTATGATTTTGATGATTTTGGACAGTTCAGATTAACAAAATGACCCGTATTTCTCATTGTATATAGTCTAAATGTAAAAATGTATTTTTAACGTTAACTAGAACTTTTCAGCTTTATAATAAGTGGTCGACCATTAAAATCGGTCCAGGCATTAGCTGGGAATTCGAATCGCAAGTCACGCTAGACGTCCGAACCAACTTAAAATACTCTAAAATTTAACCCGAAAAATATTTTTTTTAGAAACGCTTATATCAACATAGTTTTGGATGCAATATTAATTGGTGTAAAATGAATATGTTGAAAATTTTTGATTTGGAGTTGTAAACCCATTTAAGTCAGTTTTATGGAACAATTACGGAAAGATGTATGATTTTGATGATTTTGGACAGTTCAGATTAACAAAATGACCCGTATTTCTCATTGTATATAGTCTAAGTGTAAAAATGTATTTTTAACGTTAACTAGAACTCTTTAGCTTTATAATAAGTGGTCGACCATCAAAATCGGTCCAGGCATTAGCTGGGAATTCGAATCGCAAGTCACGCTAGACGTCCGAACCAACTTAAAATACTCTAAAATTTAACCCGAAAAATATTTTTTTTTAGAAACGCTTATATCAACATAGTTTTGGATGCAATATTAATTGGTGTAAAATGAATATGTTGAAAATTTTTGATTTGGAGTTGTAAACCCATTTAAGTCAGTTTTATGGAACAATTACGGAAAGATGTATGATTTTGATGATTTTGGACAGTTCAGATTAACAAAATGACCCGTATTTCTCATTGTATATAGTCTAAGTGTAAAAATGTATTTTTAACGTTAACTAGAACTGTTTAGCTTTATAATAAGTGGTCGACCATCAAAATCGGTCTAGGCATTAGCTGGGAATTCGAATCGCAAATCACGCTAGACGTCCCAACCAACTTAAAATACTCTAAAATTTAACCCGAAAAATATTTTTTTTTAGAAACGCTTATATCAACATAGTTTTGGATGCAATATTAATTGGTGTAAAATGAATATGTTGAAAATTTTTAATTTAGAGTTGTAAACCCATTTAAGTCAGTTTTATGGAACAATTACGGAAAGATGTATGATTTTGATGATTTTGGACAGTTCAGATTAACAAAATGACCCATATTTCTCTTTGTATATAGTCTAAGTGTAAAAATGTATTTTTAACGTTAACTAGAACTGTTTAGCTTTATAATAAGTGGTCGACCATCAAAATCGGTTCAAGCATTAGCTGGGAATTCGAATCGCAAGTCACGCTAGACGTCCGAACCAACTTAAAATACTCTAAAATTTAACCCGAAAAATATTTTTTTTTAGAAACGCTTATATCAACATAGTTTTGGATGCAATATTAATTGGTGTAAAATGAATATGTTGAAAATTTTTGATTTGGAGTTGTAAACCCATTTAAGTCAGTTTTATGGAACAATTACGGAAAGATGTATGATTTTGATGATTTTGGACAGTTCAGATTAACAAAATGACCCGTATTTCTCATTGTATATAGTCTAAGTGTAAAAATGTATTTTTAACGTTAACTAGAACTGTTCAGCTTTATAATAAGTGGTCGACCATCAAAATCGGTCTAGGCATTAGCTGGGAATTCGAATCGCAAGTCACGCTAGACGTCCGAACCAACTAAAAATACTCTAAAATGTAACCCGAAAAATATTTTTTTTTAGAAACGCTTATATCAACATAGTTTTGGATGCAATATTAATTGGTGTAAAATGAATATGTTGAAAATTTTTGATTTGGAGTTGTAAACCCATTTAAGTCAGTTTTATGGAACAATTACGGAAAGATGTATGATTTTGATGATTTTGGACAGTTCAGATTAACAAAATGACCCGTATTTCTCATTGTATATAGTCTAAGTGTAAAAATATATTTTTAACGTTAACTAGAACTGTTCAGCTTTATAATAAGTGGTCGACCATCAAAATCGGTTCAGGCATTAGCTGGGAATTCGAATCGCAAGTCACGCTAGACGTCCGAACCAACTTAAAATACTCTAAAATTTAACCCGAAAAATATTTTTTTTTAGAAACGCTTATATCAACAAAGGTTTGGATGCAATATTAATTGGTGTAAAATGAATATGTTGAAAATTTTTGATTTGGAGTTGTAAACCCATTTAAGTCAGTTTTATGGAACAATTACGGAAAGATGTATGATTTTGATGATTTTGGGCAGTTCAGATTATCAAAATGACCCGTATTTCTCATTGTATGTAGTCTAAGTGTAAAAATGTATTTTTAACGTTAACTAGAACTGTTCACCTTTATAATAAGTGGTCGACCATCAAAATCGGTCCAGGCATTAGCTGGGAATTCGAATCGCAAGTCACGCTAGACGTCCGAACCAACTTAAAATACTCTAAAATTTAACCCGAAAAATATTTTTTTTTAGAAACGCTTATATCAACATAGTTTTGGATGCAATATTAATTGGTGTAAAATGAATATGTTGAAAATTTTTGATTTGTAGTTGTAAACCCATTTAAGTCAGTTTTATGGAACAATTACGGAAAGATGTATGATTTTCATGATTTTGGACAGTTCAGGAATTCGAATCGCAAGTCACGCTAGACGTCCGAACCAACTTAAAATACTCTAAAATTTAACCCGAAAAATATTTTTTTTTAGAAACGCTTATATAAACATAGTTTTGGATGCAATATTAATTGGTGTAAAATGAATATGTTGAAAATTTTTGATTTGGAGTTGTAAACCCATTTAAGTCAGTTTTATGGAACAATTACGGAAAGATGTATGATTTTGATGATTTTGGACAGTTCAGATTAACAAAATGACCCGTATTTCTCATTGTATATAGTCTAAATGTAAAAATGTATTTTTAACGTTAACTAGAACTTTTCAGCTTTATAATAAGTGGTCGACCATCAAAATCGGTCCAGGCATTAGCTGGGAATTCGAATCGCAAGTCACGCTAGACGTCCGAACCAACTTAAAATACTCTAAAATTTAACCCGAAAAATATTTTTTTTAGAAACGCTTATATCAACATAGTTTTGGATGCAATATTAATTGGTGTAAAATGAATATGTTGAAAATTTTTGATTTGGAGTTGTAAACCCATTTAAGTCAGTTTTATGGAACAATTACGGAAAGATGTATGATTTTGATGATTTTGGACAGTTCAGATTAACAAAATGACCCGTATTTCTCATTGTATATAGTCTAAGTGTAAAAATGTATTTTTAACGTTAACTAGAACTCTTCAGCTTTATAATAAGTGGTCGACCATCAAAATCGGTCCAGGCATTAGCTGGGAATTCGAATCGCAAGTCACGCTAGACGTCCGAACCAACTTAAAATACTCTAAAATTTAACCCGAAAAATATTTTTTTTTAGAAACGCTTATATCAACATAGTTTTGGATGCAATATTAATTGGTGTAAAATGGATATGTTGAAAATTTTTGATGTGGAGTTGTAAACCCATTTAAGTCAGTTTTATGGAACAATTACGGAAAGATGTATGATTTTGATGATTTTGGACAGTTCAGATTAACAAAATGACCCGTATTTCTCATTGTATATAGTCTAAGTGTAAAAATGTATTTTTAACGTTAACTAGAACTGTTCAGCTTTATAATAAGTGGTCGACCATCAAAGTCGGTCCAGGCATTAGCTGGGAATTCGAATCGCAAGTCACGCTAGACGTCCGAACCAACTTAAAATACTCTAAAATTTAACCCGAAAAATATTTTTTTTTAGAAACGCTTATATCAACATAGTTTTGGATGCAATATTAATTGGTGTAAAATGAATATGTTGAAAATTTTTGATTTGGAGTTGTAAACCCATTTAGTCAGTTTTATGGAACAATTACGGAAAGATGTATGATTTTGATGATTTTGGACAGTTCAGATTAACAAAATGACCCGTATTTCTCATTGTATATAGTCTAAGTGTAAAAATGTATTTTTAACGTTAACTAGAACTGTTCAGCTTTATAAATACTCTAAAATTTAACCCGAAAAATATTTTGTTTTAGAAACGCTTATATCAACATAGTTTTGGATGCAATATTAATCGGTGTAAAATGAATATGTTGAAAATTTTTGATTTGGAGTTGTAAACCCATTTAAGTCAGTTTTATGGAACAATTACGGAAAGATGTATGATTTTGATGATTTTGGATTTTGGTCCACGCATTAGCTGGGAATTCGAATCGCAAGTCACGCTAGACGTCCGAACCAACTTAAAATACTGTAAAATTTAACCCGAAAAATATTTTTTTTTAGAAACGCTTATATCAACATAGTTTTGGATGCAATATTAATTGGTGTAAAATGAATATGTTGAAAATTTTTGATTTGGAGTTGTAAACACATTTAAGTCAGTTTTATGGAACAATTACGGAAAGATGTATGATTTTGATGATTTTGGACAGTTCAGATTAACAAAATGACCCGTATTTCTCATTGTATATAGTCTAAGTGTAAAAATGTATTTTTAACGTTAACTAGACCATCAAAATCGGTCCAGGCATTAGCTGGGAATTCGAATCGCAATTCACGCTAGACGTCCGAACCAACTTAAAATACACTAAAATTTAACCCGAAAAATATTTTTTTTTAGAAACGCTTATATCAACATAGTTTTGGATGCAATATTAATTGGTGTAAAATGAATATGTTGAAAATTTTTGATTTGGAGTTGTAAACCCATTTAAGTCAGTTTTATGGAACAATTACGGAAAGATGTATGATTTTCATGATTTTGGACAGTTCAGATTAACAAAATGACCCGTTTTTCTTATTGTATATAGTCTAAGTGTAAAAATGTATTTTTAACGTTAACTTGAACTGTTCAGCTTTATAATAAGTGGTCGACCATCAAAATCGGTCCAGGCATTAGCTGGGAATTCGAATCGCAAGTCACGCTAGACGTCCGAACCAACTTAAAATACTCTAAAAATTTAACCCGAAAAATATTTTTTTTTAGAAACGCTTATATCAACATAGTTTTGGATGCAATATTAATTGGTGTAAAATGAATATGTTGAAAATTTTTGATTTGGAGTTGTAAACCCATTTAAGTCAGTTTTATGGAACAATTACGGAAAGATGTATGATTTTGATGATTTTGGACAGTTCAGATTAACAAAATGACCCGTATTTCTCATTGTATATAGTCTAAGTGTAAAAATGTATTTTTAACGTTAACTAGAACTGTTCAGCTTTATAATAAGTGGTCGACCATCAAAATCGGTCCAGGCATTAGCTGGGAATTCGAATCGCAAGTCACGCTAGACGTCCGAACCAACTTAAAATACTCTAAAATTTAACCCGAAAAATATTTTTTTTAGAAACGCTTATATCAACATAGTTTTGGATGCAATATTAATTGGTGTAAAATGAATATGTTGAAAATTTTTGATTTGGAGTTGTAAACCCATTTAAGTCAGTTTTATGGAACAATTACGGAAAGATGTATGATTTTGATGATTTTGGACAGTTCAGATTAACAAAATGGCCCGTATTTCTCATTGTATATAGTCTAAGTGTAAAAATGTATTTTTAACGTTAACTAGAACTTTTCAGCTTTATAATAAGTGGTCGACCATCAAAATCGGTCCAGGCATTAGCTGGGAATTCGAATCGCAAGTCACGCTAGACGTCCGAACCAACTTAAAATACTCTAAAATTTAACCCGAAAAATATTTTTTTTAGAAACGCTTATATCAACATAGTTTTGGATGCAATATTAATTGGTGTAAAATGAATATGTTGAAAATTTTTGATTTGGAGTTGTAAACCCATTTAAGTAAGTTTTATGGAACAATTACGGAAAGATGTATGATTTTCATGATTTTGGACAGTTCAGATTAACAAAATGACCCGTATTTCTCATTGTATATAGTCTAAGTGTAAAAATGTATTTTTAACGTTAACTAGAACTGTTCAGCTTTATAATAAGTGGTCGACCATCAAAATCGGTCCAGGCATTAGCTGGGAATTCGAATCGCAAGTCACGCTAGACGTCCGAACCAACTTAAAATACTCTAAAATTTAACCCAAAAAATATTTTTTTTTAGAAACGCTTATATCAACATAGTTTTGGATGCAATATTAATTGGTGTAAAATGAATATGTTGAAAATTTTTGATTTGGAGTTGTAAACCCATTTAAGTCAGTTTTATGGAACAATTACGGAAAGATGTATGATTTTGATGATTTTGGACAGTTCAGATTAACAAAATGACCCGTATTTCTCATTGTATATAGTCTAAGTGTAAAAATGTATTTTTAACGTTAACTAGAACTGTTCAGCTTTATAATAAGTGGTCGACCATCAAAATCGGTTCAGGCATTAGCTGGGAATTCGAATCGCAAGTCACGCTAGACGTCCGAACCAACTTAAAATACTGTAAAATTTAACCCGAAAAATATTTTTTTTTTAGAAACGCTTATATCAACATAGTTTTGGATGCAATATTAATTGGTGTAAAATGAATATGTTGAAAATTTTTGATTTGGAGTTGTAAACCCATTTAAGTCAGTTTTATGGAACAATTACGGAAAGATGTATGATTTTGATGATTTTGGACAGTTCAGATTAACAAAATGACCCGTATTTCTCATTGTGTATAGTCTAAGTGTAAAAATGTATTTTTAACGTTAACTAGAACTTTTCAGCTTTATAATAAGTGGTCGACCATCAAAATCGGTCCAGGCATTAGCTGGGAATTCGAATCGCAATTCACGCTAGACGTCCGAACCAACTTAAAATACACTAAAATTTAACCCGAAAAATATTTTTTTTTAGAAACGCTTATATCAACATAGTTTTGGATGCAATATTAATTGGTGTAAAATGAATATGTTGAAAATTTTTGATTTGGAGTTGTAAGCCCATTTAAGTCAGTTTTATGGAACAATTACGGAAAGATGTTTGATTTTGATGATTTTGGACAGTTCAGATTAGCAAAATGACCCGTATTTCTCATTGTATATAGTCTAAGTGTAAAAATGTATTTTTAACGTTAACTAGAACTGTTCAGCTTTATAATAAGTGGTCGACCATCAAAATCGGTTCAGGCATTAGCTGGGAATTCGAATCGCAAATCACGCTAGACGTCCGAACCAACTTAAAATACTCTAAAATTTAACCCGAAAAATATTTTTTTTTAGAAACGCTTATATCAACATAGTTTTGGATGCAATATTAATTGGTGTAAAATGAATATGTTGAAAATTTTTGATTTGGAGTTGTAAACCCATTTAAGTCAGTTTTATGGAACAATTACGGAAAGATGTATGATTTTGATGATTTTGGACAGTTCAGATTAACAAAATGACCCGTATTTCTCATTGTATATAGTCTTAGAATGTATTTTTAACGTTAACTAGAACTGTTCAGCTTTATAATAAGTGGTCGACCATCAAAATCGGTCCAGGCATTAGCTGGGAATTCGAATCGCAAGTCACGCTAGACGTCCGAACCAACTTAAAATACTCTAAAATGTAACCCGAAAAATATTTTTTTTTAGAAACGCTTATATCAACATAGTTTTGGATGCAATATTAATTGGTGTAAAATGAATATGTTGAAAATTTTTGATTTGGAGTTGTAAACCCATTAAAGTCAGTTTTATGGAACAATTACGGAAAGATGTATGATTTTGATGATTTTGGACAGTTCAGATTAACAAAATGACCCGTATTTCTCATTGTATATAGTCTACGTGTAAAAATGTATTTTTAACGTTAACTAGAACTGTTCAGCTTTATAATAAGTGGTCGACCATCAAAGTCGGTCCAGGCATTAGCTGGGAATTCGAATCGCAAGTCACGCTAGACGTCCGAACCAACTTAAAATACTCTAAAATTTAACCCGAAAAATATTTTTTTTTAGAAACGCTTATATCAACATAGTTTTGGATGCAATATTAATTGGTGTAAAATGAATATGTTGAAAATTTTTGATTTGGAGTTGTAAGCCCATTTAGTCAGTTTTATGGAACAATTACGGAAAGATGTATGATTTTGATGATTTTAGACAGTTCAGATTAACAAAATGACCCGTATTTCTCATTGTATATAGTCTAAGTGTAAAAATGTATTTTTAACGTTAACTAGAACTGTTCAGCTTTATAAATACTCTAAAATTTAACCCGAAAAATATTTTGTTTTAGAAACGCTTATATCAACATAGTTTTGGATGCAATATTAATCGGTGTAAAATGAATATGTTGAAAATTTTTGATTTGGAGTTGTAAACCCATTTAAGTCAGTTTTATGGAACAATTACGGAAAGATGTATGATTTTGATGATTTTGGATTTTGGTCCAGGTATTAGCTGGGAATTCGAATCGCAAGTCACGCTAGACGTCCGAACCAACTTAAAATACTCTAAAATTTAACCCGAAAAATATTTTTTTTTTAGAAACGCTTATATCAACATAGTTTTGGATGCAATATTAATTGGTGTAAAATGAATATGTTGAAAATTTTTGATTTGGAGTTGTAAACCTATTTAAGTCAGTTTTATGGAACAATTACGGAAAGATGTATGATTTTGATGATTTTGGACAGTTCAGATTAACAAAATGACCCGTATTTCTCATTGTATATAGTCTAAGTGTAAAAATGTATTTTTAACGTTAACTAGAACTTTTCAGCTTTATAAAAAGTGGTCGACAATCAAAATCGGTCCAGGCATTAGCTGGGAATTCGAATCGCAATTCACACTAGACGTCCGAACCAACTTAAAATACTCTAAAATTTAACCCGAAAAATATTTTTTTTTAGAAACGCTTATATCAACATAGTTTTGGATGCAATATTAATTGGTGTAAAATGAATATGTTGAAAATTTTTGATTTGGAGTTATAAACCCATTTAAGTCAGTTTTATGGAACAATTACGGAAAGATGTATGATTTTGATGATTTTGGACAGTTCAGATTAACAAAATGACCCGTATTTCTCATTGTATATAGTCTAAGTGTAAAAATGTATTTTTAACGTTAACTAGAACTGTTCAGCTTTATAATAAGTGGTCGACCATCAAAATCGGTTCAGGCATTAGCTGGGAATTCGAATCGCAAATCACGCTAGACGTCCGAACCAACTTAAAATACTCTAAAATTTAACCCGAAAAATATTTTTTTTTAGAAACGCTTATATCAACATAGTTTTGGATGCAATATTAATTGGTGTAAAATGAATATGTTGAAAATTTTTGATTTGGAGTTGTAAACCCATTTAAGTCAGTTTTATGGAACAATTACGGAAAGATGTATGATTTTGATGATTTTGGACAGTTCAGATTAACAAAATGACCCGTATTTGTCACTGTATATAGCCTAAGTGTAAAAATGTATTTTTAACGTTAACTAGAACTGTTCAGCTTTATAATAAGTGGTCGACCATCAAAATCGGTCCAGGCATTAGCTGGGAATTCGAATCGCAAGTCACGCTAGACGTCCGAACCAACTTAAAATACTCTAAAATGTAACCCGAAAAATATTTTTTTTTAGAAACGCTTATATCAACATAGTTTTGGATGCAATATTAATTGGTGTAAAATGAATATGTTGAAAATTTTTGATTTGGAGTTGTAAACCCATTTAAGTCAGTTTTATGGAACAATTACGGAAAGATGTATGATTTTGATGATTTTGGACAGTTCAGATTAACAAAATGACCCGTATTTCTCACTGTATATAGCCTAAGTGTAAAAATGTATTTTTAACGTTAACTAGAACTGTTTAGCTTTATAATAAGTGGTCGACCATCAAAATCGGTCCAGGCATTAGCTGGGAATTCGAATCGCAAGTCACGCTAGACGTCCGAACCAACTTAAAATACTCTAAAATTTAACCCGAAAAATATTTTTTTTTAGAAACGCTTATATCAACATAGTTTTGGATGCAATATTAATTGGTGTAAAATGAATATGTTGAAAATTTTTGATTTGGAGTTGTAAACCCATTTAAGTCAGTTTTATGGAACAATTACGGAAAGATGTATGATTTTGATGATTTTGGACAGTTCAGATTAACAAAATGACCCGTATTTCTCATTGTATATAGTCTAAGTGTAAAAGTGTATTTTTAACGTTAACTAGAACTGTTCAGCTTTATAATAAGTGGTCGACCATCAAAATCGGTTCAGGCATTAGCTGGGAATTCGAATCGCAAGTCACGCTAGACGTCCGAACCAACTTAAAATACTCTAAAATTTAACCCGAAAAATATTTTTTTTTAGAAACGCTTATATCAACATAGTTTTGGATGCAATATTAATTGGTGTAAAATGAATATGTTGAAAATTTTTGATTTGGAGTTGTAAACCCATTTAAGTCAGTTTTATGGAACGATTACGGAAAGATGTATGATTTTGATGATTTTGGACAGTTCAGATTAACAAAATGACCCGTATTTCTCATTGTATATAGTCTAAGTGTAAAAATGTACTTTTAACGTTAACTAGAACTGTTCAGCTTTATAATAAGTGGTCGACCATCAAAATCGGTCCAGGCATTAGCTGGGAATTCGAATCGCAAGTCACGCTTGACGTCCGAACCAACTTAAAATACTCTAAAATTTAACCCGAAAAATATTTTTTTTTAGAAACGCTTATATCAACATAGTTTTGGATGCAATATTAATTGGTGTAAAATGAATATGTTGAAAATTTTTGATTTGGAGTTGTAAACCCATTTAAGTCAGTTTTATGGAACAATTACGGAAAGATGTATGATTTTGATGATTTTGGACAGTTCAGATTAACAAAATGACCCGTATTTCTCACTGTATATAGCCTAAGTGTAAAAATGTACTTTTAACATTAACTAGAACTGTTCAGCTTTATAATAAGTGGTCGACCATCAAAATCGGTCCAGGCATTAGCTGGGAATTCGAATCGCAAGTCACGTTAGACGTCCGAACCAACTTAAAATACTGTAAAATTTAACCCGAAAAATATTTTTTTTTAGAAACGCTTATATCAACATAGTTTTGGATGCAATATTAATTGGTGTAAAATGAATATGTTGAAAATTTTTGATTTGGAGTTGTAAACCCATTTAAGTCAGTTTTATGGAACGATTACGGAAAGATGTATGATTTTGATGATTTTGGACAGTTCAGATTAACAAAATGACCCGTATTTCTCATTGTATATAGTCTAAGTGTAAAAATATATTTTTAACGTTAACTAGAACTGTTCAGCTTTATAATAAGTGGTCGACCATCAAAATCGGTCCAGGCATTAGCTGTGAATTCGAATCGCAAGTCACGCTTGACGTCCGAACCAACTTAAAATACTCTAAACTTTAACCCGAAAAATATTTTTTTTTAGAAACGCTTATATCAACATAGTTTTGGATGCAATATTAATTGGTGTAAAATGAATATGTTGAAAATTTTTGATTTGGAGTTGTAAACCCATTTAAGTCAGTTTTATGGAACAATTACGGAAAGATGTATGATTTTGATGATTTTGGACAGTTCAGATTAACAAAATGACCCGTATTTCTCATTGTATATAGTCAAAGTGTAAAAATGTATTTTTAACGTTAACTAGAACTGTTCAGCTTTATAATAAGTGGTCGACCATCAAAATCGGTCCAGGCATTAGCTGGGAATTCGAATCGCAAGTCACGCTAGACGTCCGAACCAACTTAAAATACTCTAAAATTTAACCCGAAAAATATTTTTTTTTAGAAACGCTTATATCAACATAGTTTTGGATGCAATATTAATTGGTGTAAAATGAATATGTTGAAAATTTTTGATTTGGAGTTGTAAACCCATTTAAATCAGTTTTATGGAACAATTACGGAAAGATGTATGATTTTGATGATTTTGGACAGTTCAGATTAACAAAATGACCCGTATTTGTCACTGTATATAGCCTAAGTGTAAAAATGTATTTTTAACATTAACTAGAACTGTTCAGCTTTATAATAAGTGGTCGACCATCAAAATCGGTCCAGGCATTAGCTGGGAATTCGAATCGCAAGTCACGCTAGACGTCCGAACCAACTTAAAATACTCTAAAATTTAACCCGAAAAATATTTTTTTTTAGAAACGCTTATATCAACATAGTTTTGGATGCAATATTAATTGGTGTAAAATGAATATGTTGAAAATTTTTGATTTGGAGTTGTAAACCCATTTAAGTCAGTTTTATGGAACAATTACGGAAAGATGTATGATTTTGATGATTTTGGACAGTTCAGATTAACAAAATGACCCGTATTTCTCATTGTATATAGTCTAAGTGTAAAAATGTATTTTTAACGTTAACTAGAACTGTTCAGTTTTATAATAAGTGGTCGACCATCAAAATCGGTCAAGGCATTAGCTGGCAATTCGAATCGCAAGTCACGCTAGACGTCCGAACCAACTTAAAATACTCTAAAATTTAACCCGAAAAATATTTTTTTTTAGAAACGCTTATATCAACATAGTTTTGGATACAATATTAATTGGTGTAAAATGACTATGTTGAAAATTTTTGATTTGGAGTTGTAAACCCATTTAAGTCAGTTTTATGGAACAATTACGGAAAGATGTATGATTTTGATGATTTTGGACAGTTCAGATTAACAAAATGACCCGTATTTCTCATTGTATATAGTCTAAGTGTAAAAATGTATTTTTGACGTTAACTAGAACTGTTCAGCTTTATAATAAGTGGTCGACCATCAAAATCGGTCCAGGCATTAGCTGGGAATTCGAATCGCAAGTCACGCTTGACGTCCGAACCAACTTAAAATACTCTAAAATTTAACCCGAAAAATATTTTTTTTTAGAAACGCTTATATCAACATAGTTTTGGATGCAATATTAATTGGTGTAAAATGAATATGTTGAAAATTTTTGATTTGGAGTTGTAAACCCATTTAAGTCAGTTTTATGGAACAATTACGGAAAGATGTATGATTTTGATGATTTTGGACAGTTCAGATTAACAAAATGACCCGTATTTCTCATTGTATATAGTCAAAGTGTAAAAATGTATTTTTATCGTTAACTAGAACTGTTCAGCTTTATAATAAGTGGTCGACCATCAAAATCGGTCCAGGCATTAGCTGGGAATTCGAATCGCAAGTCACGCTAGACGTCCGAACCAACTTAAAATACTCTAAAATTTAACCCGAAAAATATTTTTTTTTAGAAACGCTTATATCAACATAGTTTTGGATGCAATATTAATTGGTGTAAAATGAATATGTTGAAAATTTTTGATTTGGAGTTGTAAACCCATTTAAATCAGTTTTATGGAACAATTACGGAAAGATGTATGATTTTGATGATTTTGGACAGTTCAGATTAACAAAATGACCCGTATTTGTCACTGTATATAGCCTAAGTGTAAAAATGTATTTTTAACATTAACTAGAACTGTTCAGCTTTATAATAAGTGGTCGACCATCAAAATCGGTCCAGGCATTAGCTGGGAATTCGAATCGCAAGTCACGCTAGACGTCCGAACCAACTTAAAATACTCTAAAATTTAACCCGAAAAATATTTTTTTTTAGAAACGCTTATATCAACATAGTTTTGGATGCAATATTAATTGGTGTAAAATGAATATGTTGAAAATTTTTGATTTGGAGTTGTAAACCCATTTAAGTCAGTTTTATGGAACAATTACGGAAAGATGTATGATTTTGATGATTTTGGACAGTTCAGATTAACAAAATGACCCGTATTTCTCATTGTATATAGTCTAATTGTAAAAGTGTATTTTTAACGTTAACTAGAACTGTTCAGCTTTATAATAAGTGGTCGACCATCAAAATCGGTTCAGGCATTAGCTGGGAATTCGAATCGCAAGTCACGCTAGACGTCCGAACCAACTTAAAATACTCTAAAATTTAAGCCGAAAAATATTTTTTCTTAGAAACGCTTATATCAACATAGTTTTGGATGCAATATTAATTGGTGTAAAATGAATATGTTGAAAATTTTTGATTTGGAGTTGTAAACCCATTTAAGTCAGTTTTATTGAACGATTACGGAAAGATGTATGATTTTGATGATTTTGGACAGTTCAGATTAACAAAATGACCCGTATTTCTCATTGTATATAGTCTAAGTGTAAAAATGTATTTTTAACGTTAACTAGAACTGTTCAGCTTAATAATAAGTGGTCGACCATCAAATTCGGTCCAGGCATTAGCTGGGAATTCGAATCGCAAGTCACGCTTGACGTCCAAACCAACTTAAAATACTCTAAAATTTAACCCGAAAAATATTTTTTTTTAGAAACGCTTATATCAACATAGTTTTGGATGCAATATTAATTGGTGTAAAATGAATATGTTGAAAATTTTTGATTTGGAGTTGTAAACCCATTTAAGTCAGTTTTATGGAACAATTACGGAAAGATGTATGATTTTGATGATTTTGGACAGTTCAGATTAACAAAATGACCCGTATTTCTCACTGTATATAGCCTAAGTGTAAAAATGTATTTTTGACATTAACTAGAACTGTTCAGCTTTATAATAAGTGGTCGACCATCAAAATCGGTCCAGGCATTAGCTGGGAATTCGAATCGCAAGTCACGTTAGACGTCCGAACCAACTTAAAATACTCTAAAATTTAACCCGAAAAATATTTTTTTTTAGAAACGCTTATATCAACATAGTTTTGGATGCAATATAAATTGGTGTAAAATGAATATGTTGAAAATTTTTGATTTGGAGTTGTAAACCCATTTAAGTCAGTTTTATGGAACGATTACGGAAAGATGTATGATTTTGATGATTTTGGACAGTTCAGATTAACAAAATGACCCGTATTTCTCATTGTATATAGTCTAAGTGTAAAAATGTATTTTTAACGTTAACTAGAACTGTTCAGCTTTATAATAAGTGGTCGACCATCAAAATCGGTCCAGGCATTAGCTGTGAATTCGAATCGCAAGTCACGCTTGACGTCCGAACCAACTTAAAATACTCTAAAATTTAACCCGAAAAATATTTTTTTTTAGAAACGCTTATATCAACATAGTTTTGGATGCAATATTAATTGGTGTAAAATGAATATGTTGAAAATTTTTGATTTGGAGTTGTAAACCCATTTAAGTCAGTTTTATGGAACAATTACGGAAAGATGTATGATTTTGATGATTTTGGACAGTTCAGATTAACAAAATGACCCGTATTTCTCACTGTATATAGCCTAAGTGTAAAAATGTATATTTAACATTAACTAGAACTGTTCAGCTTTATAATAAGTGGTCGACCATCAAAATCGGTCCAGGCATTAGCTGGGAATTCGAATCGCAAGTCACGCTAGACGTCCGAACCAACTTAAAATAATCTAAAATTTAACCCGAAAAATATTTTTTTTTAGAAACGCTTATATCAACATAGTTTTGGATGCAATATTAATTGGTGTAAAATGAATACGTTGAAAATTTTTGATTTGGAGTTGTAAACCCATTTAAGTCAGTTTTATGGAACAATTACGGAAAGATGTATGATTTTGATGATTTTGGACAGTTCAGATTAACAAAATGACCCGTATTTCTCATTGTATATAGTCTAAGTGTAAAAATGTATTTTTGACGTTAACTAGAACTGTTCAGCTTTATAATAAGTGGTCGACCATCAAAATCGGTCCAGGCATTAGCTGGGAATTCGAATCGCAAGTCACGCTTGACGTCCGAACCAACTTAAAATACTCTAAAATTTAACCCGAAAAATATTTTTTTTTAGAAACGCTTATATCAACATAGTTTTGGATGCAATATTAATTGGTGTAAAATGAATATGTTGAAAATTTTTGATTTGGAGTTGTAAACCCATTTAAGTCAGTTTTATGGAACAATTACGGAAAGATGTATGATTTTGATGATTTTGGACAGTTCAGATTAACAAAATGACCCGTATTTCTCATTGTATATAGTCAAAGTGTAAAAATGTATTTTTAACGTTAACTAGAACTGTTCAGCTTTATAATAAGTGGTCGACCATCAAAATCGGTCCAGGCATTAGCTGGGAATTCGAATCGCAAGTCACGCTAGACGTCCGAACCAACTTAAAATACTCTAAAATTTAACCCGAAAAATATTTTTTTTTAGAAACGCTTATATCAACATAGTTTTGGATGCAATATTAATTGGTGTAAAATGAATATGTTGAAAATTTTTGATTTGGAGTTGTAAACCCATTTAAATCAGTTTTATGGAACAATTACGGAAAGATGTATGATTTTGATGATTTTGGACAGTTCAGATTAACAAAATGACCCGTATTTGTCACTGTATATAGCCTAAGTGTAAAAATGTATTTTTAACATTAACTAGAACTGTTCAGCTTTATAATAAGTGGTCGACCATCAAAATCGGTCCAGGCATTAGCTGGGAATTCGAATCGCAAGTCACGCTAGACGTCCGAACCAACTTAAAATACTCTAAAATTTAACCCGAAAAATATTTTTTTTTAGAAACGCTTATATCAACATAGTTTTGGATGCAATATTAATTGGTGTAAAATGAATATGTTGAAAATTTTTGATTTGGAGTTGTAAACCCATTTAAGTCAGTTTTATGGAACAATTACGGAAAGATGTATGATTTTGATGATTTTGGACAGTTCAGATTAACAAAATGACCCGCATTTCTCATTGTATATAGTCTAATTGTAAAAGTGTATTTTTAACGTTAACTAGAACTGTTCAGCTTTATAATAAGTGGTCGACCATCAAAATCGGTTCAGGCATTAGCTGGGAATTCGAATCGCAAGTCACGCTAGACGTCCGAACCAACTTAAAATACTCTAAAATTTAAGCCGAAAAATATTTTTTCTTAGAAACGCTTATATCAACATAGTTTTGGATGCAATATTAATTGGTGTAAAATGAATATGTTGAAAATTTTTGATTTGGAGTTGTAAACCCATTTAAGTCAGTTTTATTGAACGATTACGGAAAGATGTATGATTTTGATGATTTTGGACAGTTCAGATTAACAAAATGACCCGTATTTCTCATTGTATATAGTCTAAGTGTAAAAATGTATTTTTAACGTTAACTAGAACTGTTCAGCTTAATAATAAGTGGTCGACCATCAAATTCGGTCCAGGCATTAGCTGGGAATTCGAATCGCAAGTCACGCTTGACGTCCAAACCAACTTAAAATACTCTAAAATTTAACCCGAAAAATATTTTTTTTTAGAAACGCTTATATCAACATAGTTTTGGATGCAATATTAATTGGTGTAAAATGAATATGTTGAAAATTTTTGATTTGGAGTTGTAAACCCATTTAAGTCAGTTTTATGGAACAATTACGGAAAGATGTATGATTTTGATGATTTTGGACAGTTCAGATTAACAAAATGACCCGTATTTCTCACTGTATATAGCCTAAGTGTAAAAATGTATTTTTGACATTAACTAGAATTGTTCAGCTTTATAATAAGTGGTCGACCATCAAAATCGGTCCAGGCATTAGCTGGGAATTCGAATCGCAAGTCACGTTAGACGTCCGAACCAACTTAAAATACTCTAAAATTTAACCCGAAAAATATTTTTTTTTAGAAACGCTTATATCAACATAGTTTTGGATGCAATATTAATTGGTGTAAAATGAATATGTTGAAAATTTTTGATTTGGAGTTGTAAACCCATTTAAGTCAGTTTTATGGAACGATTACGGAAAGATGTATGATTTTGATGATTTTGGACAGTTCAGATTAACAAAATGACCCGTATTTCTCATTGTATATAGTCTAAGTGTAAAAATGTATTTTTAACGTTAACTAGAACTGTTCAGCTTTATAATAAGTGGTCGACCATCAAAATCGGTCCAGGCATTAGCTGTGAATTCGAATCGCAAGTCACGCTTGACGTCCGAACCAACTTAAAATACTCTAAAATTTAACCCGAAAAATATTTTTTTTTAGAAACGCTTATATCAACATAGTTTTGGATGCAATATTAATTGGTGTAAAATGAATATGTTGAAAATTTTTGATTTGGAGTTGTAAACCCATTTAAGTCAGTTTTATGGAACAATTACGGAAAGATGTATGATTTTGATGATTTTGGACAGTTCAGATTAACAAAATGACCCGTATTTCTCACTGTATATAGCCTAAGTGTAAAAATGTATATTTAACATTAACTAGAACTGTTCAGCTTTATAATAAGTGGTCGACCATCAAAATCGGTTCAGGCATTAGCTGGGAATTCGAATCGCAAGTCACGCTAGACGTCCGAACCAACTTAAAATAATCTAAAATTTAACCCGAAAAATATTTTTTTTTAGAAACGCTTATATCAACATAGTTTTGGATGCAATATTAATTGGTGTAAAATGAATACGTTGAAAATTTTTGATTTGGAGTTGTAAACCCATTTAAGTCAGTTTTATGGAACAATTACGGAAAGATGTATGATTTTGATGATTTTGGACAGTTCAGATTAACAAAATGACCCGTATTTCTCATTGTATATAGTCTAAGTGTAAAAATGTATTTTTAACGTTAACTAGAACTGTTCAGCTTTATAATAAGTGGTCGACCATCAAAATCGGTTCAGGCATTAGCTGGGAATTCGAATCGCAAGTCACGCTAGACGTCGAACCAACTTAAAATACTCTAAAATTTAACCCGAAAAATATTTTTTTTTAGAAACGCTTATATCAACATAGTTTTGGATGCAATATTAATTGGTGTAAAATGAATATGTTGAAAATTTTTGATTTGGAGTTGTAAACCCATTTAAGTCAGTTTTATGGAACGATTACGGAAAGATGTATGATTTTGATGATTTTGGACAGTGCAGATTAACAAAATGACCCGTATTTCTCATTGTATATAGTCTAAGTGTAAAAATGTATTTTTAACGTTAACTAGAACTGTTCAGCTTAATAATAAGTGGTCGACCATCAAATTCGGTCCAGGCATTAGCTGGGAATTCGAATCGCAAGTCACGCTTGACGTCCAAACCAACTTAAAATACTCTAAAATTTAACCCGAAAAATATTTTTTTTTAGAAACGCTTATATCAACATAGTTTTGGATGCAATATTAATTGGTGTAAAATGAATATGTTGAAAATTTTTGATTTGGAGTTGTAAACCCATTTAAGTCAGTTTTATGGAACAATTACGGAAAGATGTATGATTTTGATGATTTTGGACAGTTCAGATTAACAAAATGACCCGTATTTCTCACAGTATATAGCCTAAGTGTAAAAATGTATTTTTGACATTAACTAGAACTGTTCAGCTTTATAATAAGTGGTCGACCATCAAAATCGGTCCAGGCATTAGCTGGGAATTCGAATCGCAAGTCACGCTAGACGTCCGAACCAACTTAAAATACTCTAAAATTTAACCCGAAAAATATTTTTTTTTAGAAACGCTTATATCAACATAGTTTTGGATGCAATATTAATTGGTGTAAAATGAATATGTTGAACATTTTTGATTTGGAGTTGTAAACCCATTTAAGTCAGTTTTATGGAACGATTACGGAAAGATGTATGATTTTGATGATTTTGGACAGTTCAGATTAACAAAATGACCCGTATTTCTCATTGTATATAGTCTAAGTGTAAAAATGTATTTTTAACGTTAACTAGAACTGTTCAGCTTTATAATTAGTGGTCGACCATCAAAATCGGTCCAGGCATTAGCTGTGAATTCGAATCGCAAGTCACGCTTGACGTCCGAACCAACTTAAAATACTCTAAAATTTAACCCGAAAAATATTTTTTTTTAGAAACGCTTATATCAACATAGTTTTGGATGCAATATTAATTGGTGTAAAATGAATATGTTGAAAATTTTTGATTTGGAGTTGTAAACCCATTTAAGTCAGTTTTATGGAACAATTACGGAAAGATGTATGATTTTGATGATTTTGGACAGTTCAGATTAACAAAATGACCCGTATTTCTCATTGTATATAGTCTAAGTCTAAAAATGTATTTTTAACGTTAACTAGAACTGTTCAGCTTTATAATAAGTGGTCGACCATCAAAATCGGTTCAGGCATTAGCTGGGAATTCGAATCGCAAGTCACGCTTGACGTCCGAACCAACTTAAAATACTCTAAAATTTAACCCGAAAAATATTTTTTTTTAGAAACGCTTATATCAACATAGTTTTGGATGCAATATTAATTGGTGTAAAATGAATATGTTGAAAATTTTTGATTTGGAGTTGTAGACCCATTTAAGTCAGTTTTATGGAACGATTACGGAAAGATGTATGATTTTGATGATTTTGGACAGTTCAGATTAACAAAATGACCCGTATTTCTCATTGTATATAGTCTAAGTGTAAAAATGTATTTTTAACGTTAACTAGAACTGTTCAGCTTTATAATAAGTGGTCGACCATCAAAATCGGTCCAGGCATTAGCTGGGAATTCGAATCGCAAGTCACGCTTGACGTCCGAACCAACTTAAAATACTCTAAAATTTAACCCGAAAAATATTTTTTTTTAGAAACGCTTATATCAACATAGTTTTGGATGCAATATTAATTGGTGTAAAATTAATATGTTGAAAATTTTTGATTTCGAGTTGTAAACCCATTTAAGTCAGTTTTATGGAACAATTACGGAAAGATGTATGATTTTGATGATTTTGGACAGTTCAGATTAACAAAATGACCCGTATTTCTCATTGTATATAGTCTAAGTGTAAAAATGTATTTTTAACGTTAACTAGAACTGTTCAGCTTTATAATAAGTGGTCGACCATCAAAATCGGTCCAGGCATTAGCTGGGAATTCGAATCGCAAGTCACGTTAGACGTCCGAACCAACTTAAAATACTCTAAAATTTAACCCGAAAAATATTTTTTTTTAGAAACGCTTATATCAACATAGTTTTGGATGCAATATTTATTGGTGTAAAATGAATATGTTGAAAATTTTTGATTTGGAGTTGTAAACCCATTTAAGTCAGTTTTATGGAACAATTATGAAAAGATGTATGATTTTGATGATTTTGGACAGTTCAGATTAACAAAATGACCCGTATTTCTCATTGTATATAGTCTAAGTGTAAAAATGTATTGTTAACGTTAACTAGAACTGTTTAGCTTTATAATAAGTGGTCGACCATCAAAATCGGTTCAGGCATTAGCAGGGAATTCGAATCGCAAGTCACGTTAGACGTCCGAACCAACTTAAAATACTCTAAAATTTAACCCGAAAAATATTTTTTTTAGAAACGCTTATATCAACATAGTTTTGGATGCAATATTAATTGGTGTAAAATGAATATGTTGAAAATTTTTGATTTGGAGTTGTAAACCCATTTAAGTCAGTTTTATGGAACAATTACGAAAAGATGTATGATTTTGATGATTTTGGACAGTTCAGATTAACAAAATGACCCGTATTTCTCATTGTATATAGTCTAAGTGTAAAAATGTATTTTTAACGTTAACTAGAACTGTTCAGCTTTATAATAAGTGGTCGACCATCAAAATCGGTTCAGGCATTAGCTGGGAATTCGAATCGCAAGTCACGCTAGACGTCCGAACCAACTTAAAATACTCTAAAATTTAACCCGAAAAATTTTTTTTTAGAAACGCTTATATCAACATAGTTTTGGATGCAATATTAATTGGTGTAAAATGAATATGTTAAAAATTTTTGATTTGGAGTTGTAAACCCATTTAAGTCAGTTTTATGGAACAATTATGAAAAGATGTATGATTTTGATGATTTTGGACAGTTCAGATTAACAAAATGACCCGTATTTCTCATTGTATATAGTCTAAGTGTAAAAATGTATTTTTAACGTTAACTAGAACTGTTGAGCTTTATAATAAGTGGTCGACCATCAAAATCGGTTCAGGCATTAGCTGGGAATTCGAATCGCAAGTCACGCTAGACGTCCGAACCAACTTAAAATACTCTAAAATTTAGCCCGAAAAAATTTTTTTTAGAAACGCTAATATCAACATAGTTTTGGATGCAATATTAATTGGTGTAAAATGAATATGTTGAAAATTTTTGATTTGGAGTTGTAAACCCATTTAAGTCAGTTTTATGGAACAATTACGGAAAGATGTATGATTTTGATGATTTTGGACAGTTCAGATTAACAAAATGACCCGTATTTCTCATTGTATATAGTCTAAGTGTAAAAATGTATTTTTAACGTTAACTAGAACTGTTCAGCTTTATAATAAGTGGTCGACCATCAAAATCGGTTCAGGCATTAGCTGGGAATTCGAATCGCAAGTCACGCTAGACGTCCGAACCAACTTAAAATACTCTAAAATTTAACCCGAAAAATATTTTTTTTTAGAAACGCTTATATCAACATAGTTTTGGATGCAATATTAATTGGTGTAAAATTAATATGTTGAAAATTTTTGATTTGGAGTTGTAAACCCATTTAAGTCAGTTTTATGGAACAATTACGGAAAGATGTATGATTTTGATGATTTTGGACAGTTCAGATTAACAAAATGACCCGTATTTCTCATTGTATATAGTCTAAGTGTAAAAATGTATTTTTAACGTTAACAAGAACTGTTCAGCTTTATAATAAGTGGTCGACCATCAAAATCGGTCCAGGCATTAGCTGGGAATTCGAATCGCAAGTCACGCTTGACGTCCGAACCAACTTAAAATACTCTAAAATTTAACCCGAAAAATATTTTTTTTTAGAAACGCTTAAGTCAACATAGTTTTGGATGCAATATTAATTGGTGTAAAATGAATATGTTGAAAATTTTTGATTTGGAGTTGTAAACCCATTTAAGTCAGTTTTATGGAACAATTACGGAAAGATGTATGATTTTGATGATTTTGGACAGTTCAGATTAACAAAATGACCCGTATTTCTCATTGTATATAATCTAAGTGTAAAAATGTATTTTTAGCGTTAACTAGAATTGTTCAGCTTTATAATAAGTGGTCGAACATCAAAATCGGTTCAGGCATTAGCTGGGAATTCGAATCGCAAGTCACGCTAGACGTCCGAACCAACTTAAAATACTCTAAAATTTAACCCGAAAAATATTTTTTTTTAGAAACGCTTATATCAACATAGTTTTGGATGCAATATTAATTGGTGTAAAATGAATATGTTGAAAATTTTTGATTTGGAGTTGTAAACCCATTTAAGTCATGTTTATGGAACAATTACGGAAAGATGTATGATTTTGATGATTTTGGACAGTTCAGATTAACAAAATGACCCGTATTTCTCATTGTATATAGTCTAAGTGTAAAAATGTATTTTTAGCGTTAACTAGAACTGTTCAGCTTTATAATAAGTGGTCGACCATCAAAATCGGTTCAGGCATTAGCTGGGAATTCGAATCGCAAGTCACGCTTGACGTCCGAACCAACTTAAAATACTCTAAAATTTAACCCGAAAAATATTTTTTTTTTAGAAACGCTTATATCAACATAGTTTTGGATGCAATATTAATTGGTGTAAAATGAATATGTTGAAAATTTTTGATTTGGAGTTGTAAACCCATTTAAGTCAGTTTTATGGAACAATTACGGAAAGATGTATGATTTTGATGATTTTGGATAGTTCAGATTAACAAAATGACCCGTATTTCTCATTGTATATAGTCTAAGTGTAAAAATGTATTTTTAACGTTAACTAGAACTGTTCAGCTTTATAATAAGTGGTCGACCATCAAAATCGGTCCAGGCATTAGCTGGGAATTCGAATCGCAAGTCACGCTAGACGTCCGAACCAACTTAAAATACTCTAAAATTTAGCCCGAAAAATTTTTTTTTAGAAACGCTAATATCAACATAGTTTTGGATGCAATATTAATTGGTGTAAAATGAATATGTTGAAAATTTTTGATTTGGAGTTGTAAACCCATTTAAGTCATGTTTATGGAACAATTACGGAAAGATGTATGATTTTGATGATTTTGGACAGTTCAGATTAACAAAATGACCCGTATTTCTCATTGTATATAGTCTAAGTGTAAAAATGTATTTTTAACGTTAACTAGAACTGTTCAGCTTTATAATAAGTGGTCGACCATCAAAATCGGTTCAGGCATTAGCTGGGAATTCGAATCGCAAGTCACGCTTGACGTCCGAACCAACTTAAAATACTCTAAAATTTAACCCGAAAAATATTTTTTTTTTAGAAACGCTTATATCAACATAGTTTTGGATGCAATATTAATTGGTGTAAAATGAATATGTTGAAAATTTTTGATTTGGAGTTGTAAACCCATTTAAGTCAGTTTTATGGAACAATTACGGAAAGATGTATGATTTTGATGATTTTGGATAGTTCAGATTAACAAAATGACCCGTATTTCTCATTGTATATAGTCTAAGTGTAAAAATGTATTTTTAACGTTAACTAGAACTGTTCAGCTTTATAATAAGTGGTCGACCATCAAAATCGGTCCAGGCATTAGCTGGGAATTCGAATCGCAAGTCACGCTAGACGTCCGAACCAACTTAAAATACTCTAAAATTTAGCCCGAAAAATTTTTTTTTAGAAACGCTAATATCAACATAGTTTTGGATGCAATATTAATTGGTGTAAAATGAATATGTTGAAAATTTTTGATTTGGAGTTGTAAACCCATTTAAGTCAGTTTTATGGAACAATTACGGAAAGATGTATGATTTTGATGATTTTGGACAGTTCAGATTAACAAAATGACCCGTATTTCTCATTGTATATAGTCTAAGTGTAAAAATGTATTTTTAACGTTAACTAGAACTGTTCAGCTTTATAATAAGTGGTCGACCATCAAAATCGGTTCAGGCATTAGCTGGGAATTCGAATCGCAAGTCACGCTAGACGTCCGAACCAACTTAAAATACTCTAAAATTTAACCCGAAAAATATTTTTTTTAGAAACGCTTATATCAACATAGTTTTGGATGCAATATTAATTGGTGTAAAATGAATATGTTGAAAATTTTTGATTTGGAGTTGTAAACCCATTTAAGTCAGTTTTATGGAACAATTACGGAAAGATGTATGATTTTGATGATTTTGGACAGTTCAGATTAACAAAATGACCCGTATTTCTCATTGTATATAGTCTAAGTGTAAAAATGTATTTTTAACGTTAACTAGAACTGTTCAGCTTTATAATAAGTGGTCGACCATCAAAATCGGTCCAGGCATTAGCTGGGAATTCGAATCGCAAGTCACGCTTGACGTCCGAACCAACTTAAAATACTCTAAAATTTAACCCAAAAAATATTTTTTCTTAGAAACGCTTATATCAACATAGTTTTGGATGCAATATTAATTGGTGTAAAATGAATATGTTGAAAATTTTTGATTTGGAGTTGTAAACCCATTTAAGTCAGTTTTATGGAACAATTACGGAAAGATGTATGATTTTGATGATTTTGGACAGTTCAGATTAACAAAATGACCCGTATTTCTCATTGTATATAGTCTAAGTGTAAAAATGTATTTTTAACGTTAACTAGAACTGTTCAGCTTTATAATAAGTGGTCGACCATCAAAATCGGTTCAGGCATTAGCTGGGAATTCGAATCGCAAGTCACGCTAGACGTCCGAACCAACTTAAAATACTCTAAGATTTAACCCGAAAAATATTTTTTTTTAGAAACGCTTATATCAACATAGTTTTGGATGCAATATTAATTGGTGTAAAATAAATATGTTGAAAATTTTTGATTTGGAGTTGTAAACCCATTTAAGTCAGTTTTATGGAACAATTACGGAAAGATGTATGATTTTGATGGTTTTGGACAGTTCAGATTAACAAAATGACCTGTATTTCTTATTGTATATAGTCTAAGTTTAAAATGTATTTTAAACGTTAACTAGAACTGTTCAGCTTTATAATAAGTGGTCGACCATCAAAATCGGCCCAGGCATTAGCTGGGAATTCGAATCGCAAGTCACGCTTGACGTCCGAACCAACTTAAAATACTCTAAAATTTAACCCGAAAAATATTTTTTTTTAGAAACGCTTATATCAACATAGTTTTGGATGCAATATTAATTGGTGTAAAATGAATATGTTGAAAATTTTTGATTTGGAGTTGTAAACCCATTTAAGTCAGTTTTATGGAACAATTACGGAAAGATGTATGATTTTGATGATTTTGGACAGTTCAGATTAACAAAATGACCCGTATTTCTCATTGTATATAGTCTAAGTGTAAAAATGTATTTTTAACGTTAACTAGAACTGTTCAGCTTTATAATAAGTGGTCGACCTTCAAAATCGGTCCAGGCATTAGCTGGGAATTCGAATCGCAAGTCACGCTAGACGTCCGAACCAACTTAAAATACTCTAAAATTTAGCCCGAAAAATTTTTTTTTAGAAACGCTAATATCAACATAGTTTTGGATGCAATATTAATTGGTGTAAAATGAATATGTTGAAAATTTTTGATTTGGAGTTGTAAACCTATTTAAGTCAGTTTTATGGAACAATTACGAAAAGATGTATGATTTTGATGATTTTGGACAGTTCAGATTAACAAAATGACCCGTATTTCTCATTGTATATAGTCTAAGTGTAAAAATGTATTTTTAACGTTAACTAGAACTGTTCAGCTTTATAATAAGTGGTCGACCATCAAAATCGGTTCAGGCATTAGCTGGGAATTCGAATCGCGAGTCACGCTAGACGTCCGAACCAACTTAAAATACTCTAAAATTTAACCCGAAAAATATTTTTTTTAGAAACGCTTATATCAACATAGTTTTGGATGCAATATTAATTGGTGTAAAATGAATATGTTGAAAATTTTTGATTTGGAGTTGTAAACCCATTTAAGTCAGTTTTATGGAACAATTACGAAAAGATGTATGATTTTGATGATTTTGGACAGTTCAGATTAACAAAATGACCCGTATTTCTCATTGTATATAGTCTTAGTGTAAAAATGTATTTTTAACGTTAACTAGAACTGTTCAGCTTTATAATAAGTAGTCGACCATCAAAATCGGTCCAGGCATTAGCTGGGAATTCGAATCGCAAGTCACGCTTGACATCCGAACCAACTTAAAATACTCTAAAATTTAACCCGAAAAATATTTTTTTTTAGAAACGCTTATATCAACATAGTTTTGGATGCAATATTAATTTGTGTAAAATGAATATGTTGAAAATTTTTGATTTGGAGTTGTAAACCCATTTAAGTCAGTTTTATGGAACAATTACGGAAAGATGTATGATTTTGATGATTTTGGACAGTTCAGATTAACAAAATGACCCGTATTTCTCATTGTATATAGTCTAAGTGTAAAAATGTATTTTTAACGTTAACTAGAACTGTTCAGCTTTATAATAAGTGGTCGACCATCAAAATCGGTTCAGGCATTAGCTGGGAATTCGAATCGCAAGTCACGCTAGACGTCCGAACCAACTTAAAATATTCTAAAATTTAACCCGAAAAATATTTTTTTTTAGAAACGCTTATATCAACATAGTTTTGGATGCAATATTAATTGGTGTAAAATGAATATGTTGAAAATTTTTGATTTGGAGTTGTTAACCCATTTAAGTCAGTTTTATGGAACAATTACGGAAAGATGTATGATTTTGATGATTTTGGACAGTTCAGATTAACAAAATGACCCGCATTTCTCATTGTATATAGTCTTAGTGTAAAAATGTATTTTTAACGTTAAGTAGAGCTGTTCAGCTTTATAATAAGTGGTCGATCATCAAAATCGGTCCAGGCATTAGCTGGGAATTCGAATCGAAAGTCACGCTAGACGTCCGAACCAACTTAAAATACTCTAAAATTTAACCCGAAAAATATTTTTTTTTTAGAAACGCTTATATCAACATAGTTTTGGATGCAATATTAATTGGTGTAAAATGAATATGTTGAAAATTTTTGATTTGGAGTTGTAAACCCATTTCAGTCAGTTTAATGGAACAATTACGGAAAGATGTATGATTTTGATGATTTTGGACAGTTCAGATTAACAAAATGACCCGTATTTCTCATTATATATAGTCTAAGTGTAAAAATGTATTTTTAACGTTAACTAGAACTGTTCAGCTTTATAATAAGTGGTCGACCATCAAAATCGGTTCAGGCATTAGCTGGGAATTCGAATCGCAAGTTACGCTAGACGTCCGAACCAACTTAAAATACTCTAAAATTTAACCCGAAAAATATTTTTTTTTTAGAAACGCTTATATCAACATAGTTTTGGATGCAATATTAATTGGTGTAAAATGAATATGTTGAAAATTTTTGATTTGAAGTTGTAAACCCATTTAAGTCAGTTTTATGGAACAATTACGAAAAGATGTATGATTTTGATGATTTTGGACAGTTCAGATTAACAAAATGACCCGTATTTCTCATTGTATATAGTCTAAGTGTAAAAATGTATTTTTAACGTTAACTAGAACTGTTCAGCTTTATAATAAGTGGTCGACCATCAAAATCGGTTCTGGCATTAGCTGGGAATTCGAATCGCAAGTCACGCTAGACGTCCGAACCAACTTAAAATACTCTAAAATTTAACCCGAAAAATATTTTTTTTTAGAAACGCATATATCAACATAGTTTTGGATGCAATATTAATTGGTGTAAAATGAATATGTTGAAAATTTTTGATTTGGAGTTGTAAACCCATTTAAGTCAGTTTTATGGAACAATTACGGAAAGATGTATGATTTTGATGATTTTGGACAGTTCAGATTAACAAAATGACCCGCATTTCTCATTGTATATAGTCTTAGTGTAAAAATGTATTTTTAACGTTAACTAGACCTGTTCAGCTTTATAATAAGTGGTCGATCATCAAAATCGGTCCAGGCATTAGCTGGGAATTCGAATCGAAAGTCACGCTAGACGTCCGAACCAACTTAAGATACTCTAAAATTTAACCCGAAAAATATTTTTTTTTAGAAACGCTTATATCAACATAGTTTTGGATGCAATATTAATTGGTGTAAAATGAATATGTTGAAAATTTTTGATTTGGAGTTGTAAACCCATTTAAGTCAGTTTAATGGAACAATTACGGAAAGATGTATGATTTTGATGATTTTGGACAGTTCAGATTAACAAAATGACCCGTATTTCTCATTGTATATAGTCTAAGTGTAAAAATGTGTTTTTAGCGTTAACTAGAACTGTTCAGCTTTATAATAAGTGGTCGACCATCAAAATCGGTCCAGGCATTAGCTGGGAATTCGAATCGCAAGTCACGCTAGACGTCCGAACCAACTTAAAATACTCTAAAATTTAACCCGAAAAATATTTTTTTTTAGAAACGCTTATATCAACATAGTTTTGGGTGCAATATTAATTGGTGTAAAATGAATATGTTGAAAATTTTTGATTTGGAGTTGTAAACCCATTTAAGTCAGTTTTATGGAACAATTACGGAAAGATGTATGATTTTGATGATTTTGGACAGTTCAGATTAACAAAATGACCCGTATTTCTCATTGTATATAGTCTAAGTCTAAAAATGTATTTTTAACGTTAACTAGAACTGTTCAGCTTTATAATAAGTGGTCGACCATCAAAATCGGTCCAGGCATTAGCTGGAAATTCGAATCGCAAGTCACGCTAGACGTCCGAACCAACTTAAAATACTCTAAAATTTAACCCGAAAAATATTTTTTTTTTAGAAACGCTTATATCAACATAGTTTTGGATGCAATATTAATTGGTGTAAAATGAATATGTTGAAAATTTTTGATTTGGAGTTGTAAACCCATTTAAGTCAGTTTTATGGAACAATTACGGAAAGATGTATGATTTTGATGATTTTGGACAGTTCAGATTAACAAAATGACCCGTATTTCTCATTGTATATAGTCTAAGTGTAAAAATGTATTTTTAACGTTAACTAGAACTGTTCAGCTTTATAATAAGTGGTCGACCATCAAAATCGGTTCAGGCATTAGCTGGGAATTCGAATCGCAAGTCACGCTAGACGTCCGAACCAACTTAAAATACTCTAAAATTTAACCCGAAAAATATTTTTTTTTAGAAACGCTTATATCAACATAGTTTTGGATGCAATATTAATTGGTGTAAAATGAATATGTTGAAAATTTTTGATTTGGAGTTGTAAACCCATTTAAGTCAGTTTTATGGAACAATTACGGAAAGATGTATGATTTTGATGATTTTGGACAGTTCAGATTAACAAAATGACCCGTATTTCTCATTGTATATAGTCTAAGTGCAAAAATGTATTTTTAACGTTAACCAGAACTGTTCAGCTTTATAATAAGTGGTCGACCATCAAAATCGGTTCAGGCATTAGCTGGGAATTCGAATCGCAAGTCACGCTAGACGTCCGAACCAACTTAAAATACTCTAAAATTTAACCCGAAAAATATTTTTTTTAGAAACGCTTATATCAACATAGTTTTGGATGCAATATTAATTGGTGTAAAATGAATATGTTGAAAATTTTTGATTTGGAGTTTTAAACCCATTTAAGTCAGTTTTATGGAACAATTACGGAAAGATGTATGATTTTGATGATTTTGGACAGTTCAGATTAACAAAAAGACCCGTATTTCCCATTGTATATAGTCTAAGTGTAAAAATGTATTTTTAACGTCAACTAGAACTGTTCAGCTTTATAATAAGTGGTCGACCATCAAAATCGGTGCAGGCATTAGCTGGGAATTCGAATCGCAAGTCACGCTAGACGTCCGAACCAACTTAAAATACTCTAAAATTTAGCCCGAAAAATATTTTTTGTTAGAAACGCTTATATCAACATAGTTTTGGATGCAATATTAATTGGTGTAAAATGAATATGTTGAAAATTTTTGATTTGGAGTTGTAAACCCATTTAAGTCAGTTTTATGGAACAATTACGAAAAGATGTATGATTTTGATGATTTTGGACAGTTCAGATTAACAAAATGACCCGCATTTCTCATTGTATATAGTCTTAGTGTAAAAATGTATTTTTAGCGTTAACTAGAACTGTTCAGCTTTATAATAAGTGGTCGATCATCAAAATCGGTCCAGGCATTAGCTGGGAATTCGAATCGAAAGTCACGCTAGACGTCCGAACCAACTTAAAATACTCTAAAATTTAACCCGAAAAATATTTTTTTTTAGAAACGCTTATATCAACATAGTTTTGGATGCAATATTAATTGGTGTAAAATGAATATGTTGAAAATTTTTGATTTGGAGTTGTAAACCCATTTAAGTCAGTTTAATGGAACAATTACGGAAAGATGTATGATTTTGATGATTTTGGACAGTTCAGATTAACAAAATGACCCGTATTTCTCATTGTATATAGTCTAAGTGTAAAAATGTGTTTTTAACGTTAACTAGAACTGTTCAGCTTTATAATAAGTGGTCGACCATCAAAATCGGTCCAGGCATTAGCTGGGAATTCGAATCGCAAGTCACGCTAGACGTCCGAACCAACTTAAAATACTCTAAAATTTAACCCGAAAAATATTTTTTTTTGGAAACGCTTATATCAACATAGTTTTGGATGCAATATTAATTCGTGTAAAATGAATATGTTGAAAATTTTTGATTTGGATTTGTAAACCCATTTAAGTCAGTTTAATGGAACAATTACGGAAAGATGTATGATTTTGATGATTTTGGACAGTTCAGATTAACAAAATGACCCGTATTTCTCATTGTATATAGTCTAAGTGTAAAAATGTATTGTTAACGTTAACTAGAACTGTTTAGCTTTATAATAAGTGGTCGACCATCAAAATCGGTTCAGGCATTAGCTGGGAATTCGAATCGCAAGTCACGCTAGACGTCCGAACCAACTTAAAATACTCTAAAATTTAGCCCGAAAAATATTTTTTTTAGAAACGCTTATATCAACATAGTTTTGGATGCAATATTAATTGGTGTAAAATGAATATGTTGAAAATTTTTGATTTGGAGTTGTAAACCCATTTAAGTCAGTTTTATGGAACAATTACGAAAAGATGTATGATTTTGATGATTTTGGACAGTTCAGATTAACAAAATGACCCGCATTTCTCATTGTATATAGTCTTAGTGTAAAAATGTATTTTTAGCGTTAACTAGAACTGTTCAGCTTTATAATAAGTGGTCGATCATCAAAATCGGTCCAGGCATTAGCTGGGAATTCGAATCGAAAGTCACGCTAGACGTCCGAACCAACTTAAAATACTCTAAAATTTAACCCGAAAAATATTTTTTTTTAGAAACGCTTATATCAACATAGTTTTGGATGCAATATTAATTGGTGTAAAATGAATATGTTGAAAATTTTTGATTTGGAGTTGTAAACCCATTTAAGTCAGTTTAATGGAACAATTACGGAAAGATGTATGATTTTGATGATTTTGGACAGTTCAGATTAACAAAATGACCCGTATTTCTCATTGTATATAGTCTAAGTGTAAAAATGTATTTTTAACGTTAACTAGAACTGTTCAGCTTTATAATAAGTGGTCGACCATCAAAATCGGTCCAGGCATTAGCTGGGAATTCAAATCGCAAGTCACGCTAGACGTCCGAACCAACTTAAAATACTCAAAAATTTAACCCGAAAAATATTTTTTTTTGGAAACGCTTATATCAACATAGTTTTGGATGCAATATTAATTCGTGTAAAATGAATATGTTGAAAATTTTTGATTTGGAGTTGTAAACCCATTTAAGTCAGTTTAATGGAACAATTACGGAAAGATGTATGATTTTGATGATTTTGGACAGTTCAGATTAACAAAATGACCCGTATTTCTCATTATATATAGTCTAAGTGTAAAAATGTATTTTTAACGTTAACTAGAACTGTTCAGCTTTATAATAAGTGGTCGACCATCAAAATCGGTCCAGGCATTAGCTGGGAATTCGAATCGCAAGTCACGCTAGACGTCCGAACCAACTTAAAATACTCTAAAATTTAACCCGAAAAATATTTTTTTTTTAGAAACGCTTATATCAACATAGGTTTGGATGCAATATTAATTGGTGTAAAATGAATATGTTGAAAATTTTTGATTTGGAGTTGTAAACCCATTTAAGTCAGTTTTATGGAACAATTACGGAAAGATGTATGATTTTGATGATTTTGGACAGTTCAGATTAACAAAATGACCCGTATTTCTCATTGTATATAGTCTAAGTGTAAAAATGTATTTTTAACGTTAACTAGAACTGTTCAGCTTTATAATAAGTGGTCGACCATCAAAATCGGTTCAGGCATTAGCTGGGAATTCGAATCGCAAGTTACGCTAGACGTCCGAACCAACTTAAAATACTCTAAAATTTAACCCGAAAAATATTTTTTGTTAGAAACGCTTATATCAACATAGTTTTTGATGCAATATTAATTGGTGTAAAATGAATATGTTGAAAATTTTTGATTTGGAGTTGTAAACCCATTTAAGTCAGTTTTATGGAACAATTACGAAAAGATGTATGATTTTGATGATTTTGGACAGTTCAGATTAACAAAATGACCCGTATTTCTCATTGTATATAGTCTAAGTGTAAAAATGTATTTTTAACGTTAACTAGAACTGTTCAGCTTTATAATAAGTGGTCGACCATCAAAATCGGTTCAGGCATTAGCTGGGAATTCGAATCGCAAGTCACGCTAGACGTCCGAACCAACTTAAAATACTCTAAAATTTAACCCGAAAAATATTTTTTTTTAGAAACGCATATATCAACATAGTTTTGGATGCAATATTAGTTGGTGTAAAATGAATATGTTGAAAATTTTTGATTTGGAGTTGTAAACCCATTTTAGTCAGTTTTATGGAACAATTACGGAAAGATGTATGATTTTGATGATTTTGGACAGTTCAGATTAACAAAATGACCCGCATTTCTCATTGTATATAGTCTTAGTGTAAAAATGTATTTTTAACGTTAACTAGAACTGTTCAGCTTTATATTAAGTGGTCGATCATCAAAATCGGTCCAGGCATTAGCTGGGAATTCGAATCGAAAGTCACGCTAGACGTCCGAACCAACTTAAAATACTCTAAAATTTAACCCGAAAAATATTTTTTTTTAGAAACGCTTATATCAACATAGTTTTGGATGCAATATTAATTGGTGTAAAATGAATATGTTGAAAATTTTTGATTTGGAGTTGTAAACCCATTTAAGTCAGTTTAATGGAACAATTACGGAAAGATGTATGATTTTGATGATTTAGCCCGAAAAATATTTTTTGTTAGAAACGCTTATATCAACATAGTTTTGGATGCAATATTAATTGGTGTAAAATGAATATGTTGAAAATTTTTGATTTGGAGTTGTAAACCCATTTAAGTCAGTTTTATGGAACAATTACGAAAAGATGTATGATTTTGATGATTTTGGACAGTTCAGATTAACAAAATGACCCGCATTTCTCATTGTATATAGTCTTAGTGTAAAAATGTATTTTTAGCGTTAACTAGAACTGTTCAGCTTTATAATAAGTGGTCGATCATCAAAATCGGTCCAGGCATTAGCTGGGAATTCGAATCGAAAGTCACGCTAGACGTCCGAACCAACTTAAAATACTCTAAAATTTAACCCGAAAAATATTTTTTTTTAGAAACGCTTATATCAACATAGTTTTGGATGCAATATTAATTGGTGTAAAATGAATATGTTGAAAATTTTTGATTTGGAGTTGTAAACCCATTTAAGTCAGTTTAATGGAACAATTACGGAAAGATGTATGATTTTGATGATTTTGGACAGTTCAGATTAACAAAATGACCCGTATTTCTCATTGTATATAGTCTAAGTGTAAAAATGTGTTTTTAACGTTAACTAGAACTGTTCAGCTTTATAATAAGTGGTCGACCATCAAAATCGGTCCAGGCATTAGCTGGGAATTCGAATCGCAAGTCACGCTAGACGTCCGAACCAACTTAAAATACTCTAAAATTTAACCCGAAAAATATTTTTTTTTAGAAACGCTTATATCAACATAGTTTTGGATGCAATATTAATTGGTGTAAAATGAATATGTTGAAAATTTTTGATTTGGAGTTGTAAACCCATTTAAGTCAGTTTAATGGAACAATTACGGAAAGATGTATGATTTTGATGATTTTGGACAGTTCAGATTAACAAAATGACCCGTATTTCTCATTATATATAGTCTAAGTGTAAAAATGTATTTTTAACGTTAACTAGAACTGTTCAGCTTTATAATAAGTGGTCGACCATCAAAATCGGTCCAGGCATTAGCTGGGAATTCGAATCGCAAGTCACGCTAGACGTCCGAACCAACTTAAAATACTCTAAAATTTAACCCGAAAAATATTTTTTTTTTAGAAACGCTTATATCAACATAGGTTTGGATGCAATATTAATTGGTGTAAAATGAATATGTTGAAAATTTTTGATTTGGAGTTGTAAACCCATTTAAGTCAGTTTTATGGAACAATTACGGAAAGATGTATGATTTTGATGATTTTGGACAGTTCAGATTAACAAAATGACCCGTATTTCTCATTGTATATAGTCTAAGTGTAAAAATGTATTTTTAACGTTAACTAGAACTGTTCAGCTTTATAATAAGTGGTCGACCATCAAAATCGGTTCAGGCATTAGCTGGGAATTCGAATCGCAAGTTACGCTAGACGTCCGAACCAACTTAAAATACTCTAAAATTTAACCCGAAAAATATTTTTTGTTAGAAACGCTTATATCAACATAGTTTTTGATGCAATATTAATTGGTGTAAAATGAATATGTTGAAAATTTTTGATTTGGAGTTGTAAACCCATTTAAGTCAGTTTTATGGAACAATTACGAAAAGATGTATGATTTTGATGATTTTGGACAGTTCAGATTAACAAAATGACCCGTATTTCTCATTGTATATAGTCTAAGTGTAAAAATGTATTTTTAACGTTAACTAGAACTGTTCAGCTTTATAATAAGTGGTCGACCATCAAAATCGGTTCAGGCATTAGCTGGGAATTCGAATCGCAATTCACGCTAGACGTCCGAACCAACTTAAAATACTCTAAAATTTAACCCGAAAAATATTTTTTTTTAGAAACGCATATATCAACATAGTTTTGGATGCAATATTAATTGGTGTAAAATGAATATGTTGAAAATTTTTGATTTGGAGTTGTAAACCCATTTTAGTCAGTTTTATGGAACAATTACGGAAAGATGTATGATTTTGATGATTTTGGACAGTTCAGATTAACAAAATGACCCGCATTTCTCATTGTATATAGTCTTAGTGTAAAAATGTATTTTTAACGTTAACTAGAACTGTTCAGCTTTATAATAAGTGGTCGATCATCAAAATCGGTCCAGGCATTAGCTGGGAATTCGAATCGAAAGTCACGCTAGACGTCCGAACCAACTTAAAATACTCTAAAATTTAACCCGAAAAATATTTTTTTTTAGAAACGCTTATATCAACATAGTTTTGGATGCAATATTAATTGGTGTAAAATGAATATGTTGAAAATTTTTGATTTGGAGTTGTAAACATATTTAAGTCAGTTTAATGGAACAATTACGGAAAGATGTATGATTTTGATGATTTTGGACAGTTCAGATTAACAAAATGACCCGTATTTCTCATTGTATATAGTCTAAGTGTAAAAATGTGTTTTTAACGTTAACTAGAACTGTTCAGCTTTATAATAAGTGGTCGACCATCAAAATCGGTCCAGGCATTAGCTGGGAATTCGAATCGCAAGTCACGCTAGACGTCCGAACCAACTTAAAATACTCTAAAATTTAACCCGAAAAATATTTTTTTTTAGAAACGCTTATATCAACATAGTTTTGGGTGCAATATTAATTGGTGTAAAATGAATATGTTGAAAATTTTTGATTTGGAGTTGTAAACCCATTTAAGTCAGTTTTATGGAACAATTACGGAAAGATGTATGATTTTGATGATTTTGGACAGTTCAGATTAACAAAATGACCCGTATTTCTCATTGTATATAGTCTAAGTGTAAAAATGTATTTTTAACGTTAACTAGAACTGTTCAGCTTTATAATAAGTGGTCGACCATCGAAATCGGTCCAGGCATTAGCTGGAAATTCGAATCGCAAGTCACGCTAGACGTCCGAACCAACTTAAAATACTCTAAAATTTAACCCGAAAAATATTTTTTTTTTAGAAACGCTTATATCAACATAGTTTTGGATGCAATATTAATTGTTGTAAAATGAATATGTTGAAAATTTTTGATTTGGAGTTGTAAACCCATTTAAGTCAGTTTTATGGAACAATTACGGAAAGATGTATGATTTTGATGATTTTGGACAGTTCAGATTAACAAAATGACCCGTATTTCTCATTGTATATAGTCTAAGTGTAAAAATGTATTTTTAACGTTAACTAGAACTGTTCAGCTTTATAATAAGTGGTCGACCATCAAAATCGGTTCAGGCATTAGCTGGGAATTCGAATCGCAAGTCACGCTAGACGTCCGAACCAACTTAAAATACTCTAAAATTTAACCCGAAAAATATTTTTTTTAGAAACGCTTATATCAACATAGTTTTGGATGCAATATTAATTGGTGTAAAATGAATATTTTGAAAATTTTTGATTTGGAATTTTAAACCCATTTAAGTCAGTTTTATGGAACAATTACGGAAAGATGTATGATTTTGATGATTTTGGACAGTTCAGATTAACAAAATGACCCGTATTTCTCATTGTATATAGTCTAAGTGTAAAAATGTATTTTTAACGTTAACTAGAACTGTTCAGCTTTATAATAAGTGGTCGACCATCAAAATCGGTGCAGGCATTAGCTGGGAATTCGAATCGCAAGTCACGCTAGACGTCCGAACCAACTTAAAATACTCTAAAATTTAACCCGAAAAATATTTTTTGTTAGAAACGCTTATATCAACATAGTTTTGGATGCAATATTAATTGGTGTAAAATGAATATGTTGAAAATTTTTGATTTGGAGTTGTAAACCCATTTAAGTCAGTTTTATGGAACAATTACGAAAAGATGTATGATTTTGATGATTTTGGACAGTTCAGATTAACAAAATGACCCGCATTTCTCATTGTATATAGTCTTAGTGTAAAAATGTATTTTTAGCGTTAACTAGAACTGTTCAGCTTTATAATAAGTGGTCGATCATCAAAATCGGTCCAGGCATTAGCTGGGAATTCGAATCGAAAGTCACGCTAGACGTCCGAACCAACTTAAAATACTCTAAAATTTAACCCGAAAAATATTTTTTTTTAGAAACGCTTATATCAACATAGTTTAAAATGCAATATTAATTGGTGTAAAATGAATATGTTGAAAATTTTTGATTTGGAGTTGTAAACCCATTTAAGTCAGTTTAATGGAACAATTACGGAAAGATGTATGATTTTGATGATTTTGGACAGTTCAGATTAACAAAATGACCCGTATTTCTCATTGTATATAGTATAAGTGTAAAAATGTGTTTTTAACGTTAACTAGAACTGTTCAGCTTTATAATAAGTGGTCGACCATCAAAATCGGTCCAGGCATTAGCTGGGAATTCGAATCGCAAGTCACGCTAGACGTCCGAACCAACTTAAAATACTCTAAAATTTAACCCGAAAAATATTTTTTTTTAGAAACGCTTATATCAACATAGTTTTGGGTGCAATATTAATTGGTGTAAAATGAATATGTTGAAAATTTTTGATTTGGAGTTGTAAACCCATTTAAGTCAGTTTTATGGAACAATTACGGAAAGATGTATGATTTTGATGATTTTGGACAGTTCAGATTAACAAAATGACCCGTATTTCTCATTGTATATAGTCTAAGTGTAAAGATGTATTTTTAACGTTAACTAGAACTGTTCAGCTTTATAATAAGTGGTCGACCATCAAAATCGGTCCAGGCATTAGCTGGGAATTCGAATCGCAAGTCACGCTAGACGTCCGAACCAACTTAAAATACTCTAAAATTTAACCCGAAAAATATTTTTTTTTAGAAACGCTTATATCAACATAGTTTTGGATGCAATATTAATTGGTGTAAAATGAATATGTTGAAAATTTTTGATTTGGAGTTGTAAACCCATTTAAGTCAGTTTTATGGAACAATTACGGAAAGATGTATGATTTTGATGATTTTGGACAGTTCAGATTAACAAAATGACCCGTATTTCTCATTGTATATAGTCTAAGTGTAAAAATGTATTTTTAACGTTAACTAGAACTGTTCAGCTTTATAATAAGTGGTCGACCATCAAAATCGGTCCAGGCATTAGCTGGGAATTCGAATCGCAAGTCACGTTAGACGTCCGAACCAACTTAAAATACTCTAAAATTTAACCCGAAAAATATTTTTGTTTTAGAAACGCTTATATCAACATAGTTTTGGATGCAATATTAATTGGTGTAAAATGAATATGTTGAAAATTTTTGATTTGGAGTTGTAAACCCATTTAAGTCAGTTTTATGGAACAATTACGGAAAGATGTATGATTTTGATGATTTTGGACAGTTCAGATTAACAAAATGACCCGTATTAATCATTGTATATAGTCTAAGTGTAAAAATGTATTTTTAGTGTTAACTAGAACTGTTCAGCTTTATAATAAGTGGTCGACCATCAAAATCGGTTCAGGCATTAGCTGGGAATTCGAATCGCAAGTCACGCTAGACGTCCGAACCAACTTAAAATACTCTAAAATTTAACCCGAAAAATATTTTTTGTTAGAAACGCTTATATCAACATAGTTTTTGATGCAATATTAATTGGTGTAAAATGAATATGTTGAAAATTTTTGATTTGGAGTTGTAAACCCATTTAAGTCAGTTTTATGGAACAATTACGGAAAGATGTATGATTTTGATGATTTTGGACAGTTCAGATTAACAAAATGACCCGTATTTCTCATTGTATATAGTCTAAGTGTAAAAATGTATTTTTAACGTTAACTAGAACTGTTCAGCTTTATAATAAGTGGTCGATCATCAAAATCGGTCCAGGCATTAGCTGGGAATTCGAATCGAAAGTCACGCTAGACGTCCGAACCAACTTAAAATACTCTAAAATTTAACCCGAAAAATATTTTTTTTTAGAAACGCTTATATCAACATAGTTTTGGATGCAATATTAATTGGTGTAAAATGAATATGTTGAAAATTTTTGATTTGGAGTTGTAAACCCATTTAAGTCAGTTTAATGGAACAATTACGGAAAGATGTATGATTTTGATGATTTTGGACAGTTCAGATTAACAAAATGACCCGTATTTCTCATTATATATAGTCTAAGTGTAAAAATGTATTTTTAACGTTAACTAGAACTGTTCAGCTTTATAATAAGTGGTCGACCATCAAAATCGGTCCAGGCATTAGCTGGGAATTCGAATCGCAAGTCACGCTAGACGTCCGAACCAACTTAAAATACTGTAAAATTTAACCCGAAAAATATTTTTTTTTTAGAAACGCTTATATCAACATAGTTTTGGATGCAATATTAATTGGTGTAAAATGAATATGTTGAAAATTTTTGATTTGGAGTTGTAAACCCATTTAAGTCAGTTTTATGGAACAATTACGGAAAGATGTATGATTTTGATGATTTTGGACAGTTCAGATTAACAAAATGACCCGTATTTCTCATTGTATATAGTCTAAGTGTAAAAATGTATTTTTAACGTTAACTAGAACTGTTCAGCTTTATAATAAGTGGTCGACCATCAAAATCGGTTCAGGCATTAGCTGGAACAATAACCCGAAAAATATTTTTTTTTAGAAACGCTTATATCAACATAGTTTTGGATGCAATATTAATTGGTGTAAAATGAATATGTTGAAAATTTTTGATTTGGAGTTGTAAACCCATTTAAGTCAGTTTAATGGAACAATTACGGAAAGATGTATGATTTTGATGATTTTGGGCAGTTCAGATTAACAAAATGACCCGTATTTCTCATTGTATATAGTCTAAGTGTAAAAATGTGTTTTTAACGTTAACTAGAACTGTTCAGCTTTATAGTAAGTGGTCGACCATCAAAATCGGTCCAGGCATTAGCTGGGAATTCGAATCGCAAGTCACGCTAGACGTCCGAACCAACTTAAAATACTCTAAAATTTAACCCGAAAAATATTTTTTGTTAGAAACGCTTATATCAACATAGTTTTTGATGCAATATTAATTGGTGTAAAATGAATATGTTGAAAATTTTTGATTTGGAGTTGTAAACCCATTTAAGTCAGTTTTATGGAACAATTACGAAAAGATGTATGATTTTGATGATTTTGGACAGTTCAGATTAACAAAATGACCCGTATTTCTCATTGTATATAGTCTAAGTGTAAAAATGTATTTTTAACGTTAACTAGAACTGTTCAGCTTTATAATAAGTGGTCGACCATCAAAATCGGTTCAGGCATTAGCTGGGAATTCGAATCGCAAGTCACGCTAGACGTCCGAACCAACTTAAAATACTCTAAAATTTAACCCGAAAAATATTTTTTTTTAGAAACGCATATATCAACATAGTTTTGGATGCAATATTAATTGGTGTAAAATGAATATGTTGAAAATTTTTGATTTGGAGTTGTAAACCCATTTAAGTCAGTTTTATGGAACAATTACGGAAAGATGTATGATTTTGATGATTTTGGACAGTTCAGATTAACAAAATGACCCGCATTTCTCATTGTATATAGTCTTAGTGTAAAAATGTATTTTTAACGTTAACTAGAACTGTTCAGCTTTATAATAAGTGGTCGATCATCAAAATCGGTCCAGGCATTAGCTGGGAATTCGAATCGAAAGTCACGCTAGACGTCCGAACCAACTTAAAATACTCTAAAATTTAACCCGAAAAATATTTTTTTTTAGAAACGCTTATATCAACATAGTTTTGGGTGCAATATTAATTGGTGTAAAATGAATATGTTGAAAATTTTTGATTTGGAGTTGTAAACCCATTTAAGTCAGTTTTATGGAACAATTACGGAAAGATGTATGATTTTGATGATTTTGGACAGTTCAGATTAACAAAATGACCCGTATTTCTCATTGTATATAGTCTAAGTGTAAAAATGTATTTTTAACGTTAACTAGAACTGTTCAGCTTTATAATAAGTGGTCGACCATCAAAATCGGTCCAGGCATTAGCTGGGAATTCGAATCGCAAGTCACGCTAGACGTCCGAACCAACTTAAAATACTCTATAATACTATTTTTTTTTTAGAAACGCTTATATCAACATAGTTTTGGATGCAATATTAATTGGTGTAAAATGAATATGTTGAAAATTTTTGATTTGGAGTTGTAAACCCATTTAAGTCAGTTTTATGGAACAATTACGGAAAGATGTATGATTTTGATGATTTTGGACAGTTCAGATTAACAAAATGACCCGTATTTCTCATTGTATATAGTCTAAGTGTAAAAATGTATTTTTAACGTTAACTAGAACTGTTCAGCTTTATAATAAGTGGTCGACCATCAAAATCGGTTCAGGCATTAGCTGGGAATTCGAATCGCAAGTCACGCTAGACGTCCGAACCAACTTAAAATACTCTAAAATTTAACCCGAAAAATATTTTTTGTTAGAAACGCTTATATCAACATAGTTTTTGATGCAATATTAATTGGTGTAAAATGAATATGTTGAAAATTTTTGATTTGGAGTTGTAAACCCATTTAAGTCAGTTTTATGGAACAATTACGGAAAGATGTATGATTTTGATGATTTTGGACAGTTCAGATTAACAAAATGACCCGTATTTCTCATTGTATATAGTCTAAGTGTAAAAATGTATTTTTAACGTTAACTAGAACTGTTCAGCTTTATAATAAGTGGTCGACCATCAAAATCGGTTCAGGCATTAGCTGGGAATTCGAATCGCAAGTCACGCTAGACGTCCGAACCAACTTAAAATACTCTAAAATTTAACCCGAAAAATATTTTTTTTAGAAACGCTTATATCAACATAGTTTTGGATGCAATATTAATTGGTGTAAAATGAATATGTTGAAAATTTTTGATTTGGAGTTTTAAACCCATTTAAGTCAGTTTTATGGAACAATTACGGAAAGATGTATGATTTTGATGATTTTGGACAGTTCAGATTAACAAAATGACCCGTATTTCTCATTGTATATAGTCTAAGTGTAAAAATGTATTTTTAACGTTAACTAGAACTGTTCAGCTTTATAATAAGTGGTCGACCATCAAAATCGGTGCAGGCATTAGCTGGGAATTCGAATCGCAAGTCACGCTAGACGTCCGAACCAACTTAAAATACTCTAAAATTTAACACGAAAAATATTTTTTGTTAGAAACGCTTATATCAACATAGTTTTGGATGCAATATTAATTGGTGTAAAATGAATATGTTGAAAATTTTTGATTTGGAGTTGTAAACCCATTTAAGTCAGTTTTATGGAACAATTACGAAAAGATGTATGATTTTGATGATTTTGGACAGTTCAGATTAACAAAATGACCCGCATTTCTCATTGTATATAGTCTTAGTGTAAAAATGTATTTTTAGCGTTAACTAGAACTGTTCAGCTTTATAATAAGTGGTCGATCATCAAAATCGGTCCAGGCATTAGCTGGGAATTCGAATCGAAAGTCACGCTAGACGTCCGAACCAACTTAAAATACTCTAAAATTTAACCCGAAAAATATTTTTTTTTAGAAACGCTTATATCAACATAGTTTTGGATGCAATATTAATTGGTGTAAAATGAATATGTTGAAAATTTTTGATTTGGAGTTGTAAACCCATTTAAGTCAGTTTAATGGAACAATTACGGAAAGATGTATGATTTTGATGATTTTGGACAGTTCAGATTAACAAAATGACCCGTATTTCTCATTGTATATAGTCTAAGTGTAAAAATGTGTTTTTAACGTTAACTAGAACTGTTCAGCTTTATAATAAGTGGTCGACCATCAAAATCGGTCCAGGCATTAGCTGGGAATTCGAATCGCAAGTCACGCTAGACGTCCGAACCAACTTAAAATACTCTAAAATTTAACCCGAAAAATATTTTTTTTTAGAAACGCTTATATCAACATAGTTTTGGGTGCAATATTAATTGGTGTAAAATGAATATGTTGAAAATTTTTGATTTGGAGTTGTAAACCCATTTAAGTCAGTTTTATGGAACAATTACGGAAAGATGTATGATTTTGATGATTTTGGACAGTTCAGATTAACAAAATGACCCGTATTTCTCATTGTATATAGTCTAAGTGTAAAGATGTATTTTTAACGTTAACTAGAACTGTTCAGCTTTATAATAAGTGGTCGACCATTAAAATCGGTCCAGGCATTAGCTGGGAATTCGAATCGCAAGTCACGCTAGACGTCCGAACCAACTTAAAATACTCTAAAATTTAACCCGAAAAATATTTTTTTTTTAGAAACGCTTATATCAACATAGTTTTGGATGCAATATTAATTGGTGTAAAATGAATATGTTGAAAATTTTTGATTTGGAGTTGTAAACCCATTTAAGTCAGTTTTATGGAACAATTACGGAAAGATGTATGATTTTGATGATTTTGGACAGTTCAGATTAACAAAATGACCCGTATTTCTCATTGTATATAGTCTAAGTGTAAAAATGTATTTTTAACGTTAACTAGAACTGTTCAGCTTTATAATAAGTGGTCGACCATCAAAATCGGTTCAGGCATTAGCTGGGAATTCGAATCGCAAGTCACGCTAGACGTCCGAACCAACTTAAAATACTCTAAAATTTAACCCAAAAAATATTTTTTTTTAGAAACGCTTATATCAACATAGTTTTGGATGCAATATTAATTTGTGTAAGATGAATATGTTGAAAATTTTTGATTTGGAGTTGTAAACCCATTTAAGTCAGTTTTATGGAACAATTACGGAAAGATGTATGATTTTGATGATTTTGGACAGTTCAGATTAACAAAATGACCCGTATTTCTCATTGTATATAGTCTAAGTGTAAAAATGTATTTTTAACGTTAACTAGAACTGTTCAGCTTTATAATAAGTGGTCGACCATCAAAATCGGTTCAGACATTAGCTGGGAATTCGAATCGCAAGTCACGCTAGACGTCCGAACCAACTTAAAATACTTTAAAATTTAACCCGAAAAATATTTTTTTTAGAAACGCTTATATCAACATAGTGTTGGATGCAATATTAATTGGTGTAAAATGAATATGTTGAAAATTTTTGATTTGGAGTTTTAAACCCATTTAAGTCAGTTTTATGGAACAATTACGGAAAGATGTATGATTTTGATGATTTTGGACAGTTCAGATTAACAAAATGACCCGTATTTCTCATTGTATATAGTCTAAGTGTAAAAATGTATTTTTAACGTTAACTAGAACTGTTCAGCTTTATTATAAGTGGTCGACCATCAAAATCGGTGCAGGCATTAGCTGGGAATTCGAATCGCAAGTCACGCTAGACGTCCGAACCAACTTAAAATACTCTAAAATTTAACCCGAAAAATATTTTTTTTTAGAAACGCTTATATCAACATAGTTTTGGATGCAATATTATTTGTTGTAAAATGAATATGTTGAAAATTTTTGATTTGGAGTTGTAAACCCATTTAAGTCAGTTTTATGGAACAATTACGGAAAGATGTATGATTTTGATGATTTTGGACAGTTCAGATTAACAAAATGACCCGTATTTCTGATTGTATATAGTCTAAGTGTAAAAATGTATTTTTAACGTTAACTAGAACTGTTCAGCTTTATAATAAGTGGTCGACCATTAAAATCGGTCCAGGCATTAGCTGGGAATTCGAATCGCAAGTCACGCTAGACGTCCGAACCAACTTAAAATACTCTAAAATTTAACCCGAAAAATATTTTTTTTTAGAAACGCTTATATCAACATAGTTTTGGATGCAATATTAATTGGTGTAAAATGAATATGTTGAAAATTTTTGATTTGGAGTTTTAAACCCATTTAAGTCAGTTTTATGGAACAATTACGGAAAGATGTATGATTTTGATGATTTTGGACAGTTCAGATTAACAAAATGACCCGTATTTCTCATTGTATATAGTCTAAGTGTAAAAATGTATTTTTAACGTTAACTAGAACTGTTCAGCTTTATAATAAGTGGTCGACCATCAAAATCGGTTCAGGCATTAGCTGGGAATTCGAATCGCAAGTCACGCTAGACGTCCGAACCAACTTAAAATACTTTAAAATTTAACCCGACAAATATTTTTTTTAGAAACGCTTATATCAACATAGTGTTGGATGCAATATTAATTGGTGTAAAATGAATATGTTGAAAATTTTTGATTTGGAGTTTTAAACCCATTTAAGTCAGTTTTATGGAACAATTACGGAAAGATGTATGATTTTGATGATTTTGGACAGTTCAGATTAACAAAATGACCCGTATTTCTCATTGTATATAGTCTAAGTGTAAAAATGTATTTTTAAAGTTAACTAGAACTGTTCAGCTTTATAATAAGTGGTCGACCATCAAAATCGGTGCAGGCATTAGCTGGGAATTCGAATCGCAAGTGACGCTAGACGTCCGAACCAACTTAAAATACTCTAAAATTTAACCCGAAAAATATTTTTTTTTAGAAACGCTTATATCAACATAGTTTTGGATGCAATATTATTTGTTGTAAAATGAATATGTTGAAAATTTTTGATTTGGAGTTGTAAACCCATTTAAGTCAGTTTTATGGAACAATTACGGAAAGATGTATGATTTTGATGATTTTGGACAGTTCAGATTAACAAAATGACCCGTATTTCTCATTGTATATAGTCTAAGTGTAAAAATGTATTTTTAACGTTAACTAGAACTGTTCAGCTTTATAATAAGTGGTCGACCATTAAAATCGGTCCAGGCATTAGCTGGGAATTCGAATCGCAAGTCACGCTAGACGTCCGAACCAACTTAAAATACTCTAAAATTTAACCCGAAAAATATTTTTTTTTAGAAACGCTTATATCAACATAGTTTTGGATGCAATATTAATTGGTGTAAAATGAATATGTTGAAAATTTTTGATTTGGAGTTGTAAACCCATTTAAGTCAGTTTTATGGAACAATTACGGAAAGATGTATGATTTTGATGATTTTGGACAGTTCAGATTAACAAAATGACCCGTATTTCTCATTGTATATAGTCTAAGTGTAAAAATGTATTTTTCACGTTAACTAGAACTGTTCAGCTTTATAATAAGTGGTCGACCATCAAAATCGGTCCAGGCATTAGCTGGGAATTCGAATCGCAAGTCACGCTAGACGTCCGAACCAACTTAAAATACTCTAAAATTTAACCCGAAAAATATTTTTTTTTAGAAATGCTTATATCAACATAGTTTTGGATGCAATATTAATTGGTGTAAAATGAATATGTTGAAAATTTTTGATTTGGAGTTGTAAACCCATTTAAGTCAGTTTTATGGAACAATTACGGAAAGATGTATGATTTTGATGATTTTGGACAGTTCAGATTAACAAAATGACCCGTATTTCTCATTGTATATAGTCTAAGTGTAAAAATGTATTTTTAGCGTTAACTAGAACTGTTCAGCTTTATAATAAGTGGTCGACCATCAAAATCGGTTCAGGCATTAGCTGGGAATTCGAATCGCAAGTCACGCTAGACGTCCGAACCAACTTAAAATACTCTAAAATTTAACCCGAAAAATATTTTTTTTAGAAACGCTTATATCAACAAAGTTTTGGATGCAATATTAATTGGTGTAAAATGAATATGTTGAAAATTTTTGATTTGGAGTTGTAAACCCATTTAAGTCAGTTTTATGGAACAATTACGGAAAGATGTATGATTTTGATGATTTTGGACAGTTCAGATTAACAAAATGACCCGTATTTCTCATTGTATATAGTCTAAGTGTAAAAATGTATTTTTAACGTTAACTAGAACTGTTCAGCTTTATAATAAGTGGTCGACCATCAAAATCGGTTCAGGCATTAGCTGGGAGTTCGAATCGCAAGTCACGCTAGACGTCCGAACCAACTTAAAATACTCTAAAATTTAACCCGAAAAATATTTTTTTTTAGAAACGCTTATATCAACATAGTTTTGGATGCAATATTAATTGGTGTAAAATGAATATGTTGAAAATTTTTGATTTGGAGTTGTAAACCCATTTAAGTCAGTTTTATGGAACAATTACGGAAAGATGTATGATTTTGATGATTTTGGACAGTTCAGATTAACAAAATGACCCGTATTTCTCATTGTATATAGTCTAAGTGTAAAAATGTATTTTTAACGTTAACTAGAACTGTTCAGCTTTATAATAAGTGGTCGACCATCAAAATCGGTTCAGGCATTAACTGGGAATTCGAATCGCAAGTCACGCTAGACGTCCGAACCAACTTAAAATACTCTAAAATTTAACCCGAAAAATATTTTTTTTTAGAAACGCTTATATCAACATAGTTTTGGATGCAATATTAATTGGTGTAAAATGAATATGTTGAAAATTTTTGATTTGGAGTTGTAAACCCATTTAAGTCAGTTTTATGGAACAATTACGGAAAGATGTATGATTTTGATGATTTTGGACAGTTCAGATTAACAAAATGACCCGTATTTCTCATTGTATAAAGTCTAAGTGTAAAAATGTATTTTTAACGTTAACTAGAACTGTTCAGCTTTATAATAAGTGGTCGACCATCAAAATCGGTCCAGGCATTAGCTGGGAATTCGAATCGCAATTCACGCTAGACGTCCGAACCAACTTAAAATACTCTAAAATTTAACCCGAAAAATATTTTTTTTAAAAACGCTTATATCAACAAAGTTTTGGATGCAATATTAATTGGTGTAAAATGAATATGTTGAAAATTTTTGATTTGGAGTTGTAAACCCATTTAAGTCAGTTTTATGGAACAATTACGGAAAGATGTATGATTTTGATGATTTTGGACAGTTCAGATTAACAAAATGACCCGTATCATTGTATATAGTCCAAGTGTAAAAATGTATTTTTAACGTTAACTAGAACTGTTCAGCTTTATAATAAGTGGTCGACCATCAAAATCGGTAAACGCATTAGCTGGGAATTCGAATCGCAAGTCACGCTAGACGTCCGAACCAACTTAAAATACTCTAAAATTTAACCCGAAAAATATTTTTTTTAGAAACGCTTATATCAACAAAGTTTTGGATGCAATATTAATTGGTGTAAAATGAATATGTTGAAAATTTTTGATTTGGAGTTGTAAACCCATTTAAGTCAGTTTTATGGAACAATTACGGAAAGATGTATGATTTTGATGATTTTGGACAGTTCAGATTAACAAAATGACCCGTATTTCTCATTGTATATAGTCTAAGTGTAAAAATGTATTTTTAACGTTAACTAGAACTGTTCAGCTTTATAATAAGTGGTCGACCATCAAAATCGGTTCAGGCATTAGCTGGGAGTTCGAATCGCAAGTCACGCTAGACGTCCGAACCAACTTAAAATACTCTAAAATTTAACCCGAAAAATATTTTTTTTAGAAACGCTTATATCAACATAGTTTTGGATGCAATATTAATTGGTGTAAAATGAATATGTTGAAAATTTTTGATTTGGAGTTGTAAACCCATTTAAGTCAGTTTTATGGAACAATTACGGAAAGATGTATGATTTTGATGATTTTGGACAGTTCAGATTAACAAAATGACCCGTATTTCTCATTGTATATAGTCTAAGTGTAAAAATGTATTTTTAACGTTAACTAGACCTGTTCAGCTTTATAATAAGTGGTCGACCATTAAAATCGGTTCAGGCATTAGCTGGGAATTCGAATCGCAAGTCACGCTAGACGTCCGAACCAACTTAAAATACTCTAAAATGTAACCCGAAAAATATTTTTTTTAGAAACGCTTATATCAACATAGTTTTGGATGCAATATTAATTGGTGTAAAATGAATATGTTGAAAATTTTTGATTTGGAGTTGTAAACCCATTTAAGTCAGTTTTATGGAACAATTACGGAAAGATGTATGATTTTGATGATTTTGGACAGTTCAGGTTAACAAAATGACCCGTATTTCTCATTGTTTATAGTCTAGGTGTAAAAATGTATTTTTAACGTTAACTAGAACTGTTCAGCTTTATAATAAGTGGTCGACCATCAAAATCGGTTCAGGCATTAGCTGGGAATTCGAATCGCAAGTCACGCTAGACGTCCGAACCAACTTAAAATACTCTAAAATTTAACCCGAAAAATATTTTTTTTTAGAAACGCTTATATCAACATAGTTTTGGATGCAATATTAATTGGTGTAAAATGAATATGTTGAAAATTTTTGATTTGGAGTTGTAAACCCATTTAAGTCAGTTTTATGGAACAATTACGGAAAGATGTATGATTTTGATGATTTTGGACAGTTCAGATTAACAAAATGACCCGTATTTCTCATTGTATATAGTCTAAGTGTAAAAATGTATTTTTAACGTTAACTAGAACTGTTCAGCTTTATAATAAGTGGTCGACCATGAAAATCGGTCCAGGCATTAGCTGGGAATTCGAATCGCAAGTCACGCTTGACGTCCGAACCAACTTAAAATACTCTAAAATTTAACCCGAAAAATATTTTTTTTTAGAAACGCTTATATCAACATAGTTTTGGATGCAATATTAATTGGTGTAAAATGAATATGTTGAAAATTTTTGATTTGGAGTTGTAAACCCATTTAAGTCAGTTTTATGGAACAATTACGGAAAGATGTATGATTTTGATGATTTTGGACAGTTCAGATTAACAAAATGATTCGTATTTCTCATTGTGTATAGTCTAAGTGTAAAAATGTATTTTTAACGTTAACTAGAACTGTTCAGCTTTATAATAAGTGGTCGACCATCAAAATCGGTTCAGGCATTAGCTGGGAATTCGAATCGCAAGTCACGCTAGACGGCCGAACCAACTTAAAATACTCTAAAATGTAACCCGAAAAATATTTTTTTAGAAACGCTTATATCAACATAGTTTTGGATGCAATATTAATTGGTGTAAAATGAATATGTTGAAAATTTTTGATTTGGAGTTGTAAACCCATTTAAGTCAGTTTTATGGAACAATTACGGAAAGATGTATGATTTTGATGATTTTGGACAGTTCAGATTAACAAAATGACCCGTATTTCTCATTGTATATAGTCTAAGTGTAAAAATGTATTTTTAACGTTAACTTGAACTGTTCAGCTTTATAATAAGTGGTCGACCATCAAAATCGGTCCAGGCATTAGCTGAGAATTCGAATCGCAAGTCACGCTAGACGTCCGAACCAACTTAAAATACTCTAAAATTTAACCCGAAAAATATTTTTTTAAAGAAACGCTTATATCAACATAGTTTTGGATGCAATATTAATTGGTGTAAAATGAATATGTTGAAAATTTTTGATTTGGAGTTGTAAACCCATTTAAGTCAGTTTTATGGAACAATTACGGAAAGATGTATGATTTTGATGATTTTGGACAGTTCAGATTAACAAAATGACCCGTATTTCTCATTGTATATAGTCTAAGTGTAAAAATGTATTTTTAACGTTAACTAGAACTGTTCAGCTTTATAATAAGTGGTCGACCATCAAAATCGGTTCAGGCATTAGCTGGGAATTCGAATCGCAAGTCACGCTAGACGTCCGAACCAACTTAAAATACTCTAAAATTTAACCCGAAAAATATTTTTTTTTAGAAACGCTTATATCAACATAGTTTTGGATGCAATATTAATTGGTGTAAAATGAATATGTTGAAAATTTTTGATTTGGAGTTGTAAACCCATTTAAGTCAGTTTTATGGAACAATTACGGAAAGATGTATGATTTTGATGATTTTGGACAGTTCAGATTAACAAAATGACCCATATTTCTCATTGCATATAGTCTAAGTGTAAAAATGTATTTTTAACGTTAACTAGAACTGTTCAGCTTTATAATAAGTGGTCGACCATCAAAATCGGTTCAGGCATTAGCTGGGAATTCGAATCGCAAGTCACGCTAGACGTCCGAACCAACTTAAAATACTCTAAAATTTAACCCGAAAAATATTTTTTTTTAGAAACGCTTATATCAACATAGTTTTGGATGCAATATTAATTGGTGTAAAATGAATATGTTGAAAATTTTTGATTTGGAGTTGTAAACCCATTTAAGTCAGTTTTATGGAACAATTACGGAAAGATGTATGATTTTGATGATTTTGGACAGTTCAGATTAACAAAATGACCCGTATTTCTCATTGTATATAGTCTAAGTGTAAAAATGTATTTTTAACGTTAACTAGAACTGTTCAGCTTTATAATAAGTGGTCGACCATCAAATTCGGTCCAGGCATTAGCTGGGAATTCGAATCGCAAGTCACGCTAGACGTCCGAACCAACTTCAAATACTCTAAAATTTAACCCGAAAAATATTTTTTTTTAGAAACGCTTATATCAACATAGTTTTGGATGCATTGGTGTAAAATGAATATGTTGAAAATTTTTGATTTGGAGTTGTAAACCCATTTAAGTCAGTTTTATGGAACAGTTGCGGAAAGATGTATGATTTTGATGGTTTTTGACAGTTCAGATTAACAAAATGACCCGTATTTCTCATTGTATATAGTCTAAGTGTAAAAATGTATTTTTAACGTTAACTTGAACTGTTCAGCTTTATAATAAGTGGTCGACCATCAAAATCGGTCCAGGCATTAGCTGGGAATTCGAATCGCAAGTCACGCTAGACGTCCGAACCAACTTCAAATACTCTAAAATTTAACCCGAAAAATATTTTTTTTTAGAAACGCTTATATCAACATAGTTTTGGATGCAATATTAATTGGTGTAAAATGAATATGTTGAAAATTTTTGATTTGGAGTTGTTAACCCATTTAAGTCAGTTTTATGGAACAATTACGGAAAGATGTATGATTTTGATGATTTTGGACAGTTCAGATTAACAAAATGACCCGTATCATTGTATATAGTCCAAGTGTAAAAATGTATTTTTAACGTTAACTAGAACTGTTCAGCTTTATAATAAGTGGTCGACCATCAAAAACGGTCCAGGCATTAGCTGGGAATTCGAATCGCAAGTCACGCTAGACGTCCGAACCAACTTAAAATACTCTAAAATTTAACCCGAAAAATATTTTTTTTAGAAACGCTTATATCAACAAAGTTTTGGATGCAATATTAATTGGTGTAAAATGAATATGTTGAAAATTTTTGATTTGGAGTTGTAAACCCATTTAAGTCAGTTTTATGGAACAATTACGGAAAGATGTATGATTTTGATGATTTTGGACAGTTCAGATTAACAAAATGATTCGTATTTCTCATTGTGTATAGTCTAAGTGTAAAAATGTATTTTTAACGTTAACTAGAACTGTTCAGCTTTATAATAAGTGGTCGACCATCAAAATCGGTTCAGGCATTAGCTGGGAATTCGAATCGCAAGTCACGCTAGACGTCCGAACCAACTTAAAATACTCTAAAATTTAACCCGAAAAATATTTTTTTTTAGAAACGCTTATATCAACATAGTTTTGGATGCAATATTAATTGGTGTAAAATGAATATGTTGAAAATTTTTGATTTGGAGTTGTTAACCCATTTAAGTCAGTTTTATGGAACAATTACGGAAAGATGTATGATTTTGATGATTTTGGACAGTTCAGATTAACAAAATGACCCGTATCATTGTATATAGTCCAAGTGTAAAAATGTATTTTTAACGTTAACTAGAACTGTTCAGCTTTATAATAAGTGGTCGACCATCAAAAACGGTCCAGGCATTAGCTGGGAATTCGAATCGCAAGTCACGCTAGACGTCCGAACCAACTTAAAATACTCTAAAATTTAACCCGAAAAATATTTTTTTTAGAAACGCTTATATCAACAAAGTTTTGGATGCAATATTAATTGGTGTAAAATGAATATGTTGAAAATTTTTGATTTGGAGTTGTAAACCCATTTAAGTCAGTTTTATGGAACAATTACGGAAAGATGTATGATTTTGATGATTTTGGACAGTTCAGATTAACAAAATGATTCGTATTTCTCATTGTGTATAGTCTAAGTGTAAAAATGTATTTTTAACGTTAACTAGAACTGTTCAGCTTTATAATAAGTGGTCGACCATCAAAATCGGTTCAGGCATTAGCTGGGAATTCGAATCGCAAGTCACGCTAGACGTCCGAACCAACTTAAAATACTCTAAAATTTAACCCGAAAAATATTTTTTTTTAGAAACGCTTATATCAACATAGTTTTGGATGCAATATTAATTGGTGTAAAATGAATATGTTGAAAATTTTTGATTTGGAGTTGTAAACCCATTTAAGTCAGTTTTATGGAACAATTACGGAAAGATGTATGATTTTGATGATTTTGGACAGTTCAGATTAACAAAATGACCCGTATTTCTCATTGTATATAGTCTAAGTGTAAAAATGTATTTTTAACGTTAACTAGAACTGTTCAGCTTTATAATAAGTGGTCGACCATCAAAATCGGTCCAGGCATTAGCTGGGAATTCGAATCGCAAGTCACGCTAGACGGCCGAACCAACTTAAAATACTCTAAAATTTAACCCGAAAAATATTTTTTTAGAAACGCTTATATCAACATAGTTTTGGATGCAATATTAATTGGTGTAAAATGAATATGTTGAAAATTTTTGATTTGGAGTTGTAAACCCATTTAAGTCAGTTTTATGGAACAATTACGGAAAGATGTATGATTTTGATGATTTTGGACAGTTCAGATTAACAAAATGATTCGTATTTCTCATTGTGTATAGTCTAAGTGTAAAAATGTATTTTTAACGTTAACTAGAACTGTTCAGCTTTATAATAAGTGGTCGACCATCAAAATCGGTTCAGGCATTAGCTGGGAATTCGAATCGCAAGTCACGCTAGACGTCCGAACCAACTTAAAATACTCTAAAATTTGACCCGAAAAATATTTTTTTTTAGAAACGCTTATATCAACATAGTTTTGGATGCAATATTAATTGGTGTAAAATGAATATGTTGAAAATTTTTGATTTGGAGTTGTAAACCCATTTAAGTCAGTTTTATGGAACAATTACGGAAAGATGTATGATTTTGATGATTTTGGACAGTTCAGATTAACAAAATGACCCGTATTTCTCATTGTATATAGTCTAAGTGTAAAAATGTATTTTTAACGTTAACTAGAACTGTTCAGCTTTATAAGTGGTCGACCATCAAAATCGGTTCAGGCATTAGCTGGGAATTCGAATCGCAAGTCACGCTAGACGTCCGAACCAACTTAAAATACTCTAAAATTTAACCCGAAAAATATTTTTTTTTAGAAACGCTTATATCAACATAGTTTTGGATGCAATATTAATTGGTGTAAAATGAATATGTTGAAAATTTTTGATTTGGAGTTGTTAACCCATTTAAGTCAGTTTTATGGAACAATTACGGAAAGATGTATGATTTTGATGATTTTGGACAGTTCAGATTAACAAAATGATTCGTATTTCTCATTGTGTATAGTCTAAGTGTAAAAATGTTTTTTTAACGTTAACTAGAACTGTTCAGCTTTATAAGTGGTCGACCATCAAAATCGGTTCAGGCATTAGCTGGGAATTCGAATCGCAAGTCACGCTAGACGTCCGAACCAACTTAAAATACTCTAAAATTTAACCCGAAAAATATTTTTTTTTAGAAACGCTTATATCAACATAGTTTTGGATGCAATATTAATTGGTGTAAAATGAATATGTTGAAAATTTTTGATTTGGAGTTGTTAACCCATTTAAGTCAGTTTTATGGAACAATTACGGAAAGATGTATGATTTTGATGATTTTGGACAGTTCAGATTAACAAAATGACCCGTATCATTGTATATAGTCCAAGTGTAAAAATGTATTTTTAACGTTAACTAGAACTGTTCAGCTTTATAATAAGTGGTCGACCATCAAAATCGGTCCAGGCATTAGCTGGGAATTCGAATCGCAAGTCACGCTAGACGTCCGAACCAACTTAAAATACTCTAAAATTTAACCCGAAAAATATTTTTTTTAGAAACGCTTATATCAACAAAGTTTTGGATGCAATATTAATTGGTGTAAAATGAATATGTTGAAAATTTTTGATTTGGAGTTGTAAACCCATTTAAGTCAGTTTTATGGAACAATTACGGAAAGATGTATGATTTTGATGATTTTGGACAGTTCAGATTAACAAAATGACCCGTATTTCTCATTGTATATAGTCTAAGTGTAAAAATGTATTTTTAACGTTAACTAGAACTGTTCAGCTTTATAATAAGTGGTCGACCATCAAAATCGGTCCAGGCATTAGCTGGGAATTCGAATCGCAAGTCACGCTAGACGGCCGAACCAACTTAAAATACTCTAAAATTTAACCCGAAAAATATTTTTTTAGAAACGCTTATATCAACATAGTTTTGGATGCAATATTAATCGGTGTAAAATGAATATGTTGAAAATTTTTGATTTGGAGTTGTAAACCCATTTAAGTCAGTTTTATGGAACAATTACGGAAAGATGTATGATTTTGATGATTTTGGACAGTTCAGATTAACAAAATGACCCGTATTTCTCATTGTATATAGTCTAAGTGTAAAAATGTATTTTTAACGTTAACTAGAACTGTTCAGCTTTATAATAAGTGGTCGACCATCAAAATCGGTTCAGGCATTAGCTGGGAATTCGAATCGCAAGTCACGCTAGACGTCCGAACCAACTTAAAATACTCTAAAATTTAACCCGAAAAATATTTTTTTTAGAAACGCTTATATCAACATAGTTTTGTATGCAATATTAATTTGTGTAAAATGAATATGTTGAAAATTTTTGATTTGGAGTTGAAACCCCATTTAAGTCAGTTTTATGGAACAATTACGGAAAGATGTATGATTTTGATGATTTTGGACAGTTCAGATTAACAAAATGACTCGTATTTCTCATTGTATATAGTCTTAGTGTAAAAATGTATTTTTAACGTTAACTTGAACTGTTCAGCTTTATAATAAGTGGTCGACCATCAAAATCGGTCCAGGCATTAGCTGAGAATTCGAATCGCAAGTCACGCTAGACGTCCGAACCAACTTAAAATACTCTAAAATTTAACCCGAAAAATATTTTTTTTAAAGAAACGCTTATATCAACATAGTTTTGGATGCAATATTAATTGGTGTAAAATGAATATGTTGAAAATTTTTGATTTGGAGTTGTAAACCCATTTAAGTCAGTTTTATGGAACAATTACGGAAAGATGTATGATTTTGATGATTTTGGACAGTTCAGATTAACAAAATGACCCGTATTTCTCATTGTATATAGTCTAAGTATAAAAATGTATTTTTAACGTTAACTAGAACTGTTCAGCTTTATAATAAGTGGTCGACCATCAAAATCGGTTAAGGCATTAGCTGGGAATTCGAATCGCAAGTCACGCTAGACGTCCGAACCAACTTAAAATACTCTAAAATTTAACCCGAAAAATATTTTTTTTTAGAAACGCTTATATCAACATAGTTTTGGATGCAATATTAATTGGTGTAAAATGAATATGTTGAAAATTTTTGATTTGGAGTTGTAAACCCATTTAAGTCAGTTTTATGGAACAATTACGGAAAGATGTATGATTTTGATGATTTTGGACAGTTCAGATTAACAAAATGACCCGTATTTCTCATTGCATATAGTCTAAGTGTAAAAATGTATTTTTAACGTTAACTAGAACTGTTCAGCTTTATAATAAGTGGTCGACCATCAAAATCGGTTCAGGCATTAGCTGGGAATTCGAATCGCAAGTCACGCTAGACGTCCGAACCAACTTAAAATACTCTAAAATTTAACCCGAAAAAATATTTTTTTTTAGAAACGCTTATATCCACATAGTTTTGGATGCAATATTAATTGGTGTAAAATGAATATATTGAAAATTTTTGATTTGGAGTTGTAAACCCATTTAAGTCAGTTTTATGGAACAATTACGGAAAGATGTATGATTTTGATGATTTTGGACAGTTCAGATTAACAAAATGATTCGTATTTCTCATTGTGTATAGTCTAAGTGTAAAAATGTTTTTTTAACGTTAACTAGAACTGTTCAGCTTTATAAGTGGTCGACCATCAAAATCGGTTCAGGCATTAGCTGGGAATTCGAATCGCAAGTCACGCTAGACGTCCGAACCAACTTAAAATACTCTAAAATTTAACCCGAAAAATATTTTTTTTTAGAAACGCTTATATCAACATAGTTTTGGATGCAATATTAATTGGTGTAAAATGAATATGTTGAAAATTTTTGATTTGGAGTTGTAAACCCATTTAAGTCAGTTTTATGGAACAATTACGGAAAGATGTATGATTTTGATGATTTTGGACAGTTCAGATTAACAAAATGACCCGTATCATTGTATATAGTCCAAGTGTAAAAATGTATTTTTAACGTTAACTAGAACTGTTCAGCTTTATAATAAGTGGTCGACCATCAAAATCGGTCCAGGCATTAGCTGGGAATTCGAATCGCAAGTCACGCTAGACGTCCGAACCAACTTAAAATACTCTAAAATTTAACCCGAAAAATATTTTTTTTAGAAACGCTTATATCAACAAAGTTTTGGATGCAATATTAATTGGTGTAAAATGAATATGTTGAAAATTTTTGATTTGGAGTTGTAAACCCATTTAAGTCAGTTTTATGGAACAATTACGGAAAGATGTATGATTTTGATGATTTTGGACAGTTCAGATTAACAAAATGACCCGTATTTCTCATTGTATATAGTCTAAGTGTAAAAATGTATTTTTAACGTTAACTAGAACTGTTCAGCTTTATAATAAGTGGTCGACCATCAAAATCGGTCCAGGCATTAGCTGGGAATTCGAATCGCAAGTCACGCTAGACGGCCGAACCAACTTAAAATACTCTAAAATTTAACCCGAAAAATATTTTTTTAGAAACGCTTATATCAACATAGTTTTGGATGCAATATTAATCGGTGTAAAATGAATATGTTGAAAATTTTTGATTTGGAGTTGTAAACCCATTTAAGTCAGTTTTATGGAACAATTACGGAAAGATGTATGATTTTGATGATTTTGGACAGTTCAGATTAACAAAATGACCCGTATTTCTCATTGTATATAGTCTAAGTGTAAAAATGTATTTTTAACGTTAACTAGAACTGTTCAGCTTTATAATAAGTGGTCGACCATCAAAATCGGTTCAGGCATTAGCTGGGAATTCGAATCGCAAGTCACGCTAGACGTCCGAACCAACTTAAAATACTCTAAAATTTAACCCGAAAAATATTTTTTTTAGAAACGCTTATATCAACATAGTTTTGTATGCAATATTAATTTGTGTAAAATGAATATGTTGAAAATTTTTGATTTGGAGTTGAAACCCCATTTAAGTCAGTTTTATGGAACAATTACGGAAAGATGTATGATTTTGATGATTTTGGACAGTTCAGATTAACAAAATGACTCGTATTTCTCATTGTATATAGTCTTAGTGTAAAAATGTATTTTTAACGTTAACTTGAACTGTTCAGCTTTATAATAAGTGGTCGACCATCAAAATCGGTCCAGGCATTAGCTGAGAATTCGAATCGCAAGTCACGCTAGACGTCCGAACCAACTTAAAATACTCTAAAATTTAACCCGAAAAATATTTTTTTTAAAGAAACGCTTATATCAACATAGTTTTGGATGCAATATTAATTGGTGTAAAATGAATATGTTGAAAATTTTTGATTTGGAGTTGTAAACCCATTTAAGTCAGTTTTATGGAACAATTACGGAAAGATGTATGATTTTGATGATTTTGGACAGTTCAGATTAACAAAATGACCCGTATTTCTCATTGTATATAGTCTAAGTATAAAAATGTATTTTTAACGTTAACTAGAACTGTTCAGCTTTATAATAAGTGGTCGACCATCAAAATCGGTTAAGGCATTAGCTGGGAATTCGAATCGCAAGTCACGCTAGACGTCCGAACCAACTTAAAATACTCTAAAATTTAACCCGAAAAATATTTTTTTTTAGAAACGCTTATATCAACATAGTTTTGGATGCAATATTAATTGGTGTAAAATGAATATGTTGAAAATTTTTGATTTGGAGTTGTAAACCCATTTAAGTCAGTTTTATGGAACAATTACGGAAAGATGTATGATTTTGATGATTTTGGACAGTTCAGATTAACAAAATGACCCGTATTTCTCATTGCATATAGTCTAAGTGTAAAAATGTATTTTTAACGTTAACTAGAACTGTTCAGCTTTATAATAAGTGGTCGACCATCAAAATCGGTTCAGGCATTAGCTGGGAATTCGAATCGCAAGTCACGCTAGACGTCCGAACCAACTTAAAATACTCTAAAATTTAACCCGAAAAAATATTTTTTTTTAGAAACGCTTATATCCACATAGTTTTGGATGCAATATTAATTGGTGTAAAATGAATATATTGAAAAATTTTGATTTGGAGTTGTAAACCCATTTAAGTCAGTTTTATGGAACAATTACGGAAAGATGTATGATTTTGATGATTTTGGACAGTTCAGATTAACAAAATGACCCGTATTTCTCATTGTATATAGTCTAAGTGTAAAAATGTATTTTTAACGTTAACTAGAACTGTTCAGCTTTATAATAAGTGGTCGACCATCAAAATCGGTCCAGGCATTAGCTGGGAATTCGAATCGCAAGTCACGCTAGACGTCCGAACCAACTTCAAATACTCTAAAATTTAACCCGAAAAATATTTTTTTTTAGAAACGCTTATATCAACATAGTTTTGGATGCATTGGTGTAAAATGAATATGTTGAAAATTTTTGATTTGGAGTTGTAAACCCATTTAAGTCAGTTTTATGGAACAGTTGCGGAAAGATGTATGATTTTGATGGTTTTTGACAGTTCAGATTAACAAAATGACCCGTATTTCTCATTGTATATAGTCTAAGTGTAAAAATGTATTTTTAACGTTAACTAGAACTGTTCAGCTTTATAATAAGTGGTCGACCATCAAAATCGGTCCAGGCATAAGCTGGGAATTCGAATCGCAAGTCACGCTAGACGTCCGAACCAACTTAAAATACTCTAAAATTTAACCCGAAAAATATTTTTTTTTAGAAACGCTTATATCAACATAGTTTTGGATGCAATATTAATTGGTGTAAAATGAATATGTTGAAAATTTTTGATTTGGAGTTGTAAACCCATTTAAGTCAGTTTTATGGAACAATTGCGGAAAGATGTATGATTTTGATGGTTTTTGACAGTTCAGATTAACAAAATGACCCGTATTTCTCATTGTATATAGTCTAAGTGTAAAAATGTATTTTTAAAGTTAACTAGAACTGTTCAGCTTTATAATAAGTGGTCGACCATCAAAATCGGTCCAGGCATTAGCTGGGAATTCGAATCGCAAGTCACGCTAGACGTCCGAACCAACTTAAAATACTCTAAAATTTAACCCGAAAAATATTTTTTTTTAGAAACGCTTATATCAACATAGTTTTGGATGCAATATTAATTGGTGTAAAATGAATATGTTGAAAATTTTTGATTTGGAGTTGTAAACCCATTTAAGTCAGTTTTATGGAACAATTACGGAAAGATGTATGATTTTGATGATTTTGGACAGTTCAGATTAACAAAATGACCCGTATTTCTCATTGTATATAGTCTAAGTATAAAAATGTATTTTTAACGTTAACTAGAACTGTTCAGTTTTATAATAAGTGGTCGACCATCAAAATCGGTCCAGGCATTAGCAAGGAATTCGAATCGCAAGTCACGCTAGACGTCCGAACCAACTTAAAATACTCTAAAATTTAACCCGAAAAATATTTTTTTTTAGAAACGCTTATATCAACATAGTTTTGGATGCAATATTAATTGGTGTAAAATGAATATGTTGAAAATTTTTGATTTGAAGTTGAAAACCCATTTAAGTCAGTTTTATTGAACAATTACGGAAAGATGTATGATTTTGATGATTTTGGACAGTTCAGATTAACAAAATGACCCGTATTTCTCATTGTATATAGTCTTAGTGTAAAAATGTATTTTTAGCGTTAACTAGAACTGTTCAGCTTTATAATAAGTGGTCGACCATCAAAATCGGTCCAGGCATTAGCTAGGAATTCGAATCGCAAGTCACGCTAGACGTCCGAACCAACTTAAAATACTCTAAAATTTAACCCGAAAAATATTTTTTTTAGAAACGCTTATATCAACATAGTTTTGGATGCAATATTAATTGGTGTAAGATTAATATGTTGAAAATTTTCGATTTGGAGTTGTAAACCCATTTAAGTCAGTTTTATGGAACAATTACGGAAAGATGTATGATTTTGATGATTTTGGACAGTTCAGATTAACAAAATGACCCGTATTTCTCATTGTATATAGTCTAAGTGTAAAAATGTATTTTTAACGTTAACTAGAACTGTTCAGCTTTATAATAAGTGGTCGACCATCAAAATCAGTTCAGGCATTAGCTGGGAATTCGAATCGAAAGTCACGCTAGACGTCCGAACCAACTTAAAATACTCTAAAATTTAACCCGAAAAATATTTTTTTTTAGAAACGCTTATATCAACATAGTTTTGGATGCAATATTAATTGGTGTAAAATGATGATGTTGAAAATTTTTGATTTGGAGTTGTAAACCCATTTAAGTCAGTTTTATGGAACAATTACGGAAAGATGTATGATTTTGATGATTTTGGACAGTTCAGATTAACAAAATGACCCGTATTTCTCATTGTATATAGTATAAGTGTAAAAATGTATTTTTAACGTTAACTAGAACTGTTCAGCTTTATAATAAGTGGTCGACCATCAAAATCGGTCCAGGCATTAGCTGGGAATTCAAATCGCAAGTCACGCTAGACGTCCGAACCAACTTAAAATACTCTAAAATTTAACCCGAAAAATATTTTTTTTAGAAACGCTTATATCAACATAGTTTTGGATGCAATATTAATTGGTGTAAAATGAATATGTTGAAAATTTTTGATTTGGAGTTGTAAACCCATTTAAGTCAGTTTTATGTAACAATTACGGAAAGATGTATGATTTTGATGATTTTGGACAGTTCAGATTAACAAAATGACCCGTATTTCTCATTGTATATAGTCTAAGTGTAAAAATGTATTTTTAACGTTAACTAGAACTGTTCAGCTTTATAATAAGTGGTCGACCATCAAAATCGGTCAAGGCATTAGCTGGCAATTCGAATCGCAAGTCACGCTAGACGTCCGAACCAACTTAAAATACTCTAAAATTTAACCCGAAAAATATTTTTTTTAGAAACGCTTTTATCAACATAGTTTTGGATGCAATATTAATTGGTGTAAAATGAATATGTTGAAAATTTTTGATTTGGAGTTGTAAACCCATTTAAGTCAGTTTTATGGAACAATTACGGAAAGATGTATGATTTTGATGATTTTGGACAGTTCAGATTAACAAAATGACCCGTATTTCTCATTGTATAAAGTCTAAGTGTAAAAATGTATTTTTAACGTTAACTAGAACTGTTCAGCTTTATAATAAGTGGTCGAGCATCAAAATCGGTTCAGGCATTAGCTGGGAATTCGAAACACAAGTCACGCTAGACGTCCGAACCAACTTAAAATACTCTAAAATTTAACCCGAAAAATATTTTTTTTTAGAAACGCTTATATCAACATAGTTTTGGATGCAATATTAATTGGTGTAAAATGAATATGTTGAAAATTTTTGATTTGGAGTTGTAAACCCATTTAAGTCAGTTTTATGGAACAATTACGGAAAGATGTATGATTTTGATGATTTTGGACAGTTCAGATTAACAAAATTACCCGTATTTCTCATTGTATATAGTCTAAGTGTAAAAATGTATTTTTAACGTTAACTAGAACTGTTCAGCTTTATAATAAGTGGTCGAACATCAAAATCGGTCCAGGCATTAGCTGGGAATTCGAATCGCAAGTCACGCTTGACGTCCGAACCAACTTAAAATACTCTAAAATTTAACCCGAAAAATATTTTTTTTTAGAAACGCTTATATCAACATAGTTTTGGATGCAATATTAATGGGTGTAAAATAAATATGTTGAAAATCTTTGATTTGGAGTTGTAAACCCATTTAAGTCAGTTTTATGGAACAATTACGGAAAGATGTATGATTTTGATGATTTTGGACAGTTCAGATTAACAAAATGACCCGTATTTCTCATTGTATATAGTCTAAGTGTAAAAATGTATTTTTAACGTTAACTAGAACTGTTCAGCTTTATAATAAGTGGTCGACCATCAAAATCGGTCCAGGCATTAGCTGGGAATTCGAATCGCAAGTCACGCTTGACGTCCGAACCAACTTAAAATATTCTAAAATTTAACCCGAAAAATATTTTTTTTTAGAAACGCTTATATCAACATAGTTTTGGATGCAATATTAATTGGTGTAAAATGAATATGTTGAAAATTTTTGATTTGGAGTTGTAAACCCATTTAAGTCAGTTTTATGGAACAATTACGGAAAGATGTATGATTTTGATGATTTTGGACAGTTCAGATTAACAAAATGACCCGTATTTCTCATTGTATATAGTCTAAGTGTAAAAATGTATTTTTAACGTTAACTAGAACTGTTCAGCTTTATAATAAGTGGTCGACCATCAAAATCGGTCCAGGCATTAGCTGGGAATTCGAATCGCAAGTCACGCTTGACGTCCGAACCAACTTAAAATACTCTAAAATTTAACCCGAAAAATATTTTTTTTTAGAAACGCTTATATCAACATAGTTTTGGATGCAATATTAATTGGTGTAAAATGAATATGTTGAAAATTTTTGATTTGGAGTTGTAAACCCATTTAAGTCAGTTTTATGGAACAATTACGGAAAGATGTATGATTTTGATGATTTTGGACAGTTCACATTAACAAAATGACCCGTATTTCTCATTGTATATAGTCTAAGTGTAAAAATGTAATTTTAACGTTAACTAGAACTCTTCAGCTTTATAATAAGTGGTCGGCCATCAAAATCGGTTCAGGCATTAGCTGGGAATTCGAATCGGAAGTCACGCTAGACGTCCGAACCAACTTAAAATACTCTAAGATTTAACCCAAAAAATATTTTTTTTTAGAAACGCTTATATAAACATAGTTTTGGATGCAATATTAATTGGTGTAAAATGAATATGTTGAAAATTTTGATTTGGAGTTGTAAACTCATTTAAGTCAGTTTTATGGAACAATTACGGAAAGATGTATGATTTTGATGATTTTGGACAGTTCAGATTAACAAAATGACCCGTATTTCTCATTGTATATAGTCTAAGTGTAAAAATGTATTTTTAAGGTTAACTAGAACTGTTCAGCTTTATAATAAGTGGTCGACCATCAAAATCGGTTGAGGCATTAGCTGGGAATTCGAATCGCAAGTCACGCTAGACGTCCGAACCAACTTAAAATACTCTAAATTTTAGCCCGAAAAATATTTTTTTTTAGAAACGCTTATATCAACATAGTTTTAGATGCAATATTAATTGGTGTAAAATGAATATGTTGAAAATTTTTGATTTGGAGTTGTAAACCCATTTAAGTCAGTTTTATGGAACAATTACGGAAAGATGTACATATGCTTTTGATGATTTTGGACAGTTCAGATTAACAAAATGACCCGTATTTCTCATTGTATATAGTCTAAGTGTAAAAATGTATTTTTAACGTTAACTAGAACTGTTCAGCTTTATAATAAGTGGTCGACCATCAAAATCGGTCCAGGCATTAGCTGGGAATTCGAATCGCAAGTCACGCTTGACGTCCGAACCAACTTAAAATACTCTAAAATTTAACCCGAAAAATATTTTTTTTTAGAAACGCTTATATCAACATAGTTTTGGATGCAATATTAATTGGTGTAAAATGAATATGTTGAAAATTTTTGATTGAAAATGGAACAATTACGGAAAGATGTATGATTTTGATGATTTTGGACAGTTCAGATTAACAAAATGACCCTTATTTCTCATTGTATATAGTCTAAGTGTAAAAATGTATTTTTAACGTTAACTAGAACTGTTCAGCTTTATAATAAGTGGTCGACCATCAAAATCGGTTCAGGCATTAGCTGGGAATTCGAATCGCAAGTCACGCAGACGTCCGAACCAACTTAAAATACTCTAAAATTTAACCCGAAAAATATTTTTTTTTAGAAACGCTTATATCAACATAGTTTTGGATGCAATATTAATTGGTGTAAAATGAATATGTTGAAAATTTTTGATTTGGAGTTGTAAACCCATTTAAGTCAGTTTTATGGAACAATTACGGAAAGATGTATGATTTTGATGATTTTGGACAGTTCAGATTAACAAAATGACCCGTATTTCTCATTGTATATAGTCTAAGTGTAAAAATGTATTTTTAACGTTAACTAGAACTGTTCAGCTTTATAATAAGTGGTCGGCCATCAAAATCGGTTCAGGCATTAGCTGGGAATTCGAATCGGAAGTCACGCTAGACGTCCGAACCAACTTAAAATACTCTAAAATTTAGCCCGAAAAAATATTTTTTTTTAGAAACGCTTATATCAACATAGTTTTGGATGCAATATTAATTGGTGTAAAATGAATATGTTGAACATTTTTGATTTGGAGTTGTAAACCCATTTAAGTCAGTTTTATGGAACAATTACGGAAAGATGTACATATGCTTTTGATGATTTTGGACAGTTCAGATTAACAAAATGACCCGTATTTCTCATTGTATATAGTCTAAGTGTAAAAATGTATTTTTAACGTTAACTAGAACTGTTCAGCTTTATAATTAGTGGTCGACCATCAAAATCGGTCCAGGCATTAGCTGGGAATTCGAATCGCAAGTCACGCTTGACGTCCGAACCAACTTAAAATACTCTAAAATTTAACCCGAAAAATATTTTTTTTTAGAAACGCTTATATCAACATAGTTTTGGATGCAATATTAGTTGGTGTAAAATGAATATGTTGAAAATGTTTGATTGAAAATGGAACAATTACGGAAAGATGTATGATTTTGAGGATTTTGGACAGTTCAGATTAACAAAATGACCCTTATTTCTCATTGTATATAGTCTAAGTGTAAAAATGTATTTTTAACGTTAACTAGAACTGTTCAGCTTTATAATAAGTGGTCGGCCATCAAAATCGGTTCAGGCATTAGCTGGGAATTCGAATCGGAAGTCACGCTAGACGTCCGAACCAACTTAAAATACTCTAAAATTTAACCCAAAAAATATTTTTTTTTAGAAACGCTTATATCAACATAGTTTTGGATGCAATATTAATTGGTGTAAAATGAATATGTTGAAAATTTTTGATTTGGAGTTGTAAACTCATTTAAGTCAGTTTTATGGAACAATTACGGAAAGATGTATGATTTTGATGATTTTGGATAGTTCAGATTAACAAAATGACCCGTATTTCTCATTATATATAGTCTAAGTGTAAAAATGTATTTTTAAGGTTAACTAGAACTGTTCAGCTTTATAATAAGTGGTCGACCATCAAAATCGGTTCAGGCATTAGCTGGGAATTTGAATCGCAAGTCACGCTAGACGTCCGAACCAACTTAAAATACTCTAAAATTTAGCCCGAAAAATATTTTTTTTTAGAAACGCTTATATCAACATAGTTTTGGATGCAATATTAATTGGTGTAAAATGAATATGTTGAAAATTTTTGATTTGGAGTTGTAAACCCATTTAAGTCAGTTTTATGGAACAATTACGGAAAGATGTACATATGCTTTTGATGATTTTGGACAGTTCAGATTAATAAAATGACCCGTATTTCTCATTGTATATAGTCTAAGTGTAAAAATGTATTTTTAACGTTAACTAGAACTGTTCAGCTTTATAATAAGTGGTCGACCATCAAAATCGGTCCAGGAATTAGCTGCGAATTCGAATCGCAAGTCGCGCTAGACGTCCGAACCAACTTAAAATACTCTAAAATTTAACCCGAAAAATATTTTTTTTTAGAAACGCTTATATCAACATAGTTTTGGATGCAATATTAATTGGTGTAAAATGAATATGTTGAAAATTTTTGATTTGGAGTTGTAAACCCATTTAAGTCAGTTTTATGGAACAATTACGGAAAGATGTATGATTTTGATGATTTTGGACAGTTCAGATTAACAAAATGACCCGTATTTCTCATTGTATACAGTCTAAGTGTAAAAATGTATTTTTAACGTTAACTAGAACTGTTCAGCTTTATAATAAGTGGTCGACCATCAAAATCGGTCCAGGCATTAACTGGGAATTCGAATCGCAAGTCACGCTAGACGTCCGAACCAATTTAAAATACTCTAAAATTTAACCCGAAAAATATTTTTTTTAGAAATGCTTATATCAACATAGTTTTGGATGCAATATTAATTGGTGTAAAATGAATATGTTGAAAATTTTTGATTTGGAGTTGTAAACCCATTTAAGTCAGTTTTATGGAACAATTACGGAAAGATGTATGATTTTGATGATTTTGGACAGTTCAGATTAACAAAATGACCCGTATTTCTTATTGTATATAGTCTTAGTATAAAAATGTATTTTTAACGTTAACTAGAACTGTTCAGCTTTATAATAAGTGGTCGACCATCAAAATCGGTCCAGGCATTAGCTGGGAATTCGAATCGCAATTCACGCTTGACGTCCGAACCAACTTAAAATACTCTAAAATTTAACCCGAAAAATATTTTTTTTAGAAACGCTTATATCAACATAGTTTTGGATGCAATATTAATTGGTGTAAAATGAATATGTTGAAAATTTTTGATTTGGAGTTGTAAACCCATTTAAGTCAGTTTTATGGAACAATTACGGAAAGATGTATGATTTTGATGATTTTGGACAGTTCAGATTAACAAAATGACCCGTATTTCTCATTGTATACAGTCTAAGTGTAAAAATGTATTTTTAACGTTAACTAGAACTGTTCAGCTTTATAATAAGTGGTCGACCATCAAAATCGGTTCAGGCATTAGCTGGGAATTCGAATCGCAATTCACGCTAGACGTCCGAACCAACTTAAAATACTCTAAAATTTAACCCGAAAAAATTTTTTTTTTAGAAACGCTTATATCAACATAGTTTTGGATGCAATATTAATTGGTGTAAAATGAATATGTTGAAAATTTTTGATTTGGAGTTGTAAACCCATTTAAGTCAGTTTTATGGAACAATTACGGAAAGATGTATGATTTTGATGATTTTGGACAGTTCAGATTAACAAAATGACCCGTATTTCTCATTGTATACAGTCTAAGTGTAAAAATGTATTTTTAACGTTAACTAGAACTGTTCAGCTTTATAATAAGTGGTCGACCATCAAAATCGGTCCAGGCATTAACTGGGAATTCGAATCGCAAGTCACGCTAGACGTCCGAACCAATTTAAAATACTCTAAAATTAAACCCGAAAAATATTTTTTTTTAGAAACGCTTATATCAACATAGTTTTGGATGCAATATTAATCGGTGTAAAATGAATATGTTGAAAATTTTTGATTTGGAGTTGTAAACCCATTTAAGTCAGTTTTATGGAACAATTACGGAAAGATGTATGATTTTGATGATTTTGGACAGTTCAGATTAACAAAATGACCCGTATTTCTCATTGTATATAGTCTAAGTGTAAAAATGTATTTTTAACGTTAACTAGAACTGTTCAGCTTTATAATAAGTGGTCGACCATCAAAATCGGTTCAGGCATTAGCTGGGAATTCGAATCGCAAGTCACGCTAGACGTCCGAACCAACTTAAAATACTCTAAAATTTAACCCGAAAAATATTTTTTTTTAGAAACGCTAATATCAACATAGTTTTGGATACAATATTAATTGGTGTAAAATGAATATGTTGAAAATTTTTGACTTGGAGTTGTAAACCCATTTAAGTCAGTTTTATGGAACAATTACGGAAAGATGTATGATTTTGATGATTTTGGACAGTTCAGATTAACAAAATGACCCGTATTTCTCATTGTATATAGTCTAAGTGTAAAAATGTATTTTTAACGTTAACTAGAACTGTTCAGCTTTATAATAAGTGGTCGACCATCAAAATCGGTTCAGGCATTAGCTGGGAATTCGAATCGCAAGTCACGCTAGACGTCCGAACCAACTTAAAATACTCTAAAATTTAACCCGAAAAATATTTTTTTTTAGAAACGCTTATATCAACATAGTTTTGGATGCAATATTAATTGGTGTAAAATGAATATGTTGAAAATTTTTGATTTGGAGTTGTAAACCCATTTAAGTCAGTTTTATGGAACAATTACGGAAAGATGTATGATTTTGATGATTTTGGACAGTTCAGATTAACAAAATGACCCGTATTTCTCATTGTATATAGTCTAAGTGTAAAAATGTATTTTTAACGTTAACTATAACTGTTCAGCTTTATAATAAGTGGTCGACCATCAAAATCGGTCAAGGCATTAGCTGGGAATTCGAATCGCAAGTCACGGTAGACGTCCGAACCAACTTAAAATACTCTAAAATTTAACCCGAAAAATATTTTTTTTTAGAAACGCTTATATCAACATAGTTTTGGATACAATATTAATTGGTGTAAAATGAATATGTTGAAAATTTGTGATTTGGAGTTGTAAACCCATTTAAGTCAGTTTTATGGAACAATTACGGAAAGATGTATGATTTTGATGATTTTGGACAGTTCAGATTAACAAAATGACCCGTATTTCTCATTGTATATAGTCTAAGTGTAAAAATGTATTTTTAACGTTAACTAGAACTGTTCAGCTTTATAATAAGTGGTCGACCATCAAAATCGGTCCAGGCATTAGCTGGGAATTCGAAACGCAAGTCACACTAGACGTCCGAACCAACTTAAAATACTCTAAAATTTAACCCGAAAAATATTTTTTTTTAGAAACGCTTATATCAATATAGTTTTGGATGCAATATTAATTGGTGTTAAATGAATATGTTGAAAATTTTTGATTTGGAGTTGTAAACCCATTTAAGTCAGTTTTATGGAACAATTACGGAAAGATGTATGATTTTGATGATTTTGGACAGTTCAGATTAACAAAATGACCCGTATTTCTCATTGTATATAGTCTAAGTGTAAAAATGTATTTTTAACATTAACTAGAACTGTTCAGCTTTATAATAAGTGGTCGACCATCGAAATCGGTCCAGGCATTAGCTGGGAATTCGAATCGCAAGTCACGCTTGACGTCCGAACCAACTTAAAATACTCTAAAATTTAACCCGAAAAATATTTTTTTTAGAAACGCTTATATCAACATAGCTTTGGATGCAATATTAATTGGTGTAAAATGAATATGTTGAAAATTTTTGATTTGGAGTTGTAAACCCATTTAAGTCAGTTTTATGGAACAATTACGGAAAGATGTATGATTTTGATGATTTTGGACAGTTCAGATTAACAAAATGACCCGTATTTCTCATTGTATATAGTCTAAGTATAAAAATGTATTTTTAACGTTAACTATAACTGTTCAGCTTTATAAAAAGTGGTCGACCATCGAAATCGGTCCAGGCATTAGCTGGGAATTCGAATCGCAAGTCACGCTAGACGTCCGAACCAACTTAAAATACTCTAAAATTTAACCCGAAAAATATTTTTTTAGAAACGCTTATATCAACATAGTTTTGGATGCAATATTAATTGGTGTAAAATGAATATGTTGAAAATTTTTGATTTGGAGTTGTAAACCCTTTTAAGTCAGTTTTATGGAACAATTACGGAAAGATGTATGATTTTGATGATTTTGGACAGTTCAGATTAACAAAATGACCCGTATTTCTCATTGTATATAGTCTAAGTGTAAAAATGTATTTTTAACGTTAACTAGAACTGTTCAGCTTTATAATAAGTGGTCGGCCATCAAAATCGGTCCAGGCATTAACTGGGAATTCGAATCGCAAGTCACGCTTGACGTCCGAACCAACTTAAAATACTCTAAAATTTAACCCGAAAAATATTTTTTTTAGAAACGTTTATATCAACATAGTTTTGGATGCAATATTAATTGGTGTAAAATGAATATGTTGAAAATTTTTGATTTGGAGTTGTAAACCCATTTAAGTCAGTTTTATGGAACAATTACGGAAAGATGTATGATTTTGATGATTTTGGACAGTTCAGATTAACAAAATGACCCGTATTTCTCATTGTATATAGTCTAAGTGTAAAAATGTATTTTTAACGTTAACTAGAACTGTTCAGCTTTATAATAAGTGGTCGACCATCAAAATCGGTCCAGGCATTAGCTGGGAATTCGAATCGCAAGTCACGCTAGACGTCCGAACCAACTTAAAATACTCTAAAATTTAACCCGAAAAATATTTTTTTTTAGAAACGCTTTGTTGCAGCAAGTCCGGCTGCAACGGGTGACTATTTTGTTAACCCCCAAAAAGAAACACTTCGGTTATGACGAATGTAATGGCTGGGGTTACAAAACCTTTATTAAATAAATTCAATTAAATTCAATTCAATTATTATAATTCATATAAGTTAATTTTTGTTCATACTTAATCTTGATTTACAGTTCCTTATGATTTTTACTTGCGCCTCGCGCCAAAGGCAAAAAGAAAAGAGAGATGCGTTTAGCACACTGCAAATTTGACACTTTGTCGGGTACGTAGCTCCGCCTAGCTATCAGAAGAGAAACTACCTAACCTTAAGGTTGGTTTTCACCTCTCTTAACACTCCCTCCTGGTAGTTTCTCCAAGGGACTCACATCCTCTGTCGAGCAGACGTCCAGGACGGCGAGTTTTACTGCGGGTCTTTCGTAGACCCCTTTCTCCGTTCGAATAAATGCACTACGAACTTGACCATCCTTTGACTTCTTAACTTGGATTACTCGACCTTTTGGCCAGAAATTTCTGGGATTTTGTGGGTCAACCACCAAAACAATATCTCCTATTGCCAAAGGCTTAACAGGCGTGAACCATTTCGAACGTCTGGTAAGCGTAGGTAAGTACTCGGCTACCCAACGTTTCCAGAAAAGGCCCGCAAACTGCTGTGAGATAAGCCAATTATTTCGTAGAACTCTCCCATCATCGTTGAACTCTGCCACAGGTTTCAATCCATTAGCCGAACCTAACAAAAAATGATTGGGTGTAAGTGCCTCAGGGTTTTCACCATCGATGGGTATGTATGTCAAAGGTCGTGAGTTGACAATATTTTCAGCTTCTAACAACATGCTTTTCAGTAACTCATCGCTTGGATTTCTAATTGGTATTGTAGCGTAAAGCACGGCTTTTATAGATCGGACTAGTCGCTCCCAACTTCCTCCCATATGCGGCGAACCAGGGGGAATGAATTTCCAATGAGTGTTTGTCGTAGTAAGTGCTTCCGCTATTCTATCTTTGTGAATTGCTTTGTATGCTTCACGCAACTCATGCTCGGCGCCATGGAAGTTCGTACCATTGTCGCTATGAATTTCGATCGGCGTGCCACGTCTTACCATAAAATTTCGAAGAGACAATATACACGAATCCGTCGTCAAAGTGTGCGCAATCTCAATGTGGACGGCTCTGGTAGTAAGGCACGTTAAGAGCACTCCCCAACGCTTTTCAACTCTCCGACCAACAGTGACTGTCATTGGCCCAAAATAGTCGACACCAACATAGGAGAACGGACGGCAAAATGAAGCAACCCGCGCTGGCGGAAGCTGAGCCATTATTGGAGGATTTGGATGAGCTTTGGAGATTTTGCATTTCTGACAGGACTTCTTTACAGCTTTGAGAGCAGACCGCAACTGTCCAATGAAATATCTTTGGCGTAATTCATTTACAACCGTTTCATCATTTATGTGTTTAAAACGACAATGAAAATCTTTGATGATGTGGGATGTTACTGGATGAAATCTAGGAAGAATTATTGGTTGTACTAAATTTCTGCTTACGGCAGTCGCGGAACGAGCTCTTCCGTTGGATCGCATAATAGAGTTTTCATCTAGAAATGGACAAAGTCCATAGAGAAGGCTGCTTTTGTCGATATGACGGTTTGACGTTAGATCTGCAACTTCTACTGGATACACGGTCCTTTGCGCCTCTTTCACTAGGGCGTTTTCCGCCAACCGAAGTTCTTCACAAGATAGAATGCCATTAAGAGTTGGTTTTTTAGTTCTCTTGGTGCTCGAATTATGAATAAATCGCAAGACATACGCCGTGCTCCTTAGCAGTCTTGCATATCTGGAGATTTCGTTAAACCGAAAAACGTTCTCGTGGTTAGGCATATGTACTCCGACTAGATGCGTTTTAAGCTCTTCATTTGTAGAGCTGGGTACTGTTTCTTTTAGTTTCGGCCAGTTGTCTCTGGGGGAGTTCAAAAAGGCTGGTCCATTAAACCACCTACTAGTCGACCTGAGATCTGGGGGCCTTTGCCATTTTGTGGCTTCATCAGCCACATTCAATCCAGAGGGAACCCATCGCCAGTCTTCAAGTTCGGTGAGCTCTAGTATTTCGCTTACTCTACAGGCCACGTATTGACGGTATCTTCTATGATCTGACCTGATCCAGCACAGGACAGTTTTGGAATCTGACCAAAAGTATTGTCTGGTAAAGGTGATTCCATGCGATTCCACAATGCATTTAGCGAAACGCGCGCCGAGAAGGGCTGCCTGTAATTCCAGGCGGGGAATCGATAGGGCCTTAAGAGGCGCCACTCGCGTTTTAGCTCCTATTAATCGGCACTCCACTGCATCGCTGTCTGAATTGCGCACGTAGGCTACTGCAGCGAACCCATTTTCACTGGCGTCAACGAACATATGTAGCTCTTTTTCGGAACTCCAGTTTGAAGTTACATAGCATCGCGGTATTTTAACTTGTTCCACGCTGGGTAGGTGACGCACCCACTTAAGCCATTTTTCATATTCCTCATCCTTGACTTCCTCATCCCATTCAATTTTGGACCGCCAGATCTCCTGCAGAAGTATCTTAATGTAGATTAAAAAGCACGCTATAATTCCCAGTGGATCAAAAATGGTCATCATAACTTTCAATACCTGACGTTTAGTAGGGCGACGAGGGCCGAAGAGTATTTCGGAAACTTCCTGATTAGCGGTGAGTTTAAAGGTTAAGCAATCCGAATACGTACACCACCACATGCCAAGCACCTTTTCAGTTCCCAGCTCCACATCCATGTCCATGTTAACCTGTTCAGTAGGTTCAGATTTTAGAACTTTAAGTACGTTGGGGGAATTCGAAACCCAGTTTCGAATATGGAATCCGCCTTGTTTGTGTATGAATCGGATCTCCTGAGCCAACTCAATGGCTTCCTGCTCAGTTGGGACGCTGTCCATTAAATCATCCACATAATGGTTCTCCTTGATAGAGCGAACAGCTCTTGGAAATTCTTGGGCGAATTGTTCGGCGTTAGTATTTTTAACGAAATGAGCAGTGCACGGTGAACACGTAGCTCCAAAGGTCATTACAGTCATGACGTAGGTATAGGGATTTCCGTCTTCATCGCTACCCCATAGGAAGCGTTGGTAATGTTGGTCCTCTTGGCGTATACCTATTTGATGGAACATCTCCATAATATCCCCGCAGATGGCAAACTTGTGCTGCCTAAACTTAAATAGAACAGATGTTAATGGCGTTAGTTGGTCAGGGCCCTTCAGCAGAACGGAATTCAGTGACGTACCATGGGTGACTGCTGCTGCATCCCAAACTAGTCTGACCTTTCCCGGTTTGTTGGGGTTCTGCACTGGAAATATCGGTAGGTACCAAGATCGTTTTTGCTTTGCTACTATCTCCTGGGAAGATATTCGCCGAGCGTAACCTTTAAGGACATATTCATCAATTTTTTGATTAAGCTTGTCCGCTAATCCTTGGTCACGTTTCATCCTTTTTTGTAAGCAGACTAGTCGTCTCCTGGCCATCGAGTAACTTTCCGGTAATTCGATCTCATCGAACTTCCAAAGAAGTGTTGTTTCAAACCGTCCATTCTTACGAACCGTACGAGTTTTCAGCAGGTCCAGAGCTCGAACGTCGTCAGGAGCCATTATGATATTTTGTGAACTCGATGCTCCAAAGCTGTCAGCATGTAGAAACTCCTTTAAAAGCCTACTCAAGCCCATCTCCCCACACTCGCATACATGGAAACTGTGTGTTTTACTTAACCGAATGGGATAGTTAGCATTGGGGTTAAAATGCCCATGGACCAGCCAACCCAGGCGGGTCTTAGTCGCAACTGGTTCTTGACGACTGCCTTCCTTTGACTTAAGCGGAAGTGTGAGCTTGGCATTGTTAACACCTATGAGTAGTAGTGGAACAGCATTATGATAGGGTTCAATGGAAATACCTTTAAGGTGTTGAAATCTCTTTTGCAGCTCGTCTGAGTTAAGTGATTGTGCTGGTAGACCAAGATTATTTACAGTATGTACGTCTGCAAGTAGAAATTTCTCAGCATTTTCCTGAGTACTGGATATTCGCAGATTGAATAACTCAGACTGACTTTCATATCGAGACGTGTTTCCAGTCCACTTCAAGCATAGGGGCCTTGGTGATCCTTTGATGTTTAACTGCTTGGCGAGTTTTGCGTCCATTAAGGTAAGAGAGGACCCGTCATCTAAAAATGCATACGCCTTTATTTTGACTCCATTTCCGTAGAGAAAGACTGGAACAATTCGAAATAGCAATTCGTCGGTGCCGAACTTACTACGCATTTTCGAGTGCACTCCAACGACACCGGAGGCTTGGATGTTTGCGGGTTCTTCTTGTTCGTTATGAAGGAGTTCGTGATGTTTACGTGTACAGTCATTCTTCCCACAAACAATTTCCGACTTACATCGATGGTTCATATGGCGTTTAAGGCACCTACGGCATAAGTGATGTTTCCTCACCTCTTCCCATCTAGCAGTACGGCTCGAATCTCGGAACGTCTTACATTCGGATACTGAGGCACAGTTTCCATTGCATATAAAACACTTGTGAGGTAATTTTTCTTGCGGCTTTTCGCGTTCTCTATAATGAGCGTTCACTATCCCTCTATCTTTCCACTGTTTATTTCGTAGTTTCTTATCCTCAAATGAACATGGAGTCGAAACTAAAACTCCATTAGCAGATTCGGCCACTTGGTACATCCATGCACTAAAATGTTCGAGAGTACAGATCGCGAGTGTTTGCTTATGCATCGCCCAATTAAGGCGAATGTTTGGTGGTAATTTATCAACCAATTCTTGCATCAGGATCGGATTATTTAAATGACCGATTATACCCGAGGATTCCACTGTAGCACAAAGGTTCTGTACTGCCATTGCAAAGGTGACTATAGTTTCAAATTTGTCAGCCTTTGGAGGTGGCGTTGCGCGAATATTTTGAACTAAGGTATTAATTATTAATTCCGGTCTGCCAAATAACATCCTCAAGGTCTCAATCACTCTTCGAACACAGTTGGGTTGGATAATGAGACTGCGTACAGCCTCTAGAGCATTCCCTTTAAGTGCTTTATGTAGCCGTATAAGATTTTCCTCGTCCACAAACCCGCATAGCTCTGTACTTCTGTTGAACGAGGCAATAAAAAGTGGCCACTCCACAGGATTCCCATCAAAGGTCGGCAAATCTCGTGACATGAGGTGGCGTGCTGCTATATGGTTTTTTGTCAAGCTAATGGGTTCTCGTTGGCTAGGATACTGATACGTAAAGGGCTGCAAGTCCGGGGCGGTAGGCTGTCGATTATTATGATCATTTTCGAACGGCAGTTGAAAACTCTCTTGAGGTGGAACGACGTTCCTCATTTGCACATCAGGAGGTAGTCGCAGAGCAGGTCGTTGTTCTAACCCACCACTTTGTAAATGGTTAGAGTATGTACTGGCGAAGGGGTGGGAAGTCGAAGGGGGCACGACGTTTCTCATTTGTTGTTGTCGTAATCCAAGTTGTCGCTCTACCCTACCATTTTCTAATTCAGGTCGAAATAGTGCATTTGGTGCACACCCGAATCCGGAGGAAAATTGTTGTGTACCTGCGGCAGCATTAATTCCTATTTTACTAGAAGAGCGAAATTGTGATGGGTGTTCAACGTCAGCAACCCGGGAATGAAGATCTGTCGTCGAATGTAAACAATTCCACGTTGGAACTCCATGCATCCAATTGTCGACAATCGTTTCTGAAGCTGCAACATTTTCCACATCTATCTCAAGCTCATCATCTTCTGAATCAACGGCTTGACTTAAAAGTTGGTACTTTTTGTTCAAATAGTCGGTGTCTCTCTTTGTTTCTCGAATTCCTCTCAAAGTTCTTTCCTCTTCGATTTTTTGCAGCTCCATTTCCAATCGCTTTTTGGAACCTCTCGATGAAGTTGAACTTCTTGAACTGTTTCGGTGATGTTTCTCAATGAGTGGTATATTTTTCGTACCTTCAACATCGGTATCGATTCGAGTTGATGGTCTTTCCCTAACGGACGCAGAGCTAACAACAGCCGCGCCCACAGACGTTGACGGTGGTTGAAACAAACTGCTATATGTTGACGCTTCCGGATTAACGGTTGGTTTAGCTAAGCTGTTTGGACGACTCGTAGTAAGGGTACCACACTTGGCAGCAACGTCGGCCGCACTAGGCGCAGAAAACCTTTCCATATTTGGGCCGACTGCAACATTACGCGATAAAACAGATAAATTAATCATTTCTTGGGATGCACTCGGTCGCTTAGTTATGTGACGTCCACACGTGGTAGCAACTTCGGCCACTCTGGGCGCAGACGACCACACAGCTGTGGGAACAACCATACTCGATATGGAAGCATTTGAAGCTCCTATGATGGAGCCGCGTTTGTCCAAAAAAACATCTCGACACTTGGCAGCAACTTCGACTGCTCCGGGCGCCGAAGACATTTCTGCACTTGAGTTAGCAGAACTCGGTGTATACACAGAGGTAGTTGATTTATTTTCCAAGGCACTATTACGTTGATGTACTATGGTATTGCGACTTCTGATAGCAGACGTTGTGGTACATGTTGAGATGTTATGGCACGTGGCGGCGACGTCGACCACACTCGGTGCGGGTAATAACAACGCACTTGCAGTAGTTAGGTTGGAAAGAGCTTGGGCTAATTGGCTAGGTGAATTGGCATTTAAATCAGCAGATCTCACAACAGTTGCAGATACCCCCTCTAAAAAGCTAGGCAAACGACTACTCTTACCTGCGCATGTTTCACATATAAATGGCTTGCTTTGGATGAAGCTATCAACACCGGCACATATGTAGTGGTTCCAGGCATCGCATCGGTCGCATTGGACCATATTTCCGGCAGAGTCTGGTTCATTGCAGGAACGGCAGTTGTAGTTCTCTGGTGACTCCGGTGGATTGCTTTGTCTGGCAGATGGTGGATTTTTCGCTTTTCTGGGCATCATTAAGTTTTGTAAAATGTTGCAGCAAGTCCGGCTGCAACGGGTGACTATTTTGTTAACCCCCAAAAAGAAACACTTCGGTTATGACGAATGTAATGGCTGGGGTTACAAAACCTTTATTAAATAAATTCAATTAAATTCAATTCAATTATTATAATTCATATAAGTTAATTTTTGTTCATACTTAATCTTGATTTACAGTTCCTTATGATTTTTACTTGCGCCTCGCGCCAAAGGCAAAAAGAAAAGAGAGATGCGTTTAGCACACTGCAAATTTGACACTTTGTCGGGTACGTAGCTCCGCCTAGCTATCAGAAGAGAAACTACCTAACCTTAAGGTTGGTTTTCACCTCTCTTAACACGCTTATATCAACATAGTTTTGGATGCAATATTAATTGGTGTAAAATGAATATGTTGAAAATTTTTGATTTGGAGTTGTAAACCCATTTAAGTCAGTTTTATGGAACAATTACGGAAAGATGTATGATTTTGATGATTTTGGACAGTTCAGATTAACAAAATGACCCGTATTTCTCATTGTATATAGTCTAAGTGTAAAAATGTATTTTTAACGTTAAGTAGAACCGTTTAGCTTTATAATAAGTGGTCGACCATCAAAATCGGTCCAGGCATTAGCTGGGAATTCGAATCGCAAGTCACGCTTGACGTCCGAACCAACTTAAAATACTCTAAAATTTAACCCGAAAAATATTTTTTTTTAGAAACGCTTATATCAACATAGTTTTGGATGCAATATTAATTGGTGTAAAATGAATATGTTGAAAATTTTTGATTTGGAGTTGTAAACCCATTTAAGTCAGTTTTATGGAACAATTACGGAAAGATGTATGATTTTGATGATTTTGGACAGTTCAGATTAACAAAATTACCCGTATTTCTTATTGTATATAGTCTAAGTGTAAAAATGTATTTTGAACGTTAACTAGAACTGTTCAGCTTTATAATAAGTGGTCGACCATCAAAATCGGTTCAGGCATTAGCTGGGAATTCGAATCGCAAGTCACGCTAGACGTCCGAACCAACTTAAAATACTCTAAAATTTAACCCGAAAAATATTTTTTTTTAGAAACGCTTATATCAACATAGTTTTGGATGCAATATTAATTGGTGTAAAATGAATATGTTGAAAATTTTTGATTTGGAGTTGTAAACCCATTTAAGTCAGTTTTATGGAACAATTACGGAAAGATGTATGATTTTGATGATTTTGGACAGTTCAGATTAACAAAATGACCCGTATTTCTCATTGTATATAGTCTGAGTGTAAAAATGTATTTTTAACGTTAACTAGAACTGTTCAGCTTTATAATAAGTGGTCGACCATCAAAATCGGTCCAGGCATTAGCTGGGAATTCGAATCGCAAGTCACGCTTGACGTCCGAACCAACTTAAAATACTCTAAAATTTAACCCGAAAAATATTTTTTTTTAGAAACGCTTATATCAACATAGTTTTGGATGCAATATTAATTGGTGTAAAATGAATATGTTGAAAATTTTTGATTTGGAGTTGTAAACCCATTTAAGTCAGTTTTATGGAACAATTACGGAAAGATGTATGATTTTGATGATTTTGGACAGTTCAGATTAACAAAATTACCCGTATTTCTTATTGTATATAGTCTAAGTGTAAAAATGTATTTTGAACGTTAACTAGAACTGTTCAGCTTTATAATAAGTGGTCGACCATCAAAATCGGTTCAGGCATTAGCTGGGAATTCGAATCGCAAGTCACGCTAGACGTCCGAACCAACTTAAAATACTCTAAAATTTAACCCGAAAAATATTTTTTTTTAGAAACGCTTATATCAACATAGTTTTGGATGCAATATTAATTGGTGTAAAATGAATATGTTGAAAATTTTTGATTTGGAGTTGTAAACCCATTTAAGTCAGTTTTATGGAACAATTACGGAAAGATGTATGATTTTGATGATTTTGGACAGTTCAGATTAACAAAATAACCCGTATTTCTCATTGTATATAGTCTAAGTATAAAAACATATTTTTAACGTTAACTAGAACTGTTCAGCTTTATAATAAGTGGTCGACCATCAAAATCGGTTCAGGCATTAGCTGGGAATTCGAATCGCAAGTCACGCTAGACGTCCGAACCAACTTAAAATACTCTAAAATTTAACCCGAAAAATATTTTTTTTAGAAACGCTTATATCAACATAGTTTTGGATGCAATATTAATTGGTGTAAAATGAATATGTTGAAAATTTTTGATTTGGAGTTGTAAACCCATTTAAGTCAGTTTTATGGAACAATTACGGAAAGATGTATGATTTTGATGATTTTGGACAGTTCAGATTAACAAAATGACCCGTATTTCTCATTGTATATAGTCTAAGTGTAAAAATGTATTTTTAACGTTAACTAGAACTGTTCAGCTTTATAATAAGTGGTCGACCATCAAAATCGGTTCAGGCATTAGCTGGGAATTCGAATCGCAAGTCACGCTAGACGTCCGAACCAACTTAAAATACTCTAAAATTTAACCCGAAAAATATTTTTTTTTAGAAACGCTTATATCAACATAGTTTTGGATGCAATATTAATTGGTGTAAAATGAATATGTTGAAAATTTTTGATTTGGAGTTGTAAACCCATTTAAGTCAGTTTTATGGAACAATTACGGAAAGATGTATGATTTTGATGATTTTGGACAGTTCAGATTAACAAAATGACCCGTATTTCTCATTGTATATAGTCTAAGTGTAAAAATGTATTTTTAACGTTAACTAGAACTGTTCATCTTTATAATAAGTGGTCGACCATCAAAATCGGTCCAGGCATTAGCTGGGAATTCGAATCGCAAGTCACGCTTGACGTCCGAACCAACTTAAAATACTCTAAAATTTAACCCGAAAAATATTTTTTTTTTAGAAACGCTTATATCAACATAGTTTTGGATGCAATATTAATTGGTGTAAAATGAATATGTTGAAAATTTTGATTTGGAGTTGTAAACCCATTTAAGTCAGTTTTATGGAACAATTACGGAAAGATGTATGATTTTGATGATTTTGGACAGTTCAGATTAACAAAATGACCCGTATTTCTCATTGTATATAGTCTAAGTGTAAAAATGTATTTTTAACGTTAACTAGAACTGTTCAGCTTTATAATAAGTGGTCGACCATCAAAATCGGTTCAGGCATTAGCTGGGAATTCGAATCGCAAGTCACGCTAGACGTCCGAACCAACTTAAAATACTCTAAAATTTAACCCGAAAAATATTTTTTTTTAGAAACGCTTATATCAACATAGTTTTGGATGCAATATTAATTGGTGTAAAATGAATATGTTGAAAATTTTTGATTTGGAGTTGTAAACCCATTTAAGTCAGTTTTATGGAACAATTACGGAAAGATGTATGATTTTGATGATTTTGGACAGTTCAGATTAACAAAATGACCCGTATTTCTCATTGTATATAGTCTAAGTGTAAAAATGTATTTTTAACGTTAAGTAGAACCGTTTAGCTTTATAATAAGTGGTCGACCATCAAAATCGGTCCAGGCATTAGCTGGGAATTCGAATCGCAAGTCACGCTTGACGTCCGAACCAACTTAAAATACTCTAAAATTTAACCCGAAAAATATTTTTTTTTAGAAACGCTTATATCAACATAGTTTTGGATGCAATATTAATTGGTGTAAAATGAATATGTTGAAAATTTTTGATTTGGAGTTGTAAACCCATTTAAGTCAGTTTTATGGAACAATTACTGAAAGATGTATGATTTTGATGATTTTGGACAGTTCAGATTAACAAAATTACCCGTATTTCTTATTGTATATAGTCTAAGTGTAAAAATGTATTTTGAACGTTAACTAGAACTGTTCAGCTTTATAATAAGTGGTCGACCATCAAAATCGGTTCAGGCATTAGCTGGGAATTCGAATCGCAAGTCACGCTAGACGTCCGAACCAACTTAAAATACTCTAAAATTTAACCCGAAAAATATTTTTTTTTAGAAACGCTTATATCAACATAGTTTTGGATGCAATATTAATTGGTGTAAAATGAATATGTTGAAAATTTTTGATTTGGAGTTGTAAACCCATTTAAGTCAGTTTTATGGAACAATTACGGAAAGATGTATGATTTTGATGATTTTGGACAGTTCAGATTAACAAAATGACCCGTATTTCTCATTGTATATAGTCTGAGTGTAAAAATGTATTTTTAACGTTAACTAGAACTGTTCAGCTTTATAATAAGTGGTCGACCATCAAAATCGGTCCAGGCATTAGCTGGGAATTCGAATCGCAAGTCACGCTTGACGTCCGAACCAACTTAAAATACTCTAAAATTTAACCCGAAAAATATTATTTTTAGAAACGCTTATATCAACATAGTTTTGGATGCAATATTAATTGGTGTAAAATGAATATGTTGAAAATTTTTGATTTGGAGTTGTAAACCCATTTAAGTCAGTTTTATGGAACAATTACGGAAAGATGTATGATTTTGATGATTTTGGACAGTTCAGATTAACAAAATAACCCGTATTTCTCATTGTATATAGTCTAAGTATAAAAATATATTTTTAACGTTAACTAGAACTGTTCAGTTTTATAATAAGTGGTCGACCATCAAAATCGGTTCAGGCATTAGCTGGGAATTCGAATCGCAAGTCACGCTAGACGTCCGAACCAACTTAAAATACTCTAAAATTTAACCCGAAAAATATTTTTTTTAGAAACGCTTATATCAACATAGTTTTGGATGCAATATTAATTGGTGTAAAATGAATATGTTGAAAATTTTTGATTTGGAGTTGTAAACCCATTTAAGTCAGTTTTATGGAACAATTACGGAAAGATGTATGATTTTGATGATTTTGGACAGTTCAGATTAACAAAATGACCCGTATTTCTCATTGTATATAGTCTAAGTGTAAAAATGTATTTTTAACGTTAACTAGAACTGTTCAGCTTTATAATAAGTGGTCGACCATCAAAATCGGTTCAGGCATTAGCTGGGAATTCGAATCGCAAGTCACGCTAGACGTCCGAACCAACTTAAAATACTCTAAAATTTAACCCGAAAAATATTTTTTTTTAGAAACGCTTATATCAACATAGTTTTGGATGCAATATTAATTGGTGTAAAATGAATATGTTGAAAATTTTTGATTTGGAGTTGTAAACCCATTTAAGTCAGTTTTATGGAACAATTACGGAAAGATGTATGATTTTGATGATTTTGGACAGTTCAGATTAACAAAATGACCCGTATTTCTCATTGTATATAGTCTAAGTGTAAAAATGTATTTTTAACGTTAACTAGAACTGTTCATCTTTATAATAAGTGGTCGACCATCAAAATCGGTCCAGGCATTAGCTGGGAATTCGAATCGCAAGTCACGCTTGACGTCCGAACCAACTTAAAATACTCTAAAATTTAACCCGAAAAATATTTTTTTTTTAGAAACGCTTATATCAACATAGTTTTGGATGTAATATTAATTGGTGTAAAATGAATATGTTGAAAATTTTGATTTGGAGTTGTAAACCCATTTAAGTCAGTTTTATGGAACAATTACGGAAAGATGTATGATTTTGATGATTTTGGACAGTTCAGATTAACAAAATGACCCGTATTTCTCATTGTATATAGTCTAAGTGTAAAAATGTATTTTTAACGTTAAGGTCGACCATGAAAATCGGTCCAGGCATTAACTGGGAATTCGAATCGCAAGTCACGCTAGACGTCCGAACTAACTTAAAATACTCTAAAATTTAACCCGAAAAATATTTTTTTTAGAAACGCTTATATCAACATAGTTTTGGATGCAATATTAATTGGTGTAAAATGAATATGTTGAAAATTTTTGATTTGGAGTTGTAAACCCATTTAAGTCAGTTTTATGGAACAATTACGGAAAGATGTATGATTTTGATGATTTTGGACAGTTCAGATTAACAAAATGACCCATATTTCTTATTGTATATAGTCTTAGTGTAAAAATGTATTTTTAACGTTAACTAGAACTGTTCAGCTTTATAATAAGTGGTCGACCATCAAAATTGGTCAAGGCATTAGCTGGGAATTCGAATCGCAAGTCACGCTATACGTCCGAACCAACTTAAAATACTCTAAAATTAAACCCGAAAAATATTTTTTTTTAGAAACGCTTATATCAACATAGTTTTGGATGCAATATTAATCGGTGTAAAATGAATATGTTGAAAGTTTTTGATTTGGAGTTGTAAACCCATTTAAGTCAGTTTTATGGAACAATTACGGAAATATGTATGATTTTGATGATTTTGGACAGTTCAGATTAACAAAATGACCCGTATTTCTCATTGTATATAGTCTAAGTGTAAAAATGTATTTTTAACGTTAACTAGAACTGTTCAGCTTTATAATAAGTGGTCGACCATCAAAATCGGTCCAGGCATTAGCTGGGAATTCGAATCGCAAGTCACGCTAGACGTCCGAACCAACTTAAAATACTCTAAAATTTAACCCGAAAAATATTTTTTTTTAGAAACGCTTATATCAACATAGTTTTGGATGCAATATGAATTGGTGTAAAATGAATATGTTGAAAATTTTTGATTTGGAGTTGTAAACCCATTTAAGTCAGTTTTATGGAACAATTACTGAAAGATGTATGATTTTGATGATTTTGGACAGTTCAGATTAACAAAATGACCCGTATTTCTCATTGTATATAGTCTAAGTGTAAAAATGTATTTTTAACGTTAACTAGAACTGTTCAGCTTTATAATAAGTGGTCGACCATCAAAATCGGTCAAGGCATTAGCTGGGAATTCGAATCGCAAGTCACGCTTGACGTCCGAACCAACTTAAAATACTCTAAAATTTAACCCGAAAAATATTTTTTTTTTAGAAACGCTTATATCAACATAGTTTTGGATGCAATATTAATTGGTGTAAAATGAATATGTTGAAAATTTTTGATTTGGAGTTGTAAACCCATTTAATTCAGTTTTATGGAACAATTACTGAAAGATGTATGATTTTGATGATTTTGGACAGTTCAGATTAACAAAATGACCCGTATTTCTCATTTTATATAGTCTAAGTGTAAAAATGTATTTTTAACGTTAACTAGAACTGTTCAGCTTTATAATAAGTGGTCGACCATCAAAATCGGTCCAGGCATTAGCTGGTAATTCGAATCGCAAGTCACGCTTGACATCCGAACCAACTTAAAATACTCTAAAATATAACCCGAAAAATATTTTTTTTTAGAAACGCTTATATCAACATAGTTGATTTTGGACAGTTCAGATTAACAAAATGACCCGTATTTCTCATTGTATACAGTCTAAGTGTAAAAAATGTATTTTTAACGTTAACTAGAACTGTTCAGCTTTATAATAAGTGGTCGACCATCAAAATCGGTCAAGGCATTAGCTGGGAATTCGAATCGCAAGTCACGCTAGACGTCCGAACCAACTTAAAATACTCTAAAATTTAACCCGAAAAATATTTTTTTTTAGAAACGCTTATATCAACATAGTTTTGGATGCAATATTAATTGGTGTAAAATGAATATGTTGAAAATTTTTGATTTGGAGTTGTAAACCCATTTAAGTCAGTTTTATGGAACAATTACTGAAAGATGTATGATTTTGATGATTTTGGACAGTTCAGATTAACAAAATGACCCGTATTTCTCATTGTATATAGTCTAAGTGTAAAAATGTATTTTTAACGTTAACTAGAACTGTTCAGCTTTATAATAAGTGGTCGACCATCAAAATCGGTCAAGGCATTAGCTGGCAATTCGAATCGCAAGTCACGCTAGACGTCCGAACCAACTTAAAATACTCTAAAATTTAACCCGAAAAATATTTTTTTTTAGAAACGCTTATATCAACATAGTTTTGGATGCAATATTAATTGGTGTAAAATGAATATGTTGAAAATTTTTGATTTGGAGTTGTAAACCCATTTAAGTCAGTTGTATGGAACAATTACGGAAAGATGTATGATTTTGATGATTTTGGACAGTTCAGATTAACAAAATGACCCGTATTTCTCATTGTATATAGTCTAAGTGTAAAAATGTATTTTTAACGTTAACTAGAACTGTTCAGCTTTATAATAAGTGGTCGACCATCAAAATCGGTCAAGGCATTAGCTGGGAATTCGAATCGCAAGTCACGCTAGACGTCCGAACCAACTTAAAATACTCTAAAATTTAACCCGAAAAATATTTTTTTTTAGAAACGCTTATATCAACATAGTTTTGGATGCAATATTAATTGGTGTAAAATGAATATGTTGAAAATTTGTGATTTGGAGTTGTAAACCCATTTAAGTCAGTTTTATGGAACAATTACGGAAAGATGTATGATTTTGATGATTTTGGACAGTTCAGATTAACAAAATGACCCGTATTTCTCATTGTATATAGTCTAAGTGTAAAAATGTATTTTTAACGTTAACTAGAACTGTTCAGCTTTATAATAAGTGGTCGACCATCAAAATCGGTCCAGGCATTAGCTGGGAATTCGAATCGCAAGTCACGCTTGACGTCCGAACCAACTAAAAATACTCTAAAATTTAACCCGAAAAATATTTTTTTTTAGAAACGCTTATATCAACATAGTTTTGGATGCAATATTAATTGGTGTAAAATGAATATGTTGAAAATTTTTGATTTGGAGTTGTAAACCCATTTAAGTCAGTTTTATGGAACAATTACGGAAAGATGTATGATTTTGATGATTTTTGACTGTTCAGATTAACAAAATGACCCGTATTTCTTATTGTATATAGTCTAAGTGTAAAAATGTATTTTTAGCGTTAACTAGAACTGTTTAGCTTTATAATAAGTGCTCGACCATCAAAATCGGTCCAGGCATTAGCTGGGAATTCGAATCGCAAGTCACGCTTGACGTCCGAACCAACTTAAAATACTCTAAAATTTAACCCGAAAAATATTTTTTTTTAGAAACGCTTATATCAACATAGTTTTGGATGCAATATTAACTGGTGTTAAATGAATATGTTGAAAATTTTTGATTTGGAGTTGTAAACCCATTTAAGTCAGTTTTATGGAACAATTACGGAAAGATGTATAATTTTGATGATTTTGGACAGTTCAGATTAACAAAATGACCCGTATTTCTCATTGTATATAGTCTAAGTGTAAAAATGTATTTTTAACGTTAACTAGAACTGTTCAGCTTTATAATAAGTGGTCGACCATCAAAATCGGTTCAGGCGTTAGCTGGGAATTCGAATCGCAAGTCACGCTAGACGTCCGAACCAACTTAAAATACTCTAAAATTTAACCCGAAAAATATTTTTTTTAGAAACGCTTCTATCAACATAGTTTTGGATGCAATATTAATTGGTGTAAAATGAATATGTTGAAAATTTTTGATTTGGAGTTGTAAACCCATTTAAGTCAGTTTTATGGAACAATTACGGAAAGATGTATGATTTTGATGATTTTGGACAGTTCAGATTAACAAAATGACCCGTATTTCTCATTGTATATAGTCTAAGTGTAAAAATGTATTTTTAACGTTAACTAGAACTGTTCAGCTTTATAATAAGTGGTCGACCATCAAAATCGGTCCAGGCATTAGCTGGGAATTCGAATCGCAAGTCACGCTAGACGTCCGAACCAACTTAAAATACTCTAAAATTTAACCCGAAAAATATTTTTTTTTAGAAACGCTTATATCAACATAGTTTTGGATGCAATATTAGTTGGTGTAAAATGAATATGTTGAAAATTTTTGATTTGGAGTTGTAAACCCATTTAAGTCAGTTTTATGGAACAATTACGGAAAGATGTATGATTTTGATGATTTTGGACAGTTCAGATTAACAAAATGACACGTATTTCTTATTGTATATAGTCTAAGTGTAAAAATGAATTTTTAACGTTAACTAGAACTGTTCAGCTTTATAATAAGTGGTCGACCATCAAAATCGGTCAAGGCATTAGCTGGGAATTCGAATCGCAAGTCACGCTTGACGTCCGAACCAACTTAAAATACTCTAAAATTTAACCCGAAAAATATTTTTTTTTTAGAAACGCTTATATCAACATAGTTTTGGATGCAATATTAATTGGTGTAAAATGAATATGTTGAAAATTTTTGATTTGGAGTTGTAAACCCATTTAAGTCAGTTTTATGGAACAATTACGGAAAGATGTATGATTTTGATGATTTTGGACAGTTCAGATTAACAAAATTACCCGTATTTCTAATTGTATATAGTCTAAGTGTAAAAATGTATTTTTAACGTTAACTAGAACTGTTCAGCTTTATAATAAGTGGTCGACCATCAAAATCGGTTCAGGCATTAGCTGGGAATTCGAATCGCAAGTCACGCTAGACGTCCGAACCAACTTAAAATACTCTAAAATTTAACCCGAAAAATATTTTTTTTAGAAACGCTTATATCAACATAGTTTTGGATGCAATATTAATTGGTGTAAAATGAATATGTTGAAAATTTTTGATTTGGAGTTGTAAACCCATTTAAGTCAGTTTTATGGAACAATTACGGAAAGATGTATGATTTTGATGATTTTGGACAGTTCAGATTAACAAAATGACCCGTATTTCTCATTGTATATAGTCTAAATGTAAAAATGTTTTTTTAACGTTAACAAGAACTGTTCAGCTTTATAATAAGTGGTCGACCATCAAAATCGGTTCAGGCATTAGCTGGGAATTCGAATCGCAAGTCACGCTAGACGTCCGAACCAACTTAAAATACTCTAAAATTTAACCCGAAATATATTTTTTTTAGAAACGCTTATATCAACATAGTTTTGGATGCAATATTAATTGGTGTAAAATGAATATGTTGAAAATTTTTGATTTGGAGTTGTAAACCCATTTAAGTCAGTTTTATGGAACAATTACGGAAAGATGTATGATTTTGATGATTTTGGACAGTTCAGATTAAAAAAATGACCCGTATTTCTCATTGTATATAGTCTAAGTGTAAAAATGTATATTTAACGTTAACTAGAACTGTTCAGCTTTATAATAAGTGGTCGACCATCAAAATCGGTCCAGGCATTAGCTGGGAATTCGAATCGCAAGTCACGCTAGACGTCCGAACCAACTTAAAATACTCTAAAATTTAACCCGAAAAATATTTTTTTTTAGAAACGCTTATATCAACATAGTTTTGGATGCAATATTAATTGGTGTAAAATGAATATGTTGAAAATTTTTGATTTGGAGTTGTAAACCCATTTAAGTCAGTTTTATGGAACAATTACGGAAAGATGTATGATTTTGATGATTTTGGACAGTTCAGATTAACAAAATGACCCGTATTTCTAATTGTATATAGTCTAAGTGTAAAAATGTATTTTTAACGTTAACTAGAACTGTTCAGCTTTATAATAAGTGGTCGACCATCAAAATCGGTTCAGGCATTAGCTGGGAATTCGAATCGCAAGTCACGCTAGACGTCCGAACCAACTTAAAATACTCTAAAATTTAACCCGAAAAATATTTTTTTTAGAAACGCTTATATCAACATAGTTTTGGATGCAATATTAATTGGTGTAAAATGAATATGTTGAAAATTTTTGATTTTGACCACTTTATAATAAGTGGTCGACCATCAAAATCGGTCCAGGCATTAGCTGGGAATTCGAATCGCAAGTCACGCTTGACGTCCGAACCAACTTAAAATACTCTAAAATTTAACCCGAAAAATATTTTTTTTTAGAAACGCTTATATCAACATAGTTTTGGATGCAATATTAATTGGTGTAAAATGAATATGTCGAAAATTTTTGATTTGGAGTTGTAAACCCATTTAAGTCAGTTTTATGGAACAATTACGGAAAGATGTATGATTTTGATGATTTTGGACAGTTCAGATTAACAAAATGACCCGTATTTCTCATTGTATATAGTCTAAGTGTAAACATGTATTTTTAGCGTTAACTAGAACTGTTCAGCTTTATAATAAGTGGTCGACCATCAAAATCGTTCCAGGCATTAGCTGGGAATTCGAATCGCAAGTCACGCTTGACGTCCGAACCAACTTAAAATATTCTAAAATTTAACCCGAAAAATATTTTTTTTAGAAACGCTTATATCAACATAGTTTTGGATGCAATATTAATTGGTGTAAAATGAATATGTTGAAAATTTTTGATTTGGAGTTGTAAACCCATTTAAGTCAGTTTTATGGAACAATTACGGAAAGATGTATGATTTTGATGATTTTGGACAGTTCAGATTAACAAAATGACCCGTATTTCTCATTGTATATAGTCTAAGTGTAAAAATGTATTTTTAACGTTAACTAGAACTGTTCAGCTTTATAATAACTGGTCGACCATCAAAATCGGTTCAGGCATTAGCTGGGAATTCGAATCGCAAGTCACGCTAGACGTCCGAACCAACTTAAAATACTCTAAAATTTAACCCGAAAAATATTTTTTTTTAGAAACGCTTATATCAACATAGTTTTGGATGCAATATTAATTGGTGTAAAATGAATATGTTGAAAATTTTTGATTTGGAGTTGTAAACCCATTTAAGTCAGTTTTATGGAACAATTACGGAAAGATGTATGATTTTGATGATTTTGGACAGTTCAGATTAACAAAATGACCCGTATTTCTCATTGTATATAGTCTAAGTGTAAAAATGTATTTTTAACGTTAACTAGAACTGTTCAGCTTTATAATAAGTGGTCGACCATCAAAATCGGTTCAGGCATTAGCTGGGAATTCGAATCGCAAGTCACGCTAGACGTCCGAACCAACTTAAAATACTCTAAAATTTAACCCGAAAAATATTTTTTTTAGAAACGCTTATATCAACATAGTTTTGGATGCAATATTAATTGGTGTAAAATGAATATGTTGAAAATTTTTGATTTGGAGTTGTAAACCCATTTAAGTCAGTTTTATGGAACAATTACGGAAAGATGTATGATTTTGATGATTTTGGACAGTTCAGATTAACAAAATGACCCGTATTTCTAATTGTATATAGTCTAAGTGTAAAAATGTATTTTTAACGTTAACTAGAACTGTTCAGCTTTATAATAAGTGGTCGACCATCAAAATCGGTTCAGGCATTAGCTGGGAATTCGAATCGCAAGTCACGCTAGACGTCCGAACCAACTTAAAATACTCTAAAATTTAACCCGAAAAATATTTTTTTTAGAAACGCTTATATCAACATAGTTTTGGATGCAATATTAATTGGTGTAAAATGAATATGTTGAAAATTTTTGATTTTGACCACTTTATAATAAGTGGTCGACCATCAAAATCGGTCCAGGCATTAGCTGGGAATTCGAATCGCAAGTCACGCTTGACGTCCGAACCAACTTAAAATACTCTAAAATTTAACCCGAAAAATATTTTTTTTTAGAAACGCTTATATCAACATAGTTTTGGATGCAATATTAATTGGTGTAAAATGAATATGTCGAAAATTTTTGATTTGGAGTTGTAAACCCATTTAAGTCAGTTTTATGGAACAATTACGGAAAGATGTATGATTTTGATGATTTTGGACAGTTCAGATTAACAAAATGACCCGTATTTCTCATTGTATATAGTCTAAGTGTAAAAATGTATTTTTAACGTTAACTAGAACTGTTCAGCTTTATAATAAGTGGTCGACCATCAAAATCGTTCCAGGCATTAGCTGGGAATTCGAATCGCAAGTCACGCTTGACGTCCGAACCAACTTAAAATATTCTAAAATTTAACCCGAAAAATATTTTTTTTAGAAACGCTTATATCAACATAGTTTTGGATGCAATATTAATTGGTGTAAAATGAATATGTTGAAAATTTTTGATTTGGAGTTGTAAACCCATTTAAGTCAGTTTTATGGAACAATTACGGAAAGATGTATGATTTTGATGATTTTGGACAGTTCAGATTAACAAAATGACCCGTATTTCTCATTGTATATAGTCTAAGTGTAAAAATGTATTTTTAACGTTAACTAGAACTGTTCAGCTTTATAATAAGTGGTCGACCATCAAAATCGGTTCAGGCATTAGCTGGGAATTCGAATCGCAAGTCACGCTAGACGTCCGAACCAACTTAAAATACTCTAAAATTTAACCCGAAAAATATTTTTTTTTAGAAACGCTTATATCAACATAGTTTTGGATGCAATATTAATTGGTGTAAAATGAATATGTTGAAAATTTTTGATTTGGAGTTGTAAACCCATTTAAGTCAGTTTTATGGAACAATTACGGAAAGATGTATGATTTTGATGATTTTGGACAGTTCAGATTAACAAAATGACCCGTATTTCTCATTGTATATAGTCTAAGTGTAAAAATGTATTTTTAACGTTAACTAGAACTGTTCAGCTTTATAATAAGTGGTCGACCATCAAAATCGGTTCAGGCATTAGCTGGGAATTCGAATCGCAAGTCACGCTAGACGTCCGAACCAACTTAAAATACTCTAAAATTTAACCCGAAAAATATTTTTTTTAGAAACGCTTATATCAACATAGTTTTGGATGCAATATTAATTGGTGTAAAATGAATATGTTGAAAATTTTTGATTTGGAGTTGTAAACCCATTTAAGTCAGTTTTATGGAACAATTACGGAATTATGGAACAATTGGACAGTTCAGATTAACAAAATGACCCGTATTTCTCATTGTATATAGTCTAAGTGTAAAAATGTATTTTTAACGTTAACTAGAACTGTTCAGCTTTATAATAAGTGGTCGACCATCAAAATCGGTTCAGGCATTAGCTGGGAATTCGAATCGCAAGTCACGCTAGACGTCCGAACCAACTTAAAATACTCTAAAATTTAACCCGAAAAATATTTTTTTTTAGAAACGCTTATATCAACATAGTTTTGGATGCAATATTAATTGGTGTAAAATGAATATGTTGAAAATTTTTGATTTGGAGTTGTAAACCCATTTAAGTCAGTTTTATGGAACAATTACGGAAAGATGTATGATTTTGATGATTTTGGACAGTTCAGATTAACAAAATGACCCGTATTTCTCATTATATATAGTCTAAGTGTAAAAATGTATTTTTAACGTTAACTAGAACTGTTCAGCTTTATAATAAGTGGTCGACCATCAAAATCGGTCCAGGCATTAGCTGGGAATTCGAATCGCAAGTCACGCTAGACGTCCGAACCAACTTAAAATACTCTAAAATTTAACCCGAAAAATATTTTTTTTTAGAAACGCTTATATCAACATAGTTTTGGATGCAATATTAATTGGTGTAAAATGAATATGTTGAAAATTTTTGATTTGGAGTTGTAAACCCATTTAAGTCAGTTTTATGGAACAATTACGGAAAGATGTATGATTTTGATGATTTTGGACAGTTCAGATTAACAAAATGACCCGTATTTCTCATTGTATATAGTCTAAGTGTAAAAATGTATTTTTAACGTTAACTAGAACTGTTCAGCTTTATAATAAGTGGTCGACCATCAAAATCGGTTCAGGCATTAGCTGGGAATTCGAATCGCAAGTCACGCTAGACGTCCGAACCAACTTAAAATACTCTAAAATTTAACCCGAAAAATATTTTTTTTTAGAAACGCTTATATCAACATAGTTTTGGATGCAATATTAATTGGTGTAAAATGAATATGTTGAAAATTTTTGATTTGGAGTTGTAAACCCATTTAAGTCAGTTTTATGGAACAATTACGGAAAGATGTATGATTTTGATGATTTTGGACAGTTCAGGTTAACAAAATGACCCGTATTTCTCATTGTATATAGTCTAAGTGTAAAGATGTATTTTTAACGTTAACTAGAACTGTTCAGCTTTATAATAAGTGGTCGACCATCAAAATCGGTTCAGGCATTAGCTGGGAATTCGAATCGCAAGTCACGCTAGACGTCCGAACCAACTTAAAATACTCTAAAATTTAACCCGAAAAATATTTTTTTTTAGAAACGCTTATATCAACATAGTTTTGGATGCAATATTAATTGGTGTAAAATGAATATGTTGAAAATTTTTGATTTGGAGTTGTAAACCCATTTAAGTCAGTTTTATGGAACAATTACGGAAAGATGTATGATTTTGATGATTTTGGACAGTTCAGATTAACAAAATGACCCGTATTTCTCATTATATATAGTCTAAGTGTAAAAATGTATTTTTAACGTTAACTAGAACTGTTCAGCTTTATAATAAGAGGTCGACCATCAAAATCGGTCCAGGCATTAGCTGGGAATTCAAATCGCAAGTCACGCTTGACGTCCGAACCAACTTAAAATACTCTAAAATTTAACCCGAAAAATATTTTTTTTTAGAAACGCTTATATCAACATAGTTTTGGATGCAATATTAATTGGTGTAAAATGAATATGTTGAAAATTTTTGATTTGGAGTTGTAAACCCATTTAAGTCAGTTTTATGGAACAATTACGGAAAGATGTATGATTTTGATGATTTTGAACAGTTCAGATTAACAAAATGACCCGTATTTCTCATTGTATATAGTCTAAGTGTAAAAATGTATTTTTAACGTTAACTAGAACTGTTCAGCTTTATAATAAGTGGTCGACCATCAAAATCGGTTCAGGCATTAGCTGGGAATTCGAATCGCAAGTCACGCTAGACGTCCGAACCAACTTAAAATACTCTAAAATTTAACCCGAAAAATATTTTTTTTTAGAAACGCTTATATCAACATAGTTTTGGATGCAATATTAATTGGTGTAAAATGAATATGTTGAAAATTTTTGATTTGGAGTTGTAAACCCATTTAAGTCAGTTTTATGGAACAATTACGGAAAGATGTATGATTTTGATGATTTTGGACAGTTCAGATTAACAAAATGACCCGTATTTCTCATTGTATATAGTCTAAGTGTAAAAATGTATTTTTAAAATTAACTAGAACTGTTCAGCTTTATAATAAGTGGTCGACCATCAAAATCGGTTCAGGCATTAGCTGGGAATTCGAATCGCAAGTCACGCTAGACGTCCGAACCAACTTAAAATACTCTAAAATTTAACCCGAAAAATATTTTTTTTAGAAACGCTTATATCAACATAGTTTTGGATGCAATATTAATTGGTGTAAAATGAATATGTTGAAAATTTTTGATTTGGAGTTGTAAACCCATTTAAGTCAGTTTTATGGAACAATTACGGAAAGATGTATGATTTTGATGATTTTGGACAGTTCAGATTAACAAAATGACCCGTATTTCTCATTGTATATAGTCTAAGTGTAAAAATGTATTTTTAGCGTTAACTAGAACTGTTCAGCTTTATAATAAGTGCTCGACCATTAAAATCGGTTCAGGCATTAGCTGGGAATTCGAATCGCAAGTCACGCTAGACGTCCGAACCAACTTAAAATACTCTAAAATTTAACCCGAAAAATATTTTTTTTTAGAAACGCTTATATCAACATAGTTTTGGATGCAATATTAATTGGTGTAAAATGAATATGTTGAAAATTTTTGATTTGGAGTTGTAAACCCATTTAAGTCAGTTTTATGGAACAATTACGGAAAGATGTATGATTTTGATGATTTTGGACAGTTCAGATTAACAAAATGACCCGTATTTCTCATTATATATAGTCTAAGTGTAAAAATGTATTTTTAACGTTAACTAGAACTGTTCAGCTTTATAATAAGTGGTCGACCATCAAAATCGGTCCAGGCATTAGCTGGGAATTCGAATCGCAAGTCCCGCTTGACGTCCGAACCAACTTAAAATACTCTAAAATTTAACCCGAAAAATATTTTTTTTTAGAAACGCTTATATCAATATAGTTTTGGATGCAATATTAATTGGTGTAAAATGAATATGTTGAAAATTTTTGATTTGGAGTTGTAAACCCATTTAAGTCAGTTTTATGGAACAATTACGGAAAGATGTATGATTTTGATGATTTTGAACAGTTCAGATTAACAAAATGACCCGTATTTCTCATTGTATATAGTCTAAGTGTAAAAATGTATTTTTAACGTTAACTAGAACTGTTCAGCTTTATAATAAGTGGTCGACCATCAAAATCGGTTCAGGCATTAGCTGGGAATTCGAATCGCAAGTCACGCTAGACGTCCGAACCAACTTAAAATACTCTAAAATTTAACCCGAAAAATATTTTTTTTTAGAAACGCTTATATCAACATAGTTTTGGATGCAATATTAATTGGTGTAAAATGAATATGTTGAAAATTTTTGATTTGGAGTTGTAAACCCATTTAAGTCAGTTTTATGGAACAATTACGGAAAGATGTATGATTTTGATGATTTTGGACAGTTCAGATTAACAAAATGACCCGTATTTCTCATTGTATATAGTCTAAGTGTAAAAATGTATTTTTAACGTTAACTAGAACTGTTCAGCTTTATAATAAGTGGTCGACCATCAAAATCGGTTCAGGCATTAGCTGGGAATTCGAATCGCAAGTCACGCTAGACGTCCGAACCAACTTAAAATACTCTAAAATTGAACCCGAAAAATATTTTTTTTAGAAACGCTTATATCAACATAGTTTTGGATGCAATATTAATTGGTGTAAAATGAATATGTTGAAAATTTTTGATTTGGAGTTGTAAACCCATTTAAGTCAGTTTTATGGAACAATTACGGAAAGATGTATGATTTTGATGATTTTGGACAGTTCAGATTAACAAAATGACCCGTATTTCTCATTATATATAGTCTAAGTGTAAAAATGTATTTTTAACGTTAACTAGAACTGTTCAGCTTTATAATAAGTGGTCGACCATCAAAATCGGTCCAGGCATTAGCTGGGAATTCGAATCGCAAGTCACGCTAGACGTCCGAACCAACTTAAAATACTCTAAAATTTAACCCGAAAAATATTTTTTTTTAGAAACGCTTATATCAACATAGTTTTGGATGCAATATTAATTGGTGTAAAATGAATATGTTGAAAGTTTTTGATTTGGAGTTGTAAACCCATTTAAGTCAGTTTTATGGAACAATTACGGAAAGATGTATGATTTTGATGATTTTGGACAGTTCAGATTAACAAAATGACCCGTATTTCTCATTGTATATAGTCTAAGTGTAAAAATGTATTTTTAACGTTAACTAGAACTGTTCAGCTTTATAAAAAGTGGTCGACCATCAAAATCGGTTCAGGCATTAGCTGGGAATTCGAATCGCAAGTCACGCTAGACGTCCGAACCAACTTAAAATACTCTAAAATTTAACCCGAAAAATATTTTTTTTAGAAACGCTTATATCAACATAGTTTTGGATGCAATATTAATTGGTGTAAAATGAATATGTTGAAAATTTTTGATTTGGAGTTGTAAACCCATTTAAGTCAGTTTTATGAAACAAATACGGAAAGATGTATGATTTTGATGATTTTGGACAGTTCAGATTAACAAAATGACCCGTATTTCTCATTGTATATAGTCTAAGTGTAAAAATGTATTTTTAACGTTAACTAGAACTGTTCAGCTTTATAATAAGTGGTCGACCATCAAAATCGGTTCAGGCATTAGCTGGGAATTCGAATCGCAAGTCACGCTAGACGTCCGAACCAACTTAAAATACTCTAAAATTTAACCCGAAAAATATTTTTTTTTAGAAACGCTTATATCAACATAGTTTTGGATGCAATATTAATTGGTGTAAAATGAATATGTTGAAAATTTTTGATTTGGAGTTGTAAACCCATTTAAGTCAGTTTTATGGAACAATTACGGAAAGATGTATGATTTTGATGATTTTGGACAGTTCAGATTAACAAAATGACCCGTATTTCTCATTATATATAGTCTAAGTGTAAAAATGTATTTTTAACGTTAACTAGAACTGTTCAGCTTTATAATAAGTGGTCGACCATCAAAATCGGTCCAGGCATTAGCTGGGAATTCGAATCGCAAGTCACGCTTGACGTCCGAACCAACTTAAAATACTCTAAAATTTAACCCGAAAAATATTTTTTTTAGAAACGCTTATATCAACATAGTTTTGGATGCAATATTAATTGGTGTAAAATAAATATGTTGAAAATTTTTGATTTGGAGTTGTAAACCCATTTAAGTCAGTTTTATGGAACAATTACGGAAAGATGTATGATTTTGATGATTTTGGACAGTTCAGATTAACAAAATGACCCGTATTTCTCATTGTATATAGTCTAAGTGTAAAAATGTATTTTTAACGTTAACTAGAACTGTTCAGCTTTATAATAAGTGGTCGACCATCAAAATCGGTTCAGGCATTAGCTGGGAATTCGAATCGCAAGTCACGCTAGACGTCCGAACCAACTTAAAATACTCTAAAATTTAACCCGAAAAATATTTTTTTTTAGAAACGCTTATATCAACATAGTTTTGGATGCAATATTAATTGGTGTAAAATGAATATGTTGAAAATTTTTGATTTGGAGTTGTAAACCCATTTAAGTCAGTTTTATGGAACAATTACGGAAAGATGTATGATTTTGATGATTTTGGACAGTTCAGATTAACAAAATGACCCGTATTTCTCATTATATATAGTCTAAGTGTAAAAATGTATTTTTAACGTTAACTAGAACTGTTCAGCTTTATAATAAGTGGTCGACCATCAAAATCGGTCCAGGCATTAGCTGGGAATTCGAATCGCAAGTCACGCTAGACGTCCGAACCAACTTAAAATACTCTAAAATTTAACCCGAAAAATATTTTTTTTTAGAAACGCTTATATCAACATAGTTTTGGATGCAATATTAATTGGTGTAAAATGAATATGTTGAAAATTTTTGATTTGGAGTTGTAAACCCATTTAAGTCAGTTTTATGGAACAATTACGGAAAGATGTATGATTTTGATGATTTTGGACAGTTCAGATTAACAAAATGACCCGTATTTCTCATTGTATATAGTCTAAGTGTAAAAATGTATTTTTAACGTTAACTAGAACTGTTCAGCTTTATAATAAGTGGTCGACCATCAAAATCGGTTCAGGCATTAGCTGGGAATTCGAATCGCAAGTCACGCTAGACGTCCGAACCAACTTAAAATACTCTAAAATTTAACCCGAAAAATATTTTTTTTAGAAACGCTTATATCAACATAGTTTTGGATGCAATATTAATTGGTGTAAAATGAATATGTTGAAAATTTTTGATTTGGAGTTGTAAACCCATTTAAGTCAGTTTTATGGAACAATTACGGAAAGATGTATGATTTTGATGATTTTGGACAGTTCAGATTAACAAAATGACCCGTATTTCTCATTGTATATAGTCTAACTGTAAAAATGTATTTTTAACGTTAACTAGAACTGTTCAGCTTTATAATAAGTGGTCGACCATCAAAATCGGTTCAGGCATTAGCTGGGAATTCGAATCGCAAGTCACGCTAGACGTCCGAACCAACTTAAAATACTCTAAAATTTAACCCGAAAAATATTTTTTTTTAGAAACGCTTATATCAACATAGTTTTGGATGCAATATTAATTGGTGTAAAATGAATATGTTGAAAATTTTTGATTTGGAGTTGTAAACCCATTTAAGTCAGTTTTATGGAACAATTACGGAAAGATGTATGATTTTGATGATTTTGGACAGTTCAGATTAACAAAATGACCCGTATTTCTCATTATATATAGTCTAAGTGTAAAAATGTATTTTTAACGTTAACTAGAACTGTTCAGCTTTATAATAAGTGGTCGACCATCAAAATCGGTCCAGGCATTAGCTGGGAATTCGAATCGCAAGTCACGCTTGACGTCCGAACCAACTTAAAATACTCTAAAATTTAACCCGAAAAATATTTTTTTTTAGAAACGCTTATATCAACATAGTTTTGGATGCAATATTAATTGGTGTAAAATGAATATGTTGAAAATTTTTGATTTGGAGTTGTAAACCCATTTAAGTCAGTTTTATGGAACAATTACGGAAAGATGTATGATTTTGATGATTTTGGACAGTTCAGATTAACAAAATGACCCGTATTTCTCATTATATATAGTCTAAGTGTAAAAATGTATTTTTAACGTTAACTAGAACTGTTCAGCTTTATAATAAGTGGTCGACCATCAAAATCGGTCCAGGCATTAGCTGGGAATTCGAATCGCAAGTCACGCTTGACGTCCGAACCAACTTAAAATACTCTAAAATTTAACCCGAAAAATATTTTTTTTTAGAAACGCTTATATCAACATAGTTTTGGATGCAATATTAATTGGTGTAAAATGAATATGTTGAAAATTTTTGATTTGGAGTTGTAAACCCATTTAAGTCAGTTTTATGGAACAATTACGGAAAGATGTATGATTTTGATGATTTTGGACAGTTCAGATTAACAAAATGACCCGTATTTCTCATTGTATATAGTCTAAGTGTAAAAATGTATTTTTAACGTTAACTAGAACTGTTCAGCTTTATAATAAGTGGTCGACCATCAAAATCGGTTCAGGCATTAGCTGGGAATTCGAATCGCAAGTCACGCTAGACGTCCGAACCAACTTAAAATACTCTAAAATTTAACCCGAAAAATATTTTTTTTTAGAAACGCTTATATCAACATAGTTTTGGATGCAATATTAATTGGTGTAAAATGAATATGTTGAAAATTTTTGATTTGGAGTTGTAAACCCATTTAAGTCAGTTTTATGGAACAATTACGGAAAGATGTATGATTTTGATGATTTTGGACAGTTCAGATTAACAAAATGACCCGTATTTCTCATTATATATAGTCTAAGTGTAAAAATGTATTTTTAACGTTAACTAGAACTGTTCAGCTTTATAATAAGTGGTCGACCATCAAAATCGGTCCAGGCATTAGCTGGGAATTCGAATCGCAAGTCACGCTTGACGTCCGAACCAACTTAAAATACTCTAAAATTTAACCCGAAAAATATTTTTTTTTAGAAACGCTTATATCAACATAGTTTTGGATGCAATATTAATTGGTGTAAAATGAATATGTTGAAAATTTTTGATTTGGAGTTGTAAACCCATTTAAGTCAGTTTTATGGAACAATTACGGAAAGATGTATGATTTTGATGATTTTGGACAGTTCAGATTAACAAAATGACCCGTATTTCTCATTGTATATAGTCTAAGTGTAAAAATGTATTTTTAACGTTAACTAGAACTGTTCAGCTTTATAATAAGTGGTCGACCATCAAAATCGGTTCAGGCATTAGCTGGGAATTCGAATCGCAAGTCACGCTAGACGTCCGAACCAACTTAAAATACTCTAAAATTTAACCCGAAAAATATTTTTTTTAGAAACGCTTATATCAACATAGTTTTGGATGCAATATTAATTGGTGTAAAATGAATATGTTGAAAATTTTTGATTTGGAGTTGTAAACCCATTTAAGTCAGTTTTATGGAACAATTACGGAAAGATGTACATATGATTTTGATGATTTTGGACAGTTCAGATTAACAAAATGACCCGTATTTCTCATTGTATATAGTCTAAGTGTAAAAATGTATTTTTAACGTTAACTAGAACTGTTCGGCTTTATAATAAGTGGTCAACCATCAAAATCGGTCCAGGCATTAGCTGGGAATTCGAATCGCAAGTCGCGCTAGACGTCCGAACCAACTTAAAATACTCTAAAATTTAACCCGAAAAATATTTTTTTTTAGAAACGCTTATATCAACATAGTTTTGGATGCAATATTTATTGGTGTAAAATGAATATGTTGAAAATTTTTGATTTGGAGTTGTAAACCCATTTAAGTCAGTTTTATGGAACAATTACGGAAAGATGTATGATTTTGATGATTTTGGACAGTTCAGATTAACAAAATGACCCGTATTTCTCATTGTATATAGTCTAAGTGTAGAAATGTATTTTTAACGTTAACTAGAACTGTTCAGCTTTATAATAAGTGGTCGACCATCAAAATCGGTTCAGGCATTAGCTGGGAATTCGAATCGCAAGTCACGCTAGACGTCCGAACCAACTTAAAATACTCTAAAATTTAATCCGAAAAATATTTTTTTTAGAAACGCTTATATCAACATAGTTTTGGATGCAATATTAATTGGTGTAAAATGAATATGTTGAAAAATTTTGATTTGGAGTTGTAAACCCATTTAAGTCAGTTTTATGGAACAATTACGGAAAGATGTATGATTTTTATGATTTTGGACAGTTCAGATTAACAAAATAACCCGTATTTCTCATTGTATATAGTCTAAGTGTAAAAATGTATTTTTAACGTTAACAAAACTGTTCAGCTTTATAATAAGTGGTCGACCATCAAAATCGGTCCAGGCATTAGCTGGGAATTCGAATCGCAAGTCACGCTAGACGTCCGAACCAACTTAAAATACTCTAAAATTTAACCCGAAAAATATTTTTTTTTAGAAACGCTTATATCAACATAGTTTTGGATGCAATATTAATTGGTGTAAAATGAATATGTTGAAAATTTTTGATTTGGAGTTGTAAACCCATTTAAGTCAGTTTTATGGAACAATTACGGAAAGATGTATGATTTTGATGATTTTGGACAGTTCAGATTAACAAAATGACCCGTATTTCTCATTATATATAGTCTAAGTGTAAAAATGTATTTTTAACGTTAACTAGAACTGTTCAGCTTTATAATAAGTGGTCGACCATCAAAATCGGTCCAGGCATTAGCTGGGAATTCGAATCGCAAGTCACGCTTGACGTCCGAACCAACTTAAAATACTCTAAAATTTAACCCGAAAAATATTTTTTTTTAGAAACGCTTATATCAACATAGTTTTGGATGCAATATTAATTGGTGTAAAATGAATATGTTGAAAATTTTTGATTGGGAGTTGTAAACCCATTTAAGTCAGTTTTATGGAACAATTACGGAAAGATGTATGATTTTGATGATTTTGAACAGTTCAGATTAACAAAATGACCCGTATTTCTCATTATATATAGTCTAAGTGTAAAAATGTATTTTTAACGTTAACTAGAACTGTTCAGCTTTATAATAAGTGGTCGACCATCAAAATCGGTCCAGGCATTAGCTGGGAATTCGAATCGCAAGTCACGCTTGACGTCCGAACCAACTTAAAATACTCTAAAATTTAACCCGAAAAATATTTTTTTTTAGAAACGCTTATATCAACATAGTTTTGGATGCAATATTAATTGGTGTAAAATTAATATGTTGAAAATTTTTGATTTAGAGTTGTAAACCCATTTAAGTCAGTTTTATGGAACAATTACGGAAAGATGTATGATTTTGATGATTTTGGACAGTTCAGATTAACAAAATGACCCGTATTTCTCATTGTATATAGTCTAAGTGTAAAAATGTATTTTTAACGTTAACTAGAACTGTTCAGCTTTATAACAAGTGGTCGACCATCAAAATTGGTTCAGGCATTAGCTGGGAATTCGAATCGCAAGTCACGCTAGACGTCCGAACCAACTTAAAATACTCTAAAATTTAACCCGAAAAATATTTTTTTTTAGAAACGCTTATATCAACATAGTTTTGGATGCAATATTAATTGGTGTAAAATGAATATGTTGAAAATTTTTGATTTGGAGTTGTAAACCCATTTAAGTCAGTTTTATGGAACAATTACGGAAAGATGTATGATTTTGATGATTTTGGACAGTTCAGATTAACAAAATGACCCGTATTTCTCATTATATATAGTCTAAGTGTAAAAATGTATTTTTAACGTTAACTAGAACTGTTCAGCTTTATAATAAGTGGTCGACCATCAAAATCGGTCCAGGCATTAGCTGGGAATTCGAATCGCAAGTCACGCTTGACGTCCGAACCAACTTAAAATACTCTAAAATTTAACCCGAAAAATATTTTTTTTTAGAAACGCTTATATCAACATAGTTTTGGATGCAATATTAATTGGTGTAAAATGAATATGTTGAAAATTTTTGATTTGGAGTTGTAAACCCATTTAAGTCAGTTTTATGGAACAATTACGGAAAGATGTATGATTTTGATGATTTTGGACAGTTCAGATTAACAAAATGACCCGTATTTCTCATTGTATATAGTCTAAGTGTAAAAATGTATTTTTAACGTTAACTAGAACTGTTCAGCTTTATAATAAGTGGTCGACCATCAAAATCGGTTCAGGCATTAGCTGGGAATTCGAATCGCAAGTCACGCTAGACGTCCGAACCAACTTAAAATACTCTAAAATTTAACCCGAAAAATATTTTTTTTTAGAAACGCTTATATCAACATAGTTTTGGATGCAATATTAATTGGTGTAAAATGAATATGTTGAAAATTTTTGATTTGGAGTTGTAAACCCATTTAAGTCAGTTTTATGGAACAATTACGGAAAGATGTATGACTTTGATGATTTTGGACAGTTCAGATTAACAAAATGACCCGTATTTCTCATTGTATATAGTCTAAGTGTAAAAATGTATTTTTAACGTTAACTAGAACTGTTCAGCTTTATAATAAGTGGTCGACCATCAAAATCGGTTCAGGCATTAGCTGGGAATTCGAATCGCAAGTCACGCTAGACGTCCGAACCAACTTAAAATACTCTAAAATTTAACCCGAAAATTATTTTTTTTTAGAAACGCTTATATCAACATAGTTTTGGATGCAATATTAATTGGTGTAAAATGAATATGTTGAAAATTTTTGATTTGGAGTTGTAAACCCATTTAAGTCAGTTTTATGGAACAATTACGGAAAGATGTATGATTTTGATGATTTTGGACAGTTCAGATTAACAAAATGACCCGTATTTCTCATTATATATAGTCTAAGTGTAAAAATGTATTTTTAACGTTAACTAGAACTGTTCAGCTTTATAATAAGTGGTCGACCATCAAAATCGGTCCAGGTATTAGCTGGGAATTCGAATCGCAAGTCACGCTTGACGTCCGAACCAACTTAAAATACTCTAAAATTTAACCCGAAAAATATTTTTTTTTAGAAACGCTTATATCAACATAGTTTTGGATGCAATATTAATTGGTGTAAAATGAATATGTTGAAAATTTTTGATTTGGAGTTGTAAACCCATTTAAGTCAGTTTTATGGAACAATTACGGAAAGATGTATGATTTTGATGATTTTGGACAGTTCAGATTAACAAAATGACCCGTATTTCTCATTATATATAGTCTAAGTGTAAAAATGTATTTTTAACGTTAACTAGAACTGTTCAGCTTTATAATAAGTGGTCGACCATCAAAATCGGTCCAGGCATTAGCTGGGAATTCGAATCGCAAGTCACGCTTGACGTCCGAACCAACTTAAAATACTCTAAAATTTAACCCGAAAAATATTTTTTTTTAGAAACGCTTATATCAACATAGTTTTGGATGCAATATTAATTGGTGTAAAATGAATATGTTGAAAATTTTTGATTTGGAGTTGTAAACCCATTTAAGTCAGTTTTATGGAACAATTACGGAAAGATGTATGATTTTGATGATTTTGGACAGTTCAGATTAACAAAATGACCCGTATTTCTCATTGTATATAGTCTAAGTGTAAAAATGTATTTTTAACGTTAACTAGAACTGTTCAGCTTTATAATAAGTGGTCGACCATCAAAATCGGTTCAGGCATTAGCTGGGAATTCGAATCGCAAGTCACGCTAGACGTCCGAACCAACTTAAAATACTCTAAAATTTAACCCGAAAAATATTTTTTTTTAGAAACGCTTATATCAACATAGTTTTGGATGCAATATTAATTGGTGTAAAATGAATATGTTGAAAATTTTTGATTTGGAGTTGTAAACCCATTTAAGTCAGTTTTATGGAACAATTACGGAAAGATGTATGATTTTGATGATTTTGGACAGTTCAGATTAACAAAATGACCCGTATTTCTCATTGTATATAGTCTAAGTGTAAAAATGTATTTTTAACGTTAACTAGAACTGTTCAGCTTTATAATAAGTGGTCGACCATCAAAATCGGTTCAGGCATTAGCTGGGAATTCGAATCGCAAGTCACGCTAGACGTCCGAACCAACTTAAAATACTCTAAAATTTAACCCGAAAAATATTTTTTTTTAGAAACGCTTATATCAACATAGTTTTGGATGCAATATTAATTGGTGTAAAATGAATATGTTGAAAATTTTTGATTTGGAGTTGTAAACCCATTTAAGTCAGTTTTATGGAACAATTACGGAAAGATGTATGATTTTGATGATTTTGGACAGTTCAGATTAACAAAATGACCCGTATTTCTCATTATATATAGTCTAAGTGTAAAAATGTATTTTTAACGTTAACTAGAACTGTTCAGCTTTATAATAAGTGGTCGACCATCAAAATCGGTCCAGGCATTAGCTGGGAATTCGAATCGCAAGTCACGCTTGACGTCCGAACCAACTTAAAATACTCTAAAATTTAACCCGAAAAATATTTTTTTTTAGAAACGCTTATATCAACATAGTTTTGGATGCAATATTAATTGGTGTAAAATGAATATGTTGAAAATTTTTGATTTGGAGTTGTAAACCCATTTAAGTCAGTTTTATGGAACAATTACGGAAAGATGTATGATTTTGATGATTTTGGACAGTTCAGATTAACAAAATGACCCGTATTTCTCATTGTATATAGTCTAAGTGTAAAAATGTATTTTTAACGTTAACTAGAACTGTTCAGCTTTATAATAAGTGGTCGACCATCAAAATCGGTCCAGTCATTAGCTGGGAATTCGAATCGCAAGTCACGCTAGACGTCCGAACCAACTTAAAATACTCTAAAATTTAACCCGAAAAATATTTTTTTTAGAAACGCTTATATCAACATAGTTTTGGATGCAATATTAATTGGTGTAAAATGAATATGTTGAAAATTTTTGGTTTGGAGTTGTAAACCCATTTAAGTCAGTTTTATGGAACAATTACGGAAAGATGTATGATTTTGATGATTTTGGACAGTTCAGATTAACAAAATGACCCGTATTTCTCATTGTAAATAGTCTAAGTGTAAAAATGTATTTTTAACGTTAACTAGAACTGTTCAGCTTTATAATAAGTGGTCGACCATCAAAATCGGTTCAGGCATTAGCTGGGAATTCGAATCGCAAGTCACGCTTGACGTCCGAACCAACTAAAAATACTCTAAAATTTAACCCGAAAAATATTTTTTTTTAGAAACGCTTATATCAACATAGTTTTGGATGCAATATTAATTGGTGTAAAATGAATATGTTGAAAATTTTTGATTTGGAGTTGTAAACCCATTTAAGTCAGTTTTATGGAACAATTACGGAAAGATGTATGATTTTGATGATTTTGGACAGTTCAGATTAACAAAATGACCCGTATTTCTCATTGTATATAGTCTAAGTGTAAAAATGTATTTTTAACGTTAACTTGAACTGTTCAGCTTTATAATAAGTGGTCGACCATCAAAATCGGTTCAGGCATTAGCTGGGAATTCAAATCGCAAGTCACGCTTGACGTCCGAACCAACTAAAAATACTCTAAAATTTAACCCGAAAAATATTTTTTTTTAGAAACGCTTATTTCGACATAGTTTTGGATGCAATATTAATTGGTGTAAAATAAATATGTTGAAAATTTTTGATTTGGAGTTGTAAACCCATTTAAGTCAGTTTTATGGAACAATTACGGAAAGATGTATGATTTTGATGATTTTGGACAGTTCAGATTAACAAAATGACCCGTATTTCTCATTGTATATAGTCTAAGTGTAAAAATGTATTTTTAACGTTAACTAGAACTGTTCAGCTTTATAATAAGTGGTCGACCATCAAAATCGGTTCAGGCATTAGCTGGGAATTCGAATCGCAAGTCACGCTAGACGTCCGAACCAACTTAAAATACTCTAAAATTTAACCCGAAAAATATTTTTTTTTAGAAACGCTTATATCAACATAGTTTTGGATGCAATATTAATTGGTGTAAAATGAATATGTTGAAAATTTTTGATTTGGAGTTGTAAACCCATTTAAGTCAGTTTTATGGAACAATTACGGAAAGATGTATGATTTTGATGATTTTGGACAGTTCAGATTAACAAAATGACCCGTATTTCTCATTGTATACAGTCTAAGTGTAAAAATGTATTTTTAACGTTAACTAGAACTGTTCAGCTTTATAATAAGTGGTCTACCATCAAAATCGGTTCAGGCATTAGCTGGGAGTTCGAATCGCAAGTCACGCTAGACGTCCGAACCAACTTAAAATACTCTAAAATTTAACCCGAAAAATATTTTTTTTAGAAACGCTTATATCAACATAGTTTTGGATGCAATATTAATTGGTGTAAAATGAATATGTTGAAAATTTTTGATTTGGAGTTGTAAACCCATTTAAGTCAGTTTTATGGAACAATTACGGAAAGATGTATGATTTTGATGATTTTGGACAGTTCAGATTAACAAAATGACCCGTATTTCTCATTGTATATAGTCTAAGTGTAAAAATGTATTTTTAACGTTAACTAGAACTGTTCAGCTTTATAATAAGTGGTCGACCATCAAAATCGGTTCAGGCATTAGCTGGGAATTCGAATCGCAAGTCACGCTAGACGTCCGAACCAACTTAAAATACTCTTAAATTTAACCCGAAAAATATTTTTTTTAGAAACGCTTATATCAACATAGTTTTGGATGCAATATTAATTGGTGTAAAATGAATATGTTGAAAATTTTTGATTTGGAGTTGTAAACCCATTTAAGTCAGTTTTATGGAACAATTACGGAAAGATGTATGATTTTGATGATTTTGGACAGTTCAGATTAACAAAATGACCCGTATTTCTCATTGTAAATAGTCTAAGTGTAAAAATGTATTTTTAACGTTAACTAAAACTGTTCAGCTTTATAATAAGTGGTCGACCATCAAAATCGGTCTAGGCATTAGCTGGGAATTCGAATCGCAAGTCACGCTTGACGGCCGAACCAACTAAAAATACTCTAAAATTTAACCCGAAAAATATTTTTTTTTAGAAACGCTTATATCAACATAGTTTTGGATGCAATATTAATTGGTGTAAAATGAATATGTTGAAAATTTTTGATTTGGAGTTGTAAACCCATTTAAGTCAGTTTTATGAAACAATTACGGAAAGATGTATGATTTTGATGATTTTGGACAGTTCAGATTAACAAAATGACCCGTATTTCTCATTGTATATAGTCTAAGTGTAAAAATGTATTTTTAACGTTAACTAGAACTGTTCAGCTTTATAATAAGTGGTCGACCATCAAAATCGGTCCAGGCATTAGCTGGGAATTCGAATCGCAAGTCACGCTTGACGTCCGAACCAACTAAAAATACTCTAAAATTTAACCCGAAAAATATTTTTTTTTAGAAACGCTTATATCAACATAGTTTTGGATGCAATATTAATTGGTGTAAAATAAATATGTTGAAAATTTTTGATTTGGAGTTGTAAACCCATTTAAATCAGTTTTATGGAACAATTACGGAAAGATGTATGATTTTGATGATTTTGGACAGTTCAGATTAACAAAATGACCCGTATTTCTCATTGTATATAGTCTAAGTGTAAAAATGTATTTTTAACGTTAACTAGAACTGTTCAGCTTTATAATAAGTGGTCGACCATCAAAATCGGTTCAGGCATTAACTGGGAATTCGAATCGCAAGTCACGCTAGACGTCCGAACCAACTTAAAATACTCTAAAATTTAACCCGAAAAATATTTTTATTTTGAAACGCTTATATCAACATAGTTCGGATGCAATATTAATTGGTGTAAAATGAATATGTTGAAAATTTTTGATTTGGAGTTGTAAACCCATTTAAGTCAGTTTTATGGAACAATTACGGAAAGATGTATGATTTTGATGATTTTGGACAGTTCAGATTAACAAAATGACCCGTATTTCTCATTGCATATAGTCTAAGTGTAAAAATGTATTTTTAACGTTAACTAGAACTGTTCAGCTTTATAATAAGTGGTCGAACATCAAAATCGGTCCAGGCATTAGCTGGGAATTCGAATCGCAAATCACGCTTGACGTCCGAACCAACTTAAAATACTCTAAAATTTAACCCGAAAAGTATTTTTTTTTAGAAACGCTTATATCAACATAGTTTTGGATGCAATATTAATTGGTGTAAAATGAATATGTTGAAAATTTTTGATTTGGAGTTGTAAACCCATTTAAGTCAATTTTATGGAACAATTACGGAAAGATGTATGATTTTGATGATTTTGGACAGTTCAGATTAACAAAATGACCCGTATTTCTCATTGTATATAGTCTAAGTGTAAAAATGTATTTTTAACGTTAACTAGAACTGTTCAGCTTTATAATAAGTGGTCGACCATCAAAATCGGTCCAGGCATTAGCTGGGAATTCGAATCGCAAGTCACGCTAGACGTCCGAACCAACTTAAAATACTCTAAAATTTAACCCGAAAAATATTTTTTTTTAGAAACGCTTATATCAACATAGTTCGGATGCAATATTAATTGGTGTAAAATGAATATGTTGAAAATTTTTGATTTGGAGTTGTAAACCCATTTAAGTCAGTTTTATGGAACAATTACGGAAAGATGTATGATTTTGATGATTTTGGACAGTTCAGATTAACAAAATGACCCGTATTTCTCATTGTATATAGTCTAAGTGTAAAAATGTATTTTTAACGTTAACTAGAACTGTTCAGCTTTATAATAAGTGGTCGACCATCAAAATCGGTCCAGGCATTAGCTGGGAATTCGAATCGCAAGTCACGCTTGACGTCCGAACCAACTTAAAATACTCTAAAATTGAACCCGAAAAATTTTTTTTTTTAGAAACGCATATATCAACATAGTTTTGGATGCAATATTAATTGGTGTAAAATGAATATGTTGAAAATTTTTGATTTGGAGTTGTAAACCCATTTAAGTCAGTTTTATGGAACAATTACGGAAAGATGTATGATTTTGATGATTTTGGACAGTTCAGATTAACAAAATGACCCGTATTTCTCATTGTATATAGTCTAAGTGTAAAAATGTATTTTTAACGTTAACTAGAACTGTTCAGCTTTATAATAAGTGGTCGACCATCAAAATCGGTCCAGGTATTAGCTGGGAATTCGAATCGCAAGTCACGCTTGACATCCGAACCATCTTAAAATACTGTAAAATTTAACCCGAAAAATATTTTTTTTTAGAAACGCTTATATCGACATAGTTTTGGATGCAATATTAATTGGTGTAAAATGAATATGTTGAAAATTTTTGATTTGGAGTTGTAAACCCATTTAAGTCAGTTTTATGGAACAGTTACGGAAAGATGTATGATTTTGATGATTTTGGACAGTTCAGATTAACAAAATGACCCGTATTTCTTATTGTATATAGTCTTAGTGTAAAAATGTATTTTTAACGTTAACTAGAATTGTTCAGCTTTATAATAAGTGGTCGACCATCAAAATCTTCCCAGGAATTAGCTGGGAATTCGAATCGCAAGTCACGCTAGACGTCCGAACCAACTTAAAATACTCTAAAATTTAACCCGAAAAATATTTTTTTTTAGAAACGCTTATATCAACATAGTTTTGGATGCAATATTAATCGGTGTAAAATGAATATGTTGAAAATTTTTGATTTGGAGTTGTAAACCCATTTAAGTCAGTTTTATGGAACAATTACGGAAAGATGTATGATTTTGATGATTTTTTACAGTTCAGATTAACAAAATGACCCGTATTTCTCATTGTATATAGTCTAAGTGTAAAAATATATTTTTAGCGTTAACAAGAACTGTTCAGCTTTATAATAAGTGGTCGACCATCAAAATCGGTCCAGGCATTAGCTGGGAATTCGAATCGCAAGTCACGCTAGACGTCCGAACCAACTTAAAATACTCTAAAATTTAACCCGAAAAATTTTTTTTTTTAGAAACACTTATATCAACATAGTTTTGGATGCAATATTAATTGGTGTAAAATGAATATGTTGAAAATTTTTGATTTGGAGTTGTAAACCCATTTAAGTCAGTTTTATGGAACAATTACGGAAAGATGTATGATTTTGATGATTTTGGACAGTTCAGTTCAGATTAACAAAATGACCCGTATTTCTCATTGCATATAGTCTAAGTGTAAAAATGTATTTTTAACGTTAACTAGAACTGTTCAGCTTTATAATAAGTGGTCGACCATCAAAATCGGTCCAGGCATTAGCTGGGAATTCGAATCGCAAGTCACGCTAGACGTCCGAACCAACTTAAAATACTCTAAAATTTAACCCGAAAAATATTTTTTTTAGAAACGCTTATATCAACATAGTTTTGGATGCAATATTAATTGGTGTAAAATGAATATGTTGAAAATTTTTGATTTGGAGTTGTAAACCCATTTAAGTCAGTTTTATGGAACAATTACGGAAAGATGTATGATTTTGATGATTTTGGACAGTTCAGATTAACAAAATGACCCGTATTTCTCATTGTATATAGTCTAAGTGTAAAAATGTATTTTTAGCGTTAACAAGAACTGTTCAGCTTTATAATAAGTGGTCGACCATCAAAATCGGTCCAGGCATTAGCTGGGAATTCGAATCGCAAGTCACGCTAGACGTCCGAACCAACTTAAAATACTCTAAAATTTAACCCGAAAAATTTTTTTTTTAGAAACACTTATATCAACATAGTTTTGGATGCAATATTAATTGGTGTAAAATGAATATGTTGAAAATTTTTGATTTGGAGTTGTAAACCCATTTAAGTCAGTTTTATGGAACAATTACGGAAAGATGTATGATTTTGATGATTTTGGACAGTTCAGATTAACAAAATGACCCGTATTTCTCATTGTATATAGTCTAAGTGTAAAAATGTATTTTTAACGTTAACTAGAACTGTTCAGCTTTATAATAAGTGGTCGAACATCAAAATCGGTCCAGGCATTAGCTGGGAATTCGAATCGCAAGTCACGCTAGACGTCCGAACCAACTTAAAATACTCTAAAATTTAACCCGAAAAATATTTTTTTTTAGAAACGCTTATATCAACATAGTTCGGATGCAATATTAATTGGTGTAAAATGAATATGTTGAAAATTTTTGATTTGGAGTTGTAAACCCATTTAAGTCAGTTTTATGGAACAATTACGGAAAGATGTATGATTTTGATGATTTTGGACAGTTCAGATTAACAAAATGACCCGTATTTCTCATTGTATATAGTCTAAGTGTAAAAATGTATTTTTAACGTTAACTAGAACTGTTCAGCTTTATAATAAGTGGTCGACCATCAAAATCGGTCCAGGCATTAGCTGGGAATTCGAATCGCAAGTCACGCTAGACGTCCGAACCAACTTAAAATACTCTAAATCACCATAGTTTTGGATGCAATATTAATTGGTGTAAAATGAATATGTTGAAAATTTTTGATTTGGAGTTGTAAACCCATTTAAGTCAGTTTTATGGAACAATTACGGAAAGATGTATGATTTTGATGATTTTGGACAGTTCAGATTAACAAAATGACCCGTATTTCTCATTGTATATAGTCTAAGTGTAAAAATGTATTTTTAGCGTTAACTAGAACTGTTCAGCTTTATAATAAGTGGTCGACCATCAAAATCGGTCCAGGCATTAGCTGGGAATTCGAATCGCAAGTCACGCTTGACGTCCGAACCAACTTAAAATACTCTAAAATTGAACCCGAAAAATTTTTTTTTTAGAAACGCTTATATCAACATAGTTTTGGATGCAATATTAATTGGTGTAAAATGAATATGTTGAAAATTTTTGATTTGGAGTTGTAAACCCATTTAAGTAAGTTTTATGGAACAATTACGGAAAGATGTATGATTTTGATGATTTTGGACAGTTCAGATTAACAAAATGACCCGTATTTCTCATTGTATATAGTCTAAGTGTAAAAATGTATTTTTAACGTTAACTAGAACTGTTCAGCTTTATAATAAGTGGTCGACCATCAAAATCGGTCCAGGTATTAGCTGGGAATTCGAATCGCAAGTCACGCTTGACATCCGAACCAACTTAAAATACTCTAAAATTTAACCCGAAAAATATTTTTTTCTAGAAACGCTTATATCAACATAGTTTTGGATGCAATATTAATTGGTGTAAAATGAATATGTTGAAAATTTTTGATTTGGAGTTGTAAACCCATTTAAGTCAGTTTTATGGAACAATTACGGAAAGATGTATGATTTTGATGATTTTGGACAGTTCAGATTAACAAAATGACCCGTATTTCTTATTGTATATAGTCTTAGTGTAAAAATGTATTTTTAACGTTAACTAGAATTGTTCAGCTTTATAATAAGTGGTCGACCATCAAAATCTTCCCAGGAATTAGCTGGGAATTCGAATCGCAAGTCACGCTAGACGTCCGAACCAACTTAAAATACTCTAAAATTTAACCCGAAAAATATTTTTTTTTAGAAACGCTTATATCAACATAGTTTTGGATGCAATATTAATCGGTGTAAAATGAATATGTTGAAAATTTTTGATTTGGAGTTGTAAACCCATTTAAGTCAGTTTTATGGAACAATTACGGAAAGATGTATGATTTTGATGATTTTGGACAGTTCAGATTAACAAAATGACCCGTATTTCTCATTGTATATAGTCTAAGTGTAAAAATGTATTTTTAACGTTAACTAGAACTGTTCAGCATTATAATAAGTGGTCGACCATCAAAATCGGTCCAGGCATTAGCTGGGAATTCGAATCGCAAGTCACGCTAGACGTCCGAACCAACTTAAAATACTTTAAAATTTAACCCGAAAAATATTTTTTTTTAGAAACGCTTATATCAACATAGTTTTGGATGCAATATTAATTGGTGTAAAATGAATATGTTGAAAATTTTTGATTTGGAGTTGTAAACCCATTTAAGTCAGTTTTACGGAACAATTACGGAAAGATGTATGATTTTGATGATTTTGGACAGTTCAGATTAACAAAATGACCCGTATTTCTCATTGTATATAGTCCAAGTGTAAAAATGTATTTTTAGCGTTAACTAGAACTGTTCAGCTTTATAATAAGTGGTCGACCATCAAAATCGGTCCAGGCATTAGCTGGGAATTCGAATCGCAAGTCACGCTTGACGTCCGAACCAACTTAAAATACTCTAAAATTTAACCCCAAAAATATTTTTTTAGAAACGCTTATATCATCATAGTTTTGGATGCAATATTAATTGGTGTAAAATGAATATGTTGAAAATTTTTGATTTGGAGTTGTAAACCCATTTAAGTCAGTTTTATGGAACAATTACGGAAAGATGTATGATTTTTATGATTTTGGACAGTTCAGATTAACAAAATGACCCGTATTTATGATTGTAAATAGTCTAAGTGTAAAAATGTATTTTTAACGTTAACTAGAACTGTTCAGCTTTATAATAAGTGGTCGACCATCAAAATCGGTTCAGGCATTAGCTGGGAATTCGAATCGCAAGTCACGCTAGACGTCCGAACCAACTTAAAATACTCTAAAATTTAACCCGAAAAATATTTTTTTTTAGAAACGCTTATATCAACATAGTTTTGGATGCAATATTAATTGGTGTAAAATGAATATGTTGAAAATTTTTGATTTGGAGTTGTAAACCCATTTAAGTCAGTTTTATGGAACAATTACGGAAAGATGTATGATTTTGATGATTTTGGACAGTTCAGATTAACAAAATGACCCGTATTTCTCATTGTATATGGTCTAAGTGTAAAAATGTATTTTTAACGTTAACTAGAACTGTTCAGCTTTATAATAAGTGGTCGACCATCAAAATCGGTCGAGGCATTAGCTGGGAATTCGAATCGCAAGTCACGCTTGACGTCCGAACCAACTTAAAATACTCTAAAATTTAACCCGAAAAATATTTTTTTTTAGAAACGCTTATATCAACATAGTTTTGGATGCAATATTAATTGGTGTAAAATGAATATGTTGAAAATTTTTGATTTGGAGTTGTAAACCCATTTAAGTCAGTTTTATGGAACAATTACGGAAAGATGTATGATTTTGATGATTTTGGACAGTTCAGATTAACAAAATGACCCGTATTTCTCATTGTATATAGTCTAAGTGTAAAAATGTATTTTTAACGTTAACTAGAACTGTTCAGCTTTATAAAAAGTGGTCGACCATCAAAATCGGTTCAGGCATTAGCTGGGAATTCGAATCGCAAGTCACGCTAGACGTCCGAACCAACTTAAAATACTCTAAAATTTAACCCGAAAAATATTTTTTTTAGAAACGCTTATATCAACATAGTTTTGGATGCAATATTAATTGGTGTAAAATGAATATGTTGAAAAATTTTGATTTGGAGTTGTAAACCCATTTAAGTCAGTTTTATGGAACAATTACGGAAAGATGTATGATTTTGATGATTTTGGACAGTTCAGATTAACAAAATAACCCGTATTTCTCATTGTATATAGTCTAAGTGTAAAAATGTATTTTTAACGTTAACTAGAACTGTTCAGCTTTATAATAAGTGGTCGACCATCAAAATCGGTCCAGGCATTAGCTGGGAATTCGAATCGCAAGTCACGCTAAACGTCCGAACCAATTTAAAATACTCTAAAATTTAACCCGAAAAATATTTTTTTTAGAAACGCTTATATCAACATAGTTTTGGATGCAATATTAATTGGTGTAAAATGAATATGTTGAAAATTTTTGATTTGGAGTTGTAAACCCATTTAAGTCAGTTTTATGGAACAATTACGGAAAGATGTATGATTTTGATGATTTTGGACAGTTCAGATTAACAAAATGACCCGTATTTCTCATTGTATATAGTCTAAGTGTAAAAATGTATTTTTAACGTTAACTAGAACTATTCAGCTTTATAATAAGTGGTCGACCATCAAAATCGGTCCAGGCATTAGCTGGGAATTCGAATCGCAAGTCACGCTTGACGTCCGAACCAACTTAAAATACTCTAAAATTTAACCCGAAAAATATTTTTTTTTAGAAACGCTTATATCAACATAGTTTTGGATGCAATATTAATTGGTGTAAAATGAATATGTTGAAAATTTTTGATTTGGAGTTGTAAACCCATTTAAGTCAGTTTTATGGAACAATTACGGAAAGATGTATGATTTTGATGATTTTGGACAGTTCAGATTAACAAAATGACCCGTATTTCTCATTGTATATAGTCTAAGTGTAAAAATGTATTTTTAACGTTAACTAGAACTGTTCAGCTTTATAATAAGTGGTCGACCATCAAAATCGGTCCAGGCATTAGCTGGGAATTCGAATCGCAAGTCACGCTAGACGACCGAACCAACTTAAAATACTCTAAAATTTAACCCGAAAAATATTTTTTTTAGAAACGCTTATATCAACATAGTTTTGGATGCAATATTAATTGGTGTAAAATGAATATGTTGAAAATTTTTGATTTGGAGTTGTAAACCCATTTAAGTCAGTTTTATGGAACAATTACGGAAAGATGTATGATTTTGATGATTTTGGACAGTTCAGATTAACAAAATGACCCGTATTTCTCATTGTATATAGTCTAAGTGTAAAAATGTATTTTTAACGTTAACTAGAACTGTTCAGCTTTATAATAAGTGGTCGACCATCAAAATCGGTCCAGGCATTAGCTGGGAATTCGAATCGCAAGTCACGCTAAACGTCCGAACCAATTTAAAATACTCTAAAATTTAACCCGAAAAATATTTTGTTTAGAAACGCTTATATCAACATAGTTTTGGATGCAATATTAATTGGTGTAAAATGAATATGTTGAAAAATTTTGATTTGGAGTTGTAAACCCATTTAAGTCAGTTTTATGGAACAATTACGGAAAGATGTATGATTTTGATGATTTTGGACAGTTCAGATTAACAAAATGACCCGTATTTCTCATTGTATATAGTCTAAGTGTAAAAATGTATTTTTAACGTTAACTAGAACTGTTCAGCTTTATAATAAGTGGTCGACCATCAAAATCGGTCCAGGCATTAGCTGGGAATTCGAATCGCAAGTCACGCTAAACGTCCGAACCAACTTAAAATACTCTAAAATTTAACCCGAAAAATATTTTTTTTAGAAACGCTTATATCAACATAGTTTTGGATGCAATATTAATTGGTGTAAAATGAATATGTTGAAAATTTTTGATTTGGAGTTGTAAACCCATTTAAGTCAGTTTTATGGAACAATTACGGAAAGATGTGTGATTTTGATGATTTTGGACAGTTCAGATTAACAAAATGACCCGTATTTCTCATTGTATATAGTCTAAGTGTAAAAATGTATTTTTAACGTTAACTAGAACTGTTCAGCTTTATAATAAGTGGTCGACCATCAAAATCGGTCCAGGCATTAGCTGGGAATTCGAATCGCAAGTCACGCTAGACGACCGAACCAACTTAAAATACTCTAAAATTTAACCCGAAAAATATTTTTTTTAGAAACGCTTATATCAACATAGTTTTGGATGCAATATTAATTGGTGTAAAATGAATATGTTGAAAATTTTTGATTTGGAGTTGTAAACCCATTTAAGTCAGTTTTATGGAACAATTACGGAAAGATGTATGATTTTGATGATTTTGGACAGTTCAGATTAACAAAATGACCCGTATTTCTCATTGTATATAGTCTAAGTGTAAAAATGTATTTTTAACGTTAACTAGAACTGTTCAGCTTTATAATAAGTGGTCGACCATCAAAATCGGTCCAGGCATTAGCTGGGAATTCGAATCGCAAGTCACGCTAAACGTCCGAACCAATTTAAAATACTCTAAAATTTAACCCGAAAAATATTTTGTTTAGAAACGCTTATATCAACATAGTTTTGGATGCAATATTAATTGGTGTAAAATGAATATGTTGAAAAATTTTGATTTGGAGTTGTAAACCCATTTAAGTCAGTTTTATGGAACAATTACGGAAAGATGTATGATTTTGATGATTTTGGACAGTTCAGATTAACAAAATGACCCGTATTTCTCATTGTATATAGTCTAAGTGTAAAAATGTATTTTTAACGTTAACTAGAACTGTTCAGCTTTATAATAAGTGGTCGACCATCAAAATCGGTCCAGGCATTAGCTGGGAATTCGAATCGCAAGTCACGCTAGACGACCGAACCAACTTAAAATACTCTAAAATTTAACCCGAAAAATATTTTTTTTAGAAACGCTTATATCAACATAGTTTTGGATGCAATATTAATTGGTGTAAAATTAATATGTTGAAAATTTTTGATTTGGAGTTGTAAACCCATTTAAGTCAGTTTTATGGAACAATTACGGAAAGATGTATGATTTTGATGATTTTGGACAGTTCAGATTAACAAAATGACCCGTATTTCTCATTGTATATAGTCTAAGTATAAAAATGTATTTTTAACGTTAACTAGAACTGTTCAGCTTTATAATAAGTGGTCGACCATCAAAATCGGTCCAGGCATTAGCTGGGAATTCGAATCGCAAGTCACGCTAAACGTCCGAACCAACTTAAAATACTCTAAAATTTAACCCGAAAAATATTTTTTTTAGAAACGCTTATATCAACATAGTTTTGGATGCAATATTAATTGGTGTAAAATGAATATGTTGAAAATTTTTGATTTGGAGTTGTAAACCCATTTAAGTCAGTTTTATGGAACAATTACGGAAAGATGTATGATTTTGATGATTTTGGACAGTTCAGATTAACAAAATGACCCGTATTTCTCATTGTATATAGTCTAAGTGTAAAAATGTATTTTTAACGTTAACTAGAACTGTTCAGCTTTATAATAAGTGGTCGACCATCAAAATCGGTCGAGGCATTAGCTGGGAATTCGAATCGCAAGTCACGCTTGACGTCCGAACCAACTTAAAATACTCTAAAATTTAACCCGAAAAATATTTTTTTTTAGAAACGCTTATATCAACATAGTTTTGGATGCAATATTAATTGGTGTAAAATGAATATGTTGAAAATTTTTGATTTGGAGTTGTAAACCCATTTAAGTCAGTTTTATGGAACAATTACGGAAAGATGTATGATTTTGATGATTTTGGACAGTTCAGATTAACAAAATGACCCGTATTTCTCATTGTATATAGTCTAAGTGTAAAAATGTATTTTTAACGTTAACTAGAACTGTTCAGCTTTATAAAAAGTGGTCGACCATCAAAATCGGTTCAGGCATTAGCTGGGAATTCGAATCGCAAGTCACGCTAGACGTCCGAACCAACTTAAAATACTCTAAAATTTAACCCGAAAAATATTTTTTTTAGAAACGCTTATATCAACATAGTTTTGGATGCAATATTAATTGGTGTAAAATGAATATGTTGAAAAATTTTGATTTGGAGTTGTAAACCCATTTAAGTCAGTTTTATGGAACAATTACGGAAAGATGTATGATTTTGATGATTTTGGACAGTTCAGATTAACAAAATAACCCGTATTTCTCATTGTATATAGTCTAAGTGTAAAAATGTATTTTTAACGTTAACTAGAACTGTTCAGCTTTATAATAAGTGGTCGACCATCAAAATCGGTCCAGGCATTAGCTGGGAATTCGAATCGCAAGTCACGCTAAACGTCCGAACCAATTTAAAATACTCTAAAATTTAACCCGAAAAATATTTTTTTTAGAAACGCTTATATCAACATAGTTTTGGATGCAATATTAATTGGTGTAAAATGAATATGTTGAAAATTTTTGATTTGGAGTTGTAAACCCATTTAAGTCAGTTTTATGGAACAATTACGGAAAGATGTATGATTTTGATGATTTTGGACAGTTCAGATTAACAAAATGACCCGTATTTCTCATTGTATATAGTCTAAGTGTAAAAATGTATTTTTAACGTTAACTAGAACTGTTCAGCTTTATAATAAGTGGTCGACCATCAAAATCGGTCCAGGCATTAGCTGGGAATTCGAATCGCAAGTCACGCTTGACGTCCGAACCAACTTAAAATACTCTAAAATTTAACCCGAAAAATATTTTTTTTTAGAAACGCTTATATCAACATAGTTTTGGATGCAATATTAATTGGTGTAAAATGAATATGTTGAAAATTTTTGATTTGGAGTTGTAAACCCATTTAAGTCAGTTTTATGGAACAATTACGGAAAGATGTATGATTTTGATGATTTTGGACAGTTCAGATTAACAAAATGACCCGTATTTCTCATTGTATATAGTCTAAGTGTAAAAATGTATTTTTAACGTTAACTAGAACTGTTCAGCTTTATAATAAGTGGTCGACCATCAAAATCGGTCCAGGCATTAGCTGGGAATTCGAATCGCAAGTCACGCTAGACGACCGAACCAACTTAAAATACTCTAAAATTTAACCCGAAAAATATTTTTTTTAGAAACGCTTATATCAACATAGTTTTGGATGCAATATTAATTGGTGTAAAATGAATATGTTGAAAATTTTTGATTTGGAGTTGTAAACCCATTTAAGTCAGTTTTATGGAACAATTACGGAAAGATGTATGATTTTGATGATTTTGGACAGTTCAGATTAACAAAATGACCCGTATTTCTCATTGTATATAGTCTAAGTATAAAAATGTATTTTTAACGTTAACTAGAACTGTTCAGCTTTATAATAAGTGGTCGACCATCAAAATCGGTCCAGGCATTAGCTGGGAATTCGAATCGCAAGTCACGCTAGACGACCGAACCAACTTAAAATACTCTAAAATTTAACCCGAAAAATATTTTTTTTAGAAACGCTTATATCAACATAGTTTTGGATGCAATATTAATTGGTGTAAAATGAATATGTTGAAAATTTTTGATTTGGAGTTGTAAACCCATTTAAGTCAGTTTTATGGATCAATTACGGAAAGTTGTATGATTTTGATGATTTTGGACAGTTCAGATTAACAAAATGACCCGTATTTCTCATTGTATATAGTCTAAGTGTAAAAATGTATTTTAACGTTAACTAGAACTTTTCAGCTTTATAATAAGTGGTCGACCATCAAAATCGGTCCAGGCATTAGCTGGGAATTCGAATCGCAAGTCACGCTAGACGACCGAACCAACTTAAAATACTCTAAAATTTAACCCGAAAAATAATTTTTTTTAGAAACGCTTATATCAACATAGTTTTGGATGCAATATTAATTGGTGTAAAATGAATATGTTGAACATTTTTGATTTGGAGTTGTAAACCCATTTAAGTCAGTTTTATGGAACAATTACGGAAAGATGTATGATTTTGATGATTTTGGACAGTTCAGATTAACAAAATGACCCGTATTTCTCATTATATATAGTCTAAGTGTAAAAATGTATTTTTAACGTTAACTAGAACTGTTCAGCTTTATAATAAGTGATCGACCATCAAAATCGGTCCAGGCATTAGCTGGGAATTCGAATCGCAAGTCACGCTAGACGACCGAACCAACTTAAAATACTCTAAAATTTAACCCGAAAAATATTTTTTTAGAAACGCTTATATCAACATAGTTTTGGATGCAATATTAATTGGTGTAAAATGAATATGTTGAAAATTTTTGATTTGGAGTTGTAAACCCATTTAAGTCAGTTTTATGGAACAATTACGGAAAGATGTATGATTTTGATGATTTTGGACAGTTCAGATTAACAAAATGACCCGTATTTCTCATTGTATATAGTCTAAGTGTAAAAATGTATTTTTAACGTTAACTATAACTGTTCAGCTTTATAATAAGTGGTCGACCATCAAAATCGGTCCAGGCATTAACTGGGAATTCGAATCGCAAGTCACGCTAGACGACCGAACCAACTTAAAATACTCTAAAATTTAACCCGAAAAATATTTTTTTTAGAAACGCTTATATCAACATAGTTTTGGATGCAATATTAATTGGTGTAAAATGAATATGTTGAAAATTTTTGATTTGGAGTTGTAAACCCATTTAAGTCAGTTTTATGGAACAATTACGGAAAGATGTATGATTTTGATGATTTTGGACAGTTCAGATTAACAAAATGACCCGTATTTCTCATTGTATATAGTCTAAGTGTAAAAATGTATTTTTAACGTTAACTAGAACTGTTCAGCTTTATAATAAGTGGTCGACCATCAAAATCGGTCCAGGCATTAGCTGGGAATTCGAATCGCAAGTCACGCTAGACGACCGAACCAACTTAAAATACTCTAAAATTTAACCCGAAAAATATTTTTTTTAGAAACGCTTATATCAACATAGTTTTGGATGCAATATTAATTGGTGTAAAATGAATATGTTGAAAATTTTTGATTTGGAGTTGTAAACCCATTTAAGTCAGTTTTATGGAACAATTACGGAAAGATGTATGATTTTGATGATTTTGGACAGTTCAGATTAACAAAATGACCCGTATTTCTCATTGTATATAGTCTAAGTGTAAAAATGTATTTTTAACGTTAACTAGAACTGTTCAGCTTTATAATAAGTGGTCGACCATCAAAATCGGTCCAGGCATTAGCTGGGAATTCGAATCGCAAGTCACGCTAGACGACCGAACCAACTTAAAATACTCTAAAATTTAACCCGAAAAATATTTTTTTTAGAAACGCTTATATCAACATAGTTTTGGATGCAATATTAATTGGTGTAAAATGAATATGTTGAAAATTTTTGATTTGGAGTTGTAAACCCATTTAAGTCAGTTTTATGGAACAATTACGGAAAGATGTATGATTTTGATGATTTTGGACAGTTCAGATTAACAAAATGACCCGTATTTCTCATTGTATATAGTCTAAGTATAAAAATGTTTTTTTAACGTTAACTAGAACTGTTCAGCTTTATAATAAGTGGTCGACCATCAAAATCGGTCCAGGCATTAGCTGGGAATTCGAATCGCAAGTCACGCTAGACGTCCGAACCAACTTAAAATACTCTAAAATTTAACCCGAAAATTATTTTTTTAAAGAAACGCTTATATCAACATAGTTTTGGATGCAATATTAATTGGTGTAAAATGAATATGTTGAAAATTTTTGATTTGGAGTTGTAAACCCATTTAAGTCAGTTTTATGGAACAATTTATAATATTTTTTTTTAGAAACGCTTATATCAACATAGTTTTGGATGCAATATTAATTGGTGTAAAATGAATATGTTGAAAATTTTTGATTTGGAGTTGTAAACCCATTTAAGTCAGTTTTATGGAACAATTACGGAAAGATGTATGATTTTGATGATTTTGGACAGTTCAGATTAACAAAATGACCCGTATTTCTCATTGTATATAGTCTAAGTGTAAAAATGTATTTTTAACGTTAACTAGAACTGTTCAGCTTTATAATAAGTGGTCGACCATCAAAATCGGTTCAGGCATTAGCTGGGAATTCGAATCGCAAGTCACGCTAGACGTCCGAACCAACTTAAAATACTCTAAAATTTAACCCGAAAAATATTTTTTTTAGAAACGCTTATATCAACATAGTTTTGGATGCAATATTAATTGGTGTTAAATGAATATGTTGAAAAATTTTGATTTGGAGTTGTAAACCCATTTAAGTCAGTTTTATGGAACAATTACGGAAAGATGTATGATTTTGATGATTTTGGACAGTTCAGATTAACAAAATGACCCGTATTTCTCATTGTATATAGTCTAAGTGTAAAAATGTATTTTTAACGTTAACTAGAACTGTTCAGCTTTATAATAAGTGGTCGACCATCAAAATCGGTTCAGGCATTAGCTGGGAATTCGAATCGCAAGTCACGCAAAACGTCCGAACCAATTTAAAATACTCTAAAATTTAACCCGAAAAATATTTTTTTTAGAAACGCTTATATCAACATAGTTTTGGATGCAATATTAATTGGTGTAAAATGAATATGTTGAAAATTTTTGATTTGGAGTTGTAAACCCATTTAAGTCAGTTTTATGGAACAATTACGGAAAGATGTATGATTTTGATGATTTTGGACAGTTCAGATTAACAAAATGACCCGTATTTCTCATTGTATATAGTCTAAGTGTAAAAATGTATTTTTAACGTTAACTAGAACTGTTCAGCTTTATAATAAGTGGTCGACCATCAAAATCGGTCCAGGCATTAGCTGGGAATTCGAATCGCAAGTCACGCAAAACGTCCGAACCAATTTAAAATACTCTAAAATTTAACCCGAAAAATATTTTTTTTAGAAACGCTTATATCAACATAGTTTTGGATGCAATATTAATTGGTGTAAAATGAATATGTTGAAAATTTTTGATTTGGAGTTGTAAACCCATTTAAGTCAGTTTTATGGAACAATTACGGAAAGATGTATGATTTTGATGATTTTGGACAGTTCAGATTAACAAAATGACCCGTATTTCTAATTGTATATAGTCTAAGTGTAAAAATGTATTTTTAACGTTAACTAGAACTGTTCAGCTTTATAATAAGTGGTCGACCATCAAAATCGGTTCAGGCATTAGCTGGGAATTCGAATCGCAAGTCACGCTAGACGTCCGAACCAACTTAAAATACTCTAAAATTTAACCCGAAAAATATTTTTTTTAGAAACGCTTATATCAACATAGTTTTGGATGCAATATTAATTGGTGTAAAATGAATATGTTGAAAATTTTTGATTTGGAGTTGTAAACCCATTTAAGTCAGTTTTATGGAACAATTACGGAAAGATGTATGATTTTGATGATTTTGGACAGTTCAGATTAACAAAATGACCCGTATTTCTCATTGTATATAGTCTAAGTGTAAAAATGTATTTTTAACGTTAACTAGAACTGTTCAGCTTTATAATAAGTGGTCGACCATCAAAATCGGTCCAGGCATTAGCTGGGAATTCGAATCGCAAGTCACGCAAAACGTCCGAACCAATTTAAAATACTCTAAAATTTAACCCGAAAAATATTTTTTTTAGAAACGCTTATATCAACATAGTTTTGGATGCAATATTAATTGGTGTAAAATGAATATGTTGAAAATTTTTGATTTGGAGTTGTAAACCCATTTAAGTCAGTTTTATGGAACAATTACGGAAAGATGTATGATTTTGATGATTTTGGACAGTTCAGATTAACAAAATGACCCGTATTTCTCATTGTATATAGTCTAAGTGTAAAAATGTATTTTTAACGTTAACTAGAACTGTTCAGCTTTATAATAAGTGGTCGACCATCAAAATCGGTCCAGGCATTAGCTGGGAATTCGAATCGCAAGTCACGCAAAACGTCCGAACCAATTTAAAATACTCTAAAATTTAACCCGAAAAATATTTTTTTTAGAAACGCTTATATCAACATAGTTTTGGATGCAATATTAATTGGTGTAAAATGAATATGTTGAAAATTTTTGATTTGGAGTTGTAAACCCATTTAAGTCAGTTTTATGGAACAATTACGGAAAGATGTATGATTTTGATGATTTTGGACAGTTCAGATTAACAAAATGACCCGTATTTCTCATTGTATATAGTCTAAGTATAAAAATGTATTTTTAACGTTAACTAGAACTGTTCAGCTTTATAATAAGTGGTCGACCATCAAAATCGGTCCAGGCATTAGCTGGGAATTCGAATCGCAAGTCACGCTAGACGTCCGAACCAACTTAAAATACTCTAAAATTTAACCCGAAAAATATTTTTTTAAAGAAACGCTTATATCAACATAGTTTTGGATGCAATATTAATTGGTGTAAAATGAATATGTTGAAAATTTTTGATGGAGTTGGAGTTGTAAACCCATTTAAGTCAGTTTTATGGAACAATTACGGAAAGATGTATGATTTTGATGATTTTGGACAGTTCAGATTAACAAAATGACCCGTATTTCTCATTGTATATAGTCTAAGTGTAAAAATGTATTTTCAACGTTAACTAGAACTGTTCAGCTTTATAATAAGTGGTCGACCATCAAAATCGGTTCAGGCATTAGCTGGGAATTCGAATCGCAAGTCACGCTAGACGTCCGAACCAACTTAAAATACTCTAAAATTTAACCCGAAAAATATTTTTTTTAGAAACGCTTATATCAACATAGTTTTGGATGCAATATTAATTGGTGTAAAATGAATATGTTGAAAATTTTTGATTTGGAGTTGTAAACCCATTTAAGTCAGTTTTATGGAACAATTACGGAAAGATGTATGATTTTGATGATTTTGGACAGTTCAGATTAACAAAATGACCCGTATTTCTCATTCTATATAGTCTAAGTGTAAAAATGTATTTTCAACGTTAACTAGAACTGTTCAGCTTTATAATAAGTGGTCGACCATCAAATCGGTCCAGGCATTAGCTGGGAATTCGAATCGCAAGTCACGCTAGACGTCCGAACCAACTTAAAATACTCTAAAATTTAACCCGAAAAATATTTTTTTTAGAAACGCTTATATCAATATAGTTTTGGATGCAATATTAATTGGTGTAAAATGAATATGTTGAAAATTTTTGATTTGGAGTTGTAAACCCATTTAAGTTAGTTTTATGGAACAATTACGGAAAGATGTATGATTTTGATGATTTCGGACAGTTCAGATTAACAAAATGACCCGTATTTCTCATTGTATATAGTCTAAATGTAAAAATGTTTTTTTAACGTTAACTAGAACTGTTCAGCTTTATAATAAGTGGCCGACCATCAAAATCGGTTCAGGCATTAGCTGGGAATTCGAATCGCAAGTCACGCTAGACGTCCGAACCAACTTAAAATACTCTAAAATTTAACCCGAAAAATATTTTTTTTTAGAAACGCTTATATCAACATAGTTTTGGATGCAATATTAATTGGTGTAAAATGAATATGTTGAAAATTTTTGATTTGGAGTTATAAACCCATTTAAGTCAGTTTTATGGAACAATTACGGAAAGATGTATGATTTTGATGATTTTGAACAGTTCAGATTAACAAAATGACCCGCATTTCTCATTGTATATAGTCTAAGTGTAAAAATGTATTTTTAACGTTAACTAGAACTGTTTAGCTCATTAGCTGGGAATTCGAATCGCAAGTCACGCTTGACGTCCGAACCAACTTAAAATACTCTAAAATTTAACCCGAAAAATATTTTTTTTAGAAACGCTTATATCAACATAGTTTTGGATGCAATATTAATTGGTGTAAAATGAATATGTTGAAAATTTTTGATTTGGAGTTATATCAACATAGTTTTGGATGCAATATTAATTGGTGTAAAATGAATATGTTGAAAATTTTTGATTTGGAGTTGTAAACCCATTTAAGTCAGTTTTATGGAACAATTACGGAAAGATGTATGATTTTGATGATTTTGGACAGTTCAGATTAACAAAATGACCCGTATTTCTCATTGTATATAGTCTAAGTGTAAAAATGTATTTTTAACGTTAACTAGAACGTTATATAGTAAGTGGTCGACCATCAAAATCGGTCCAGGCATTAGCTGGGAATTCGAATCGCAAGTCACGCTAGACGTCGGAACCTACTTAAAATACTCTAAAATTTAACCCGAAAAATATTTTTTTTTAGAAACGCTTATATCAACATAGTTTTGGATGCAATATTAATTGGTGTAAAATGAATATGTTGAAAATTTTTGTTTTGGAGTTGTAAACACATTTAAGTCAATTTTATGGAACAATTACGGAAAGATGTATGATTTTGATGATTTTGGACAGTTCAGATTAACAAAATGACCCGTATTTCTCATTGTATATAGTCTAAGTGTAAAAATGTATTTTTACCGTTAACTAGAACTGTTCAGCTTTATAATAAGTGGTCGACCATCAAAATCGGTTCAGGCATTAGCTGGGAATTCGAATCGCAAGTCACGCTAGACGTCCGAACCAACTTAAAATACTCTAAAATTTAACCCGAAAAATATTTTTTTTTACAAACGCTTATATCAACATAGTTTTGGATGCAATATTAATTGGTGTAAAATGAATATGTTGAAAATTTTTGATTTGGAGTTGTAAACCCATTAAGTCAGTTTTATGGAACAATTACGGAAAGATGTATGATTTTGATGATTTTGGACAGTTCAGAATAACAAAATGACCCGTATTTCTCATTGTATATAGTCTAAGTGTAAAAATGTATTTTTAACAATAACTAGAACTGTTCAGCTTTATAATAAGTGATCGACCATCAAAATCGGTCCAGGCATTAGCTGGGAATTCGAATCGCAAGTCACGCTAGACGTCCGAACCAACTTAAAATACTCTAAAATTTAACCCGAAAAATATTTTTTTTAGAAACGCTTATATCAACATAGTTTTGGATGCAATATTAATTGGTGTAAAATGAATATGTTGAAAATTTTTGATTTGGAGTTGTAAACCCATTTAAGTCAGTTTTATGGAACAATTACGGAAAGATGTATGATTTTGATGATTTTGGACAGTTGAGATTAACAAAATGACCCGTATTTCTCATTGCATATACTCTAAGTGTAAAAATGTATTTTTAACGTTAACTAGAACTGTTCAGCTTTATAATAAGTGGCCGACCATCAAAATCGCTCCAGGCATTAGCTGGGAATTCGAATCGCAAGTCACGCTAGACGTCCGAACCAACTTAAAATACTCTAAAATTTAACCCGAAAAATATTTTTTTTTTAGAAACGCTTATATCAACATAGTTTTGGATGCAATATTAATTGGTGTAAAATGAATATGTATAAAATTTTTGATTTGGAGTTGTAAACCCATTTAAGTCAGTTTTATGGAACAATTACGGAAAGATGTATGATTTTGATGATTTTGGACAGTTCAGATTAACAAAATGACCCGTATTTATCATTGCATATACTCTAAGTGTAAAAATGTATTTTTAACGTTAACTAGAACTGTTCAGCTTTATAATAAGTGGCACTATCAAAATCGGTCCAGGCATTAGCTGGGAATTCGAATCGCAAGTCACGCTAGACGTCCGAACCAACTTAAAATACTCTAAAATTTAACCCGAAAAATATTTTTTTTAGAAACGCTTATATCAACATAGTTTTGGATGCAATATTAATTGGTGTAAAATGAATATGTTGAAAATTTTTGAATTGGAGTTGTAAACCCATTTAAGTCAGTTTTATGGAACAATTACGGAAAGATGTATGATTTTGATGATTTTGGACAGTTGAGATTAACAAAATGACCCGTATTTCTCATTGCATATACTCTAAGTGTAAAAATGTATTTTTAACGTTAACTAGAACTGTTCAGCTTTATAATAAATGGTCGACCATCAAAATCGGTTCAGGCATTAGCTGGGAATTCGAATCGCAAGTCACGCTAGACGTCCGAACCAACTTAAAATACTCTAAAATTTAACCCGAAAAACATTTTTTTTTACAAACGCTTATATCAACATAGTTTTGGATGCAATATTAATTGGTGTAAAATGAATATGTTGAAAATTTTTGATTTGGAGTTGTAAACCCATTTAAGTCAGTTTTATGGAACAATTACGGAAAGATGTATGATTTTGATGATTTTGGACAGTTCAGAATAACAAAATGACCCGTATTTCTCATTGTATATAGTCTAAGTGTAAAAATGTATTTTTAACAATAACTAGAACTGTTCAGCTTTATAATAAGTGATCGACCATCAAAATCGGTCCAGGCATTAGCTGGGAATTCGAATCGCAAGTCACGCTAGACGTCCGAACCAACTTAAAATACTCTAAAATTTAACCCGAAAAATATTTTTTTTAGAAACGCTTATATCAACATAGTTTTGGATGCAATATTAATTGGTGTAAAATGAATATGTTGAAAATTTTTGATTTGGAGTTGTAAACCCATTTAAGTCAGTTTTATGGAACAATTACGGAAAGATGTATGATTTTGATGATTTTGGACAGTTGAGATTAACAAAATGACCCGTATTTCTCATTGCATATACTCTAAGTGTAAAAATGTATTTTTAACGTTAACTAGAACTGTTCAGCTTTATAATAAGTGGTCGACCATCAAAATCGCTCCAGGCATTAGCTGGGAATTCGAATCGCAAGTCACGCTAGACGTCCGAACCAACTTAAAATACTCTAAAATTTAACCCGAAAAATATTTTTTTTTAGAAACGCTTATATCAACATAGTTTTGGATGCAATATTAATTGGTGTAAAATGAATATGTATAAAATTTTTGATTTGGAGTTGTAAACCCATTTAAGTCAGTTTTATGGAACAATTACGGAAAGATGTATGATTTTGATGATTTTGGACAGTTGAGATTAACAAAATGACCCGTATTTCTCATTGCATATACTCTAAGTGTAAAAATGTATTTTTAACGTTAACTAGAACTGTTCAGCTTTATAATAAATGGTCGACCATCAAAATCGGTTCAGGCATTAGCTGGGAATTCGAATCGCAAGTCACGCTAGACGTCCGAACCAACTTAAAATACTCTAAAATTTAACCCGAAAAACATTTTTTTTTACAAACGCTTATATCAACATAGTTTTGGATGCAATATTAATTGGTGTAAAATGAATATGTTGAAAATTTTTGATTTGGAGTTGTAAACCCATTTAAGTCAGTTTTATGGAACAATTACGGAAAGATGTATGATTTTGATGATTTTGGACAGTTCAGAATAACAAAATGACCCGTATTTCTCATTGTATATAGTCTAAGTGTAAAAATGTATTTTTAACAATAACTAGAACTGTTCAGCTTTATAATAAGTGATCGACCATCAAAATCGGTCCAGGCATTAGCTGGGAATTCGAATCGCAAGTCACACTAGACGTCCGAACCAACTTAAAATACTCTAAAATTTAACCCGAAAAATATTTTTTTTAGAAACGCTTATATCAACATAGTTTTGGATGCAATATTAATTGGTGTAAAATGAATATGTTGAAAATTTTTGATTTGGAGTTGTAAACCCATTTAAGTCAGTTTTATGGAACAATTACGGAAAGATGTATGATTTTGATGATTTTGGACAGTTCAGATTAACAAAATGACCCGTATTTCTCATTGCATATACTCTAAGTGTAAAAATGTATTTTTAACGTTAACTAGAACTGTTCAGCTTTATAATAAGTGGTCGACCATCAAAATCGCTCCAGGCATTAGCTGGGAATTCGAATCGCAAGTCACGCTAGACGTCCGAACCAACTTAAAATACTCTAAAATTTAACCCGAAAAATATTTTTTTTTAGAAACGCTTATATCAACATAGTTTTGGATGCAATATTAATTGGTGTAAAATGAATATGTATAAAATTTTTGATTTGGAGTTGTAAACCCATTTAAGTCAGTTTTATGGAACAATTACGGAAAGATGTATGATTTTGATGATTTTGGACAGTTCAGATTAACAAAATGACCCGTATTTATCATTGCATATACTCTAAGTGTAAAAATGTATTTTTAGCGTTAACTAGAACTGTTCAGCTTTATAATAAGTGGCCGACCATCAAAATCGGTTCAGGCATTAGCTGGGAATTCGAATCGCAAGTCACGCTAGACGTCCGAACCAACTTAAAATACTCTAAAATTTAACCCGAAAAATATTTTTTTTTAGAAACGCTTATATCAACATAGTTTTGGATGCAATATTAATTGGTGTAAAATGAATATGTTGAAAATTTTTGATTTGGAGTTGTAAACCCATTTAAGTCAGTTTTATGGAACAATTACGGAAAGATGTATGATTTTGATGATTTTGGACAGTTCAGATTAACAAAATGACCCGTATTTCTCATTGTATATAGTCTAAGTGTAAAAATGTATTTTTAATGTTAACTAGAACTGTTCAGCTTTATAATAAGTGGTCGACCATCAAAATCGGTTCAGGCATTAGCTGGGAATTCGAATCGCAAGTCACGCTAGACGTCCGAACCAACTTAAAATACTCTAAAATTTAACCCGAAAAATATTTTTTTTTAGAAACGCTTATATCAACATAGTTTTGGATGCAATATTAATTGGTGTAAAATGAATATGTTGAAAATTTTTGATTTGGAGTTGTAAACCCATTTAAGTCAGTTTTATGGAACAATTACGGAAAGATGGATGATTTTGGACAGTTCAGATTAACAAAATGACCCGTATTTCTCATTGCATATACTCTAAGTGTAAAAATGTATTTTTAACGTTAACTAGAACTGTTCAGCTTTATAATAAGTGGCCGACCATCAAAATCGGTCCAGGCATTAGCTGGGAATTCGAATCGCAAGTCACGCTAGACGTCCGAACCAACTTAAAATACTCTAAAATTTAACCCGAAAAATATTTTTTTGTAGAAACGCTTATATCAACATAGTTTTGGATGCAATATTAATTGGTGTTAAATGAATATGTTGAAAATTTTTGATTTGGAGTTGTAAACCCATTTAAGTCAGTTTTATGGAACAATTACGGAAAGATGTATGATTTTGATGATTTTGGACAGTTCAGATTAACAAAATGACCCGTATTTCTCATTGTATATAGTCTAAGTGTAAAAATGTATTTTTAACGTTAACTAGAACGTTATATAGTAAGTGGTCGACCATCAAAATCGGTCCAGGCATTAGCTGGGAATTCGAATCGCAAGTCACGCTAGACGTCCGAACCAACTTAAAATACTCTAAAATTTAACCCGAAAAATATTTTTTTTTACAAACGCTTATATCAACATAGTTTTGGATGCAATATTAATTGGTGTAAAATGAATATGTTGAAAATTTTTGTTTTGGAGTTGTAAACCCATTTAAGTCAGTTTTATGGAACAATTACGGAAAGATGTATGATTTTGATGATTTTGGACAGTTCAGATTAACAAAATGACCCGTATTTCTCATTGTATATAGTCTAAGTGTAAAAATGTATTTTTAACGTTAACTAGAACTGTTCAGCTTTATAATAAGTGGTCGACCATCAAAATCGGTTCAGGCATTAGCTGGGAATTCGAATCGCAAGTCACGCTAGACGTCCGAACCAACTTAAAATACTCTAAAATTTAACCCGAAAAATATTTTTTTTTAGAAACGCTTATATCAACATAGTTTTGGATGCAATATTAATCGGTGTAAAATGAATATGTTGAAAATTTTTGATTTGGAGTTGTAAACCCATTTAAGTCAATTTTATGGAACAATTACGGAAAGATATATGATTTTGATGATTTTGGACAGTTCAGATTAACAAAATGACCCGTATTTCTCATTGTATATAGTCTAAGTGTAAAAATGTATTTTTAACGTTAACTAGAACTGTTCAGCTTTATAATAAGTGGTCGACCATCAAAATCGGTTCAGGCATTAGCTGGGTATTCGAATCGCAAGTCACGCTAGACGTCCGAACCAACTTAAAATACTCTAAAATTTAACCCGAAAAATATTTTTTTTTACAAACGCTTATATCAACATAGTTTTGGATGCAATATTAATTGGTGTAAAATGAATATGTTGAAAATTTTTGATTTGGAGTTGTAAACCCATTTAAGTCAGTTTTATGGAACAATTACGGAAAGATGTATGATTTTGATGATTTTGGACAGTTCAGATTAACAAAATGACCCGTATTTCTCATTGTATATAGTCTAAGTGTAAAAATGTATTTTTAACGTTAACTAGAACTGTTCAGCTTTATAATAAGTGGTCGACCATCAAAATCGGTTCAGGCATTAGCTGGGAATTCGAATCGCAAGTCACGCTAGACGTCCGAACCAACTTAAAATACTCTAAAATTTAACCCGAAAAATATTTTTTTTAGAAACGCTTATATCAACATAGTTTTGGATGCAATATTAATTGGTGTAAAATGAATATGTTGAAAATTTTTGATTTGGAGTTGTAAACCCATTTAAGTCAGTTTTATGGAACAATTACGGAAAGATGTATGATTTTGATGATTTTGGACAGTTCAGATTAACAAAATGACCCGTATTTCTCATTGCATATACTCTAAGTGTAAAAATGTATTTTTAACGTTAACTAGAACTGTTCAGCTTTATAATAAGTGGTCGACCATCAAAATCGCTCCAGGCATTAGCTGGGAATTCGAATCGCAAGTCACGCTAGACGTACGAACCAACTTAAAATACTCTAAAATTTAACCCGAAAAATATTTTTTTTTAGAAACGCTTATATCAACATAGTTTTGGATGCAATATTAATTGGTGTAAAATGAATATGTTGAAAATTTTTGATTTGGAGTTGAAAACCCATTTAAGTCAGTTTTATGGAACAATTACGGAAAGATGTATGATTTTGATGATTTTGGACAGTTCAGATTAACAAAATGACCCGTATTTCTCATTGTATATAGTCTTAGTGTAAAAATGTATTTTTAACGTTAACTAGAACTGTTCAGCTTTATAATAACTGGTCAACCATCAAAATCGCTCCAGGCATTAGCTGGGAATTCGAATCGCAAGTCACGCTAGACGTCCGAACCAACTTAAAATACTCTAAAATTTAACCCGAAAAATATTTTTTTTAGAAACGCTTATATCAACATAGTTTTGGATGCAATATTAATTGGTGTAAAATGAATATGTTGAAAATTTTTGATTTGGAGTTGTAAACCCATTTAAGTCAGTTTTATGGAACAATTACGGAAAGATGTATGATTTTGATGATTTTGGACAGTTCAGATTAACAAAATGACCCGTATTTCTCATTGTATATAGTCTTAGTGTAAAAATGTATTTTTAACGTTAACTAGAACTGTTCAGCTTTATAATAACTGGTCGACCATCAAAATCGGTCCAGGCATTAGCTGGGAATTCGAATCGCAAGTCACGCTAGACGTCCGAACCAACTTAAAATACTCTAAAATTTAACCCGAAAAATATTTTTTTTAGAAACGCTTATATCAACATAGTTTTGGATGCAATATTAATTGGTGTAAAATGAATATGTTGAAAATTTTTGATTTGGAGTTGTAAACCCATTTAAGTCAGTTTTATGGAACAATTACGGAAAGATGTATGATTTTGATGATTTTGGACAGTTCAGATTAACAAAATGACCCGTATTTCTCATTGTATATAGTCTTAGTGTAAAAATGTATTTTTAACGTTAACTAGAACTGTTCAGCTTTATAATAACTGGTCGACCATCAAAATCGGTCCAGGCATTAGCTGGGAATTCGAATCGCAAGTCACGCTAGACGTCCGAACCAATTTAAAATACTCTAAAATTTAACCCGAAAAATATTTTTTTTAGAAACGCTTATATCAACATAGTTTTGGATGCAATATTAATTGGTGTAAAATGAATATGTTGAAAATTTTTGATTTGGAGTTGAAAACCCATTTAAGTCAGTTTTATGGAACAATTACGGAAAGATGTATGATTTTGATGATTTTGGACAGTTCAGATTAACAAAATGACCCGTATTTCTCATTGTATATAGTCTAAGTGTAAAAATGTATTTTTAACGTTAACTAGAACTGTTCAGCTTTATAATAAGTGGTCGACCACCAAAATCGGTTCAGGCATTAGCTGGGAATTCGAATCGCAAGTCACGCTAGACGTCCGAACCAACTTAAAATACTCTAAAATTTAACCCGAAAAATATTTTTTTTTAGAAACGCTTATATCAACATAGTTTTGGATGCAATATTAATTGGTGTAAAATGAATATGTTGAAAATTTTTGATTTGGAGTTGTAAACCCATTTAAGTCAGTTTTATGGAACAATTACGGAAAGATGTATGATTTTGATGATTTTGGACAGTTCAGATTAACAAAATGACCCGTATTTCTCATTGTATATAGTCTTAGTGTAAAAATGTATTTTTAACGTTAACTAGAACTGTTCAGCTTTATAATAACTGGTCGACCATCAAAATCGGTCCAGGCATTAGCTGGGAATTCGAATCGCAAGTCACGCTAGACGTCCGAACCAACTTAAAATACTCTAAAATTTAACCCGAAAAATATTTTTTTTAGAAACGCCTAAATCAACATAGTTTTGGATGCAATATTAATTGGTGTAAAATGAATATGTTGAAAATTTTTGATTTGGAGTTGTAAACCCATTTAAGTCAGTTTTATGGAACAATTACGGAAAGATGTATGATTTTGATGATTTTGGACAGTTCAGATTAACAAAATGACCCGTATTTCTCATTGTATATAGTCTTAGTGTAAAAATGTATTTTTAACGTTAACTAGAACTGTTCAGCTTTATAATAAGTGGTCGACCATCAAAATCGGTCCAGGAATTAGCTGGGAATTCGAATCGCAAGTCACGCTAGACGTCCGAACCAACTTAAAATACTCTAAAATTTAACCCGAAAAATATTTTTTTTTAGAAACGCTTATATCAACATAGTTTTGGATGCAATATTAATCGGTGTAAAATGAATATGTTGAAAATTTTTGATTTGGAGTTGTAAACCCATTTAAGTCAGTTTTATGGAACAATTACGGAAAGATGTATGATTTTGATGATTTTGGACAGTTCAGATTAACAAAATGACCCGTATTTCTCATTGTATATAGTCTTAGTGTAAAAATGTATTTTTAACGTTAACTAGAACTGTTCAGCTTTATAATAAGTGGTCGACCATCAAAATCGGTCCAGGAATTAGCTGGGAATTCGAATCGCAAGTCACGCTAGACGTCCGAACCAACTTAAAATACTCTAAAATTTAACCCGAAAAATATTTTTTTTTAGAAACGCTTATATCAACATAGTTTTGGATGCAATATTAATCGGTGTAAAATGAATATGTTGAAAATGTTTGATTTGGAGTTGTAAACCCATTTAAGTCAGTTTTATGGAACAATTACGGAAAGATGTATGATTTTGATGATTTTGGACAGTTCAGATTAACAAAATGACCCGTATTTCTCATTGTATATAGTATAAGTGTAAAAATGTATTTTTAACGTTAACTAGAACTGTTCAGCTTTATAATAGGTGGTCGACCATCAAAATCGGTCCAGGCATTAGCTGGGAATTCGAATCGCAAGTCACGCTAGACGTCCGAACCAACTTAAAATACTTTAAAATTTAACCCGAAAAATTTTTTTTTTTAGAAACGCTTATATCAACATAGTTTTGAATGCAATATTAATTTATGTAAAATGAATATGTTGAAAATTTTTGATTTGGAGTTGAAAACCCATTTAAGTCAGTTTTATGGAACAATTACGGAAAGATGTATGATTTTGATGATTTTGGACAGTTCAGATTAACAAAATGACCCGTATTTCTCATTGTATATAGTCTAAGTGTAAAAATGTATTTTTAACGTTAACTAGAACTGTTCAGCTTTATAATAAGTGGTCGACCATCAAAATCGGTCCAGGCATTAGCTGGGAATTCGAATCGCAAGTCAGGCTTGACGTCCGAACCAACTT